>JAIUSX010000011.1:26345000-26945000 GCA_026573805.1 Hesperophylax magnus
TTGGGTGAGTTCTAGTAAGCTGGGTATACTGTCAAGGTGGTAACAATAATATTTTCAATCGTTGAAAAGTACATTTTTGTGGGTATTTGATTTACTTCATCGTGCCGTGTCTTCTTCGGGTGTCCCCAACTTCTTCGACCATTCACTTTAACGTCATATGACTACCATAACAAAGTAAAATGATTGATTTTAAAAGAAACAAAAAATTATGTTAGCTTTGTCTTTTAAAGTAAGTAATTTTACAAAATTTTTTTACAAAACTGCACGTACACGTACATAAATCGCACGTCAAAAATCGCTCCACAAAAATCATCTAAATACGTTGCTAATAATACATAAAATCAAAAAATTCTTCGGTTTGTGTTTACCTGATAGATGTTTAAATAAACTATCTAATTAAGTCAAGTGTAAACGACCTGGTTATGGTAATTTTAAGTGATAAAAATCTGTGAAGTGATAGTGATTGGTGTCGCAAATTCAATCTAACAATTTACTACAATACGAATAAACGTACCTGTTCTCAGACAATTAATATTATAATGTTCGCAGACAAGTAATAATAAAATTATTTGACACTGAGTCTCACAGGAGCGGTGGTCCTGTGGTGAGAGTGCTCGCTTGACATTCGGAGAGAACCAGTTCGAATCTCACCCATTCTAAAAAAAAAAAAAACTCTTTTTTTTTTTCTCAACACATATTAAAGTAATTTTAAATAAATTCTTAAAAATCCCAAGTGCTGACACTATTATTATAATAATTTATTATTTGACGGTATAACAACAGTGGAATTTGGACTAGAGGCGAAAGCGTTAGCGCCGAGTTTCGAAGAACGACAGTTCGAACCCCATTAACTCCAAATAAATAACTACCGTTTTTTTTTTTTTTTTTTTTTTCCATAAATATTAATAAATATACAAGTGAAAAAAAAACAGGAAATTACAATAAATACAATACAAGTCTTAGTGACATGTAAACATTAAAATAAACTTTAAATGGCAGATCCCCCGTGTACCCCCCCAGGGGCTAAAGATCCTTTAAAAAAAATCGGGAACCACGCCGAGGTCACCGATAATCCGGAGCAGTAGCAGTCCAGAACTAGTTAAGTCCCCAAGACAAACCCGAGCCGAAAGCAGAAAAGCTGTGGATAAACGACAAAAGAAGGAAATTAAGACTAATAAACAAGCGTCAATCACCACTAACACCAACTCTGCTCTTTCTACCACCACTGCAACAACATTCTCCTCTACCACAAGATTCTCACCAATAACACACGAGTCCAGTCCAGCGCTTCCATCTATCAACGAAGACAAAATTCCTCCTCTCAAAACCAAACCGATTCTGACTTCTGTTGAAATCCCCCAATATACTTTTCTCCAGAAAACGAAACAGTCCGAGACAACCATGAATATTGTCCAAATTGCCACTCTGGCACTGAAAGCAGCCGAGCCTCTCAATAATAACATAACCAAAGAAGTCCGCGACACAATAATCTCATCTTTACTGGAGATAATTGAGAAAGGAGCCACACTGGGAAAACAACTTCATGCTCTGGAAGTCGAATAACTTGAAACCAAGGTGCAGAATGCAGAATGTCAACTGAAGATGGAAGAAAGACACTGTAGGGAAATGTCAGCTTTCTGCGCCAACGCTCAAAAAGAACCCGTACTCAGTTACGCCTCGGCAGTAGGGAATCGAGGAGATCGCACCAGACATGCCGTAATAGTGTCGTCATCAGACCAAGAAACGACGTCAGAATCCATCACCTCAACAATAAAGGATATTATCAAGCCAGCCGACCTCAGAGTGGGTGTCAGTGGTATGTCAAAGGCCAAAAATAACAAGGTCATAATTACCTGCCCTAAAAAGTCAGATGCACAGAAGATCCTAACAGCAATTCCAGGGCTGACCAATGGTAACTTGGTTGCTCATGAGGGCAAACGTCTTAGATCTAATGTTATCTTGAAGGGGATCGAAAAAGAAACACAAGATTCAGAAATATTAGACATCATCTTGCAACAAAATGATACTGTCTACGAAGCCACTGGAAATGATAAGGAATCTATTAAAATTCTAAGATTCACAAACAACAGGAAAAATGATAGGCTACGAAATGTTATTCTGATCGTCAAAAAAGAAGTACATTCAGCTATGTTAAAACAAGAAAGAATAAATATAGGTTTCCAGCGAGTCCGAGTTGAAGACAGCTGCCCAATCATGCAGTGCTATAAATGCATGGGATACGGTCACTCCGCCGCGAGATGTACCGAATCAAAAGATCGTTGTCTACACTGTGCTGGTGAACACAAATCATCTGACTCCACAAAAAAGGAACAAAAAGAAGAATTCCGTTGCTGGAACTGCTTTAAAATGGCCAAAGGCAAAATTGAGGCACCAAAACACAGATCAAACGATAGGGACTGCCCCTACCGTATCATAATGATGTCACGCACAATGGAGAGAGTTGACTATGGCTAACTCAACTGTAACTACAGCATCCGGGACCCAGGCCAGTATAAATGAATACAAATATGAGAAAATTGAAGACTATAAGCCAATAAAAAATAGCCTTCGAATAATGTATCTTAACGCGAGAAATATCAAAAATAAAATTGACGAGATTGAAGAAACTTTAAAGAGCATCAAACCCACTGTACACGTACTTGCAATATCCGAAACCTGGTTGGAAGATGGTGAGGAGTGCTTCTTCAACATCGACTGCTACCAAAGTACATTTGCATCTCGCACCAATGAAAGAGGAGGAGGGGTGATTCTCTACACGCACCATTCACTAAATGCTACAACTATCGAAAAACATTGTAGTGAAAATTCTTTCTTAGGAATTAATATCCGTAATAGAAATTTTAAACCGTTAAATATTTATGTTATATACAGAAAGCCTACCTCAAACATTAACGAATTCTTAATGTATCTTGAATCTATTTTAAATAACTGTAGAAATGATACCCTTATCTTTGGTGATTTCAACATTGACATTCTTCAAAAAAATAATAGATCTCTTAAGTACATCAACACGCTAGACTCATACAACTGTTTCATATGTAACACATCCTATCCTACACGAGTAACAGATACCTCTACTTCTCTAATAGACCATATCATCTCAAACAGACAAAATATTTCCTCAACTACTGCAAATATAGATGCCTACCTAAGTGATCATAACATTTTGATATTAGATTACCAAAACAGCTTGAAACATCACACTAATAATAGAATACATTCTTTTTCAAACAACACCAAAACCGATAAAAACATGTTAAAAACATATGTAGAATCCCACAACTTTCCACACGAAACCACCAGTAATGCCAATGAAAACTATAATAATTTTAATGAATACATCAAAACAGCAATAAAATCATCCCAACATAAATCTGAGTTACGCATAGGAGACCAACGGAGGGGTAATACTCCATGGTTTGATGCAAAATTAAATGCACTTATCAAACAGCGCAAAAATGCGTTTAAAATCTGGAAAAAAAACCAGCAAAGTGATATATTCACAGCACTGAGAAATAAAACAAGAAATCAAGTTACCAACTATAGAAGATATGCTAAAACCAAATACTACACGACTATATTTAAATAAAACCTGCGTAATCCGCGACAGACATGGAAAATAATAAATGCAATTCTAACAAATAGCTCGACACCCCAGAAAGATGAAATTGTATGTCTTCTCATTAAGAATGAAGAAATAACATGCCCAACACAGATAGCTTCAACTTTTAACAACTTTTTTATATCAGTTGGGGAAAACTTAGCAGCTACAATTGCATCATATCCAGATGATTCTATCACTATAAACACGGATCAAAAAGCAATCCAGTCATTATACATGGCCAAAACAAATAAAACAGAAGTTCTCAGTATCATCTCTCAACTAAAGTCTAATGCATCTCCAGGTTTAGATGGAATTACACCAGTGTACCTGAACTTTTGCAAAGATATATTAGCTGACCACCTTGTTTTTCTTATTAATCAATCCCTGGATAGTGGAATCTTCCCAGATCAACTAAAGATAGCAAAAATAATTCCGATTTACAAAGATGATTGCAAAAAAAATCCTTCTAATTACCGTCCTATATCCATCCTCTCTGTCGTCTCTAAAGTTTTTGAAAAGGTTATTAAGCTTAGGCTCACTAAATATCTCCTATCAAACAATTTACTCGCATCCCAACAGTATGGATTCAGAAACCAATCTAACACAAAATGTGCTGCCTTCGATTTTGTATACGCCCTCCAAAAGCATATAGACCAGGGTAAGCATGCTGCAGGCTTATTTATAGATTTAAAAAAGGCTTTCGATACGGTTGACCATGGGATACTACTAAAGAAGCTAAAACACCTAGGCATAGTATGCACTCCCCTGAAGTTACTGTGTAGCTACCTCTCTAACCGACACTGTCAGACCTTTGTTGGAAAAGGGACAAGCAGCATGGGAACGATAAAATGTGGCGTGCCTCAGGGCTCCGTACTTGGACCATTACTATTTTTAATATATATAAATGATATTGCTAAATGGGGACTTAAGGGTACAATACAACTCTATGCAGATGACACAGTGATTCTTTATCACAATAATGATTTAAACGAACTTGAAAAGGAAATGGAAAGGGATGTAGCTTGCCTGGCAAACTGGCTGCGATTAAACAAACTTAGCCTAAACATAAAAAAAACACATTACATACTGTTTGCAAATAAAAAAAATGTAATTCTTAATATAAGTCTTGATAATAACCGCCTTGAAAGGGCTGATGTTACAAAATATCTTGGCCTTTTCATTGATTCACAACTCACATGGAATCACCAATTTAAACATGTTCTATCCAAAATTACTCCTATAACTGGTGTTTTATATAGACTTCGCGGATTACTTCCTCCCTCTCTATATCGATTTACCATTCTATGATTCACTCACATCTAATATATCTCGCCGGAATCTGGGGATTTGCTACAAAAAAAATGATTTCAGAAGTCCAAGTCGTCCAAAATAGAGCCCTGCGAAATATTTTCAGTTTACCTTGGGACACACATGTCAAAGACATCTACAGAAACACCCAAATACTTCCTTTTAATACCATTCCCACTTTTGAAATAACGAAAACTATATTACAAGTAATTCAACACTCGGCACAATCCAACACTACACTCTATTACAATTACGACGTACACCAACACAACACAAGAAATCACAACAAACTACATATACCAAAAATCATATCAACAAAATATGGACTAAGATCCCTAGAATACATAGCTCACACAAAATATAATCAACTACCCAACGAAATCAAATGTGCAAGTCAATGTAAAAAGACCCAAACTAACATGCTCAAACTTCATCTTATTAATGACTATCTGAAATAATAATGTTGTGTATGTCCCATCATATGTCCATTTAATACATACAGCTATATGTTTCATGTAATGCGTATCATTCCCGCAATGAGTCTATTAACTCCTGGGAGTACAATGCTTTATATAATATACTATATTCTGTATTGTATACTTTTAATAAAATAAAAAATAAAAAAAAAAACAAATATTATGAAACGTCCTCACAAGTAACACCTAGGCAAAATTTTGATAGGGCATCTGAAATAATTTAATTTTGTACAACCGGGCGCCTATTCGGATATTTATATAGAAATAACCTAGTTATATCTTTATTTTATAGACGTATGTACCTATGTTGATTTTTCCATTTTGTGAATAAATACCATTTTCCATTACACATAAAGCAGGTTAATAAATTACTTGAAATTTGAAATAGCCATTTCGTTGACACGTACGTGGAGAAACATAATGGAAATACACTTTTAAAAAACTTTTTCGAAAATATTATTCATTGTAAAAACGCTATTCAATTGACGGATAGTTTCTCAAGGTGATGACGTTGGTTGACGTTTAGTTTTGGCTTCGAGTTTCGATCTTTGGGTTTTGGCTTTAAACTTTGAACTTCGAGCTTCGACTTTTGAAATTATATATTTGAATTTCGAGCTTTGAACTTTGGACTTTTAGCGATAAGCTCTAAGCTTGAGCTTTAACATTCGATCTTTTTGTTTTGAGCTTTGGGATTTGAGTTTTGAGATTTTAAATTTGAGCTTTGAGCTTTGAGCTTTAGATTAGAACTTTTGGTTTTGAGCTTTAAGCTTTGTGATTTGAGTTTTGGGCTTCACTCAGAGTTTTTCGAGATTAAAGATCCTCTTTTTTTGAACGTCAAGTGTTTAAAATTTAATCATGATGAATTGACATTCTATTTGAAGGAAATGAATTCGGAGATGGGGGTGGTTTTTGGAAATCTTATGTAAACAGTGACCTTCCTCTTGTTTTGGAGGTGCAATGTTTCATCAATCGCGGAACAAGGTTTTCCATAAAAAGTAGTTTTCCATAAAAAAAAAACAAAGACACACCCCATGCCAGGCCACTCTCCTTTATACAGGTATATGGATGCATAAGTGCGGTGTTACCCGGGCTTTATGTAGAATTTTAAATGACCAGATGTAGCATCAACATTCTGCTTTAAGGGGTAGGAAAAGGGGATGCTATCCCCATTTTGCGTAATCTAAATTACTAATTTTTTTATATTAAGTGTGCAAATTTCCATCGATCTCCAAATAGAACTCTAGATTTGTGGACAAAGCCACGCCGGGACACTACTTTATGTATAAAAAGATATCAATAGATAATATTTAGCTGATATCCCCGGGTTGCGCGGACTTTATGGAATTTTTTTCTAAATCAGATGTAGGCAGTCATTTTCATCCTATTTCGAACTTAAAATATTCAAAACTTCATCAAGTAGCAATAAATTACTGCTTTAGGAGGTAAGAAAAGTGGATGGTGGGGGTGGTGGTTTTAAAAAATGTCACGTATATAGTGAGCTTTCTCTTGTTTTGAAGGTTAAGGGTGCAAATTTTTATTAACCTCGGAATAAAACTGCAGATTTTCATTAAAATAAAATCCACGCCTCCCGCCTCAAATAGTCAATCAACTGTACGTATTAAAGATAAATTACGACTTTCATTCGACTTACGGGAATGTGGAGTTCTATTTTACAATCTTATAGAACAGGAGACGCCGCGCCAGATATAGCTGAGTCTTTTATTTTTTATTTGGTACAATATTTTTTACATTTCAAAGTTTTCCAGTAATGTTGGCCTCACTGGGTGGCTTGCCCGTGCTGAGGCCTTCATCATCTTCTGCGCTCTCTTTAGTAATTTTGTTCCATTTCCACTAGATAAAGTTTTATTCTTTCCATTAGCTGGTTTGACAAACATTGTTTGTGATGTTAAATTACAATTCAATTAAGTAAGATCTAACGTGGTTCTAAGGGTTTTCTATTGTTTGATCCGCAGGTGTGCAATAGTGTGCATGGCTCCCATAAGCGCTCTGACCGTCTTGTTATTATTTATTTATTTACGGTGTAGAAAATTACAAAACTTATAATTAATCACAAAACAATAATCACATTATTAGTATTTAAAATTTTATATTTATATCAGTCCTGATGTCACTGATGTTTGACTAAAAATTGTATCTGTCTCGGAAGATAGGAGGTTTAAAAGTGGAGTCATTCTCCCCAAAGACATGATCATAGGTAGGTCTGTACGTACTTACGTAACTCATATCTAATTCCTTTGACAGTATTCCAGTCCCTGTAGTAAGAGTTCTAAATGGGTAGGTTTTGTTTGTTACTACAAAATGGCTCGTGTCAAAGTAACTGAGTCTTTTACTAATGTATTTATTTTAATTTTTCACACTTTTAATAGCTTTAGGTGGTTTTACTTTTAACGGTTGCATCCGTTGCAATGTCGTCTAAATGGTAATATTAACTCGATCGTTTTGGAGACGAATGAATTCCAGGAGTACAACTTATTTCACACACTCCTTCCAGTTCTGCAAGGATTATGTATAGATATGCTTTTGGCTTTGCAAACTTCGTATTTTTTGTTGTGCCTAAGCGTATCAGACATACGGGTATAAAATATTGTGATAGATATAAATACCACAGGAAATATTTTTACTTTCTGTAAACAAGCAACTTAAACAAAGTTGAATAAATTTTTTTGTGATTTTAAAATTAGTAAATTCGGCCCTGTCGTAAAATATTTTTGACAAACCAGTTTTCTTGGAACCAGTTTAGCTGAGAGGGTACCTTCGTCCTACACTTGATGTTATTCTGTCTGTCTGTTCAAGATTAAAAATGATTGCACACACACAGTTTACAAGGCCGAGGATAGAGCGCCGTGGATAAACGACCCGGAACATATGAATATACAATCAGTACCTACTTCTGCGCGCTCTTTTAAAGTCGAAATCTGCGAGAAATATCAAAGACCCACTCAGCATTTTTCAAAAGACTTTGTTATATTACATGGATGTCTAACTCAGAAGACTTTGTAATATTACATGGATGTCTAAATCAGAAGAATTTTGATTCTTGAATATATTATTGAGTATGCATCGATAAATACGTTGCATTTGTGAAAGGTCTTAAATTTTGTATGTGTAGCATAAATACAAATGCTTTAAATGCTTACCCCTAATAATCTTTTTGGTCTATAGAAACTGTCATAAGTATTTCCATAATAATTGTTGATATGTTGATGTTTTTTTCACGAAGGTAGGCCTCTCGTAAGAATGTGCTACATTGAACACAATGCAAGTGAATAATTTGCCGATACTGTTTTTTTTTTTAATAGGATAAAAATATTATTTTAATTTAGAAAATATTTTGACACAAAAGAACTATGAAAAAAAATAGTACGGTACTGCAGGACTTGATCGCTGTTGAAAAACTATTTGTTCTCATTGAACAATCGTTTAACACAAACACAACAACAAACCTGTGTGAGTTTCATGAATTAGAGATCGCCATTCGAACGGTGGTTTTTGATCTGCCAAACGTAATCTTAACTAATCACTGGTCTGCTATGTAGTTGATGACATTGGTTGTGTAAAATACGTTCATTTGCTCATAATTAATTATCAGCCATCACAATTTGGCAACTTCTTTTTTCCGAGATATTTTCAATTTTAGTGGACGTTTCAGGTGAGTTATTATTGATTATAATAATTTGTTATCCTTTGTGCCATGCATGAAAACCTTGCCTTATTAACATAAGTTACTAGTAACATAGGTTACCTATATGACCATTTATCACGAGGACTCAGTTATAACAATACAGTTTACCGATTAGTGATAAACTTAGTTATTAGTTACTAGAAACATAGGTTACCTATATGACCATTTATCACGAGGACTCAGTTATAACAATACAGTTTACCGATTAGTGATAAACTTAGTTATTAGTTACCAGTAACATAGGTGACCTATATGACCATTTACCATGAGGACTCAGTTATAACAATACAGTTTACCGATTAGTGATAAACTTAGTTATTAGTTACTAGTAACATAGGTTACCTATATGACCATTTATCACGAGGACTCAGTTATAACAATACAGTTTACCGATTAGTGATATACTTAGTTATTAGTTACTAGAAACATAGGTTACCTATATGACCATTTATCACGAGGACTCAGTTATAACAATACAGTTTACCGATTAGTGATAAACTTAGTTATTAGTTACTAGTAACATAGGTTACCTATATGACCATTTATCACGAGGACTCAGTTATGACAATACAGTTTACCGATTAGTGATATACTTAGTTATTAGTTACTAGAAACATAGGTTACCTATATGACCATTTATCACGAGGACTCAGTTATAACAATACAGTTTACCGATTAGTGATAAACTTAGTTATTAGTTACTAGTAACATAGGTTACCTATATGACCATTTATCACGAGGACTCAGTTATAACAATACAGTTTACCGATTAGTGATAAACTTAGTTATTAGTTACTAGTAACATAGGTGACCTATATGACCATTTATCACGAGGACTCAGTTATAACAATACAGTTTACCGATTAGTGATAAACTTAGTTATTAGTTACTAGTAACATAGGTTACCTATATGACCATTTATCACGAGGACTCAGTTATAACAATACAGTTTACCGATTAGTGATAAACCAAGTTAGATTTTTTGATCCCTTGGGACCAATTTATTTCTTGGGGTGACTTGAATCCATTTTCAACTTTGAAAGTAAATGTATTTTTAATGAACTGTCGAAATAATAAGTTTAAAAATGTTTTTTGTTTTGTTTGTTTGGAAGAAAAAAAAAACATAGTGATTAAATTAAGGTTTCGTAGTAAGACGACTTTGATATACCATTTTTTCTAAGCCTATTACGAAGATACGCAAATATTCAATTTCCTAGTTATATATTACATTGATATATAGATATACTTAACAAAATAAATGATACGAAACAATTATAATCGTTGAGGAATTTATAATAACTTTTCACTACTTTTTACATGGGAAATTATCTGAAAAACAGCTTATCAAGTTGGTTTAACCATCAATTTATTTGAATTTAAATAGAAATCAACTGTCCTTGAATTCATGCTGCCCGGTAAGAAAAAATCATTAAAAAAGAAGCGAGTAATTCTTAGTGACAGCGAAAACAATGCAGATATCCGCAAAGTTGCTCCCCGATTCAAAAGTCGCCGCATGTTACGGTACCTACATACCTAATGCTTTCGTAAGAGAGCTTTGAAAACAAGTTATTTGCTTTAATAATAAGACGCAATCGCTCGCTTGGTCGATAGATAGAATACAACAAATAAGGAGTAGAACACATCCAATTAATTTATCAATATTTACTTCTCCTGGAATCCTATAAACGGAGAGTACATTCTTCATCAGATTTCCAAGTGATATATTTGTATGAGTTTACTACTTTCAAAATAAAGTGTTTAACATCTATAATGATTGGCTGCAGAACCACTTTTGTTAAAATTAAATAAACATCTGAGGCTCTCACGATCAATGGAAATTACCTGAATCGAATAGCAACAAGAAGCATTTGAGTTCATTTAACTAGAATATGTTTAGTTCTATCTAGTTAGTAACTATTCCTGCAAGGTTAGACATTGATATGGTTTAAAATGAGACTTTTAACAACCCGGGTATCTACATCTACATATACAAAGTATTGTAGCCATTACTTTTATTTCAACTTGTTTTACATTGAAAAAAGGAAGGAATAAGGAATTTGAAACCATTTTTTTAAAATTTAATATTGTCCACATTCAAACATAATATCTGTAACTATATTATTTTTTAAATTTCGTTTTCATAGTTTAATTGATTAGCCAAGAATATATTTTTTAAACCCGCAATCCAAGTGGTACGAGGCGGGGTTGCGCCTGGCGTCATCTGTAGTGTAGAATTTTTTTTTTTTCGAAAAGCAATTCCAGTACATTGTTTTAATGTTAATCATCTAATTTAAGAGTATTTTTCAACATTTAAATTTCATAATAAAATTAATTTTAAACGATTGAATTGTTGTTTCTCCGTCCAAAATAAAATCAATACGGTACTATTGATGTACCTACATAGCTAACAGCCTGACGTCGCGGCAGCACAAAGTGTACTCGCCAGCAGTCAAACCATTGTCTTTATATTTATTTGGAATGAGCTCCTATAAAAACGTTAAATTTGGGATCTATTTTTATTATTAATTTTTGATTGATTTCTAATGGCATGAGAGATGTTTTGATAGCACCACCCCAGCCAACAATTCCATATTGCAATACAGATTGAATTATAAACAATTAAATAGTTGTGAATGTTTTTTATGCCAATAAAAATATACACTAATTTTCTTAACCATTTTACTGTTGGATTGATTTGTGATTTCCAGTTTATGTTACTATTTATAATTACGCCAGGGTATTTAACATCAGTTTTAACGGTAAGTACAGAACTGTCAGGTATACATGGATTTAAATTTAAATTATAATTACCCACATGAACATGTACATATGTTAAAAACTCTAAGGAATAGAATTTTTTTAATTTTTTTTTTATTCATAATTTTTCTGGTACATACAATAGTATAATTGTACAATAAAGGAAACACTTTTTTAAATATAAACAGTTAAAACGTAAAGAATAATACATTTTGCAGGTTACCCAAAAAAATCCCACATAGGCATCGCCAGTTCGTGGGTATACTTGTGTGTATTAACAGTTAAAATTTTACTCACATCCATACATTATCTTTGTAGAAGATTACAAAATAAAATTGAAATAATAAAAAATCGGTGTTTACTGAATTACAATTCAAAAGACATGATTGAAAAATATAAAAAAAGAAAATTAAAAATATTAAGTTACGTTAGGTCAGATGTTACAGCAGGTCGAATGTTACGCCAAGTAAATGTTTGTATCAATAGTATTTTTCCAAGACTCAATATGATTCATCAAACAGTTAAAAAGTAAAGTAAAATTCATTTAACAAAATAACCAGAAAACCAAAAAAAAAACAACCATTTGTTAAAGTTAAAAATTTTACTCACATACATACA
Organism: Hesperophylax magnus; assembly: GCA_026573805.1. Lineage (NCBI taxonomy): Eukaryota > Metazoa > Arthropoda > Insecta > Trichoptera > Limnephilidae > Hesperophylax > Hesperophylax magnus. The sequence continues at coordinate 26,357,488 of JAIUSX010000011.1, forward strand.
TTAAGAAGATTAGAAAAATATAAAAAAAGAAAAGAAGTTAGGAGTAAAAGTTATTACAAATGTTTTGTCGGTGTTTAGCGATACTAAATTTTTATCCACCCAATTTTTGATCAAGTTTGTGTCTAATTGAGCGATTCTTTGAGTTTTGTTCCAGGTTAAACCCTCCGTTAATATTGCCGTGTTATCAGCTTATGAGAAGTTTTGACTTTAAAAATAGCAGGGATTTTAAAAATATCGTTGACGTAAATAAAAAATAAAATATGTCCCAATTCAGTTCCCTGTGGGAAGTCAAAGTCCGAGGTATGTGAATCGCTCAGAAAGCTCTTTAACTTAAAAAATTGCTCTCTGCAAAATATACCACTTTTAATCCACTTTTGCTAGTTTGGACATAAGATTAGAATGTGATATACTGTCAAATGCTTAAGTCGATAATATATAATATTTCAATACATTTTTAATGTAAAGATTTATATTATATTTCAGACGTTAAACCCATATTGTTGTACATTTTTTTAAATAATTTGGTTTTATAAATTTGAATAAATGTTTTTTATTCAATTTTTTCCAAAATTTTGAAAATTTTTTATGTAAGAGAAAGTGTGTATAATTAGTGCTTAGATTGGGGTCACCTGATTTAAATATAGGAAAACTAATAGTTTTTATTTTCAAAACTTGTATTTATGACGTGTGCCGGGAGTTTGCAAAGTGAGTCTCAAATTTTAAAAAGTATTTTCACAGATATGTTTTATTAAATCACCTTTGATTTAATTAATAGTCAGCTTACTTTCATCAGTAATGATTTTTTTGAAATTGTGTTAAGATGTTAAAAGAATTGGGAGATGGTGTAAAGGGATCGTTTTTTTAATATTAAAAGCTTATTTCTTACCAACTGACTGAAAATAATTGTTGAGCATTTCATTGGATCCGTAATGGTACTTAATTGGTTTATCAAGTAGTCTATTACAAGTACAATTTTCTTAATGATAACTGTTTCCTAAATAGAACAAAATATATTTTATTAAATAGTAAATTAATGCAAGAAAGTGTCTTTTTTCTCGAAATCCATCCAACATTTATATATTCATCTAAATAAAAATAAACAAAAAAATAAGGATGAAAAACGAATCCCGTCGGATAAACAATGTCTCGTTGTGAGCACGATAAGACTGTTCCGCAACATGATCCGCAAGAAGTTGTCACTTAGTTAAATTACCATAAAACATCGCCAGTAACTATAGTGCCTCTATCTCCACCACCGAGTCGGGACAACGGGGCACAAGGCACAATGGGATGGGCGTCAAATAATTTGCAACTAATTCCTACTAATCCCGAATAATTTGGGTTAAATTTCATACCCCTAACAGCGTCTTTGCTAAATACATAAACTGGCTTAGGAATTAGAAGATTTAGAAGCGTAGTATGGAAACGTGAAACCTTTACTGCTGAAACCATTGTTTTGTAACTACATATTTTGAAAGAACACGGGAAGCGGTTAGCGAGGAACATAATTAATAATTCGTTTAATTAATGGTGCAATATTTTAATCCATCGAAAGTAATTCTTGGATTTAATCAACGCATTTTTTCACTTATCGTAAAGTTGTACAAATATAACTAAAATGATTTAAAATCGTAGTGGCCTGTTAAAATTTCAAATAGTGGTAAAAACACGTAACTCTAGTTGGTTTTTTTCAATGAACCCAACAATTTTGCGCTGTTTTGCAGCATTCTAATTTCGAACAGATCCGCCAGTAGGTCTGTCAAACGTTTTTCCAACTGCTTATCTATGACAACCCTTAATTTTAAAAACGCTCGTAGAATAAATTCCTTGTCTGAAACATATTTTACCCTTCATTTGACCCTTCTTATTTAGCCAACGTTTTGGACAGCATTACAGTATTCATCACAAGAGCACATGTGTGAATATTGATTTCGGATTACTAAGTCAAGGAAAAACATCGAAACTGGTGGCATTTTGATGGTCTAAAGCTTAAAATGAAGAAGCATCGTTTTAAAGAAATTCTCTCAAATTACTGGTAATTCTCTCATTAATTTAAATAGTTCCCACTTCATGTTGTCTAAGCATACATCTTTACATTTTACTTTACACTTTGCTTATTACATAAATAATTCCACTACATGCAGTCTAAGCATACATCTTTACATTTTATTTACACTTTGTTTATTACATAAATAGTTCCACTTCATGCAGTCTAAGCATACATCTTTACATTTTACTTTACACTTTGCTTATTACATAAATAATTCCACTACATGCAGTCTAAGCATGCATCTTTACATTTTATTTACACTTTGTTTATTACATAAATAGTTCCACTTCATGCAGTCTAAGCATACATCTTTACATTTTACTTTACACTTTGCTTATTACATAAATAATTCCACTACATGCAGTCTAAGCATACATCTTTACATTTTATTTACACTTTGTTTATTACATAAATAGTTCCACTTCATGCAGTCTAAGCATACATCTTTACATTTTACTTTACACTTTGCTTATTACATAAATAATTCCACTACATGCAGTCTAAGCATACATCTTTACATTTTATTTACACTTTGTTTATTACATAAATAGTTCCACTTCATGCAGTCTAAGCATACATCTTTACATTTTACTTTACACTTTGCTTATTACATAAATAATTCCACTACATGCAGTCTAAGCATACATCTTTACATTTTATTTACACTTTGTTTATTACATAAATAGTTCCACTTCATGCAGTCTAAGCATACATCTTTACATTTTACTTTACACTTTGCTTATTACATAAATAATTCCACTACATGCAGTCTAAGCATACATCTTTACATTTTATTTACACTTTGTTTATTACATAAATAGTTCCACTTCATGCAGTCTAAGCATACATCTTTACATTTTACTTTACACTTTGCTTATTACATAAATAATTCCACTACATGCAGTCTAAGCATACATCTTTACATTTTATTTACACTTTGTTTATTACATAAATAGTTCCACTTCATGCAGTCTAAGCATACATCTTTACATTTTACTTTACACTTTGCTTATTACATAAATAATTCCACTTCATGCAGTCTAAGCATACATCTTTAGATTTTACTTTACACTTTGCTTATTTCTGATATTTATATTATATTTATGTTAAACATACATACATATTCATTTTACCCTATGTATACTTAAATTACCTTTACAGTGCATTTGGATTCCTTAATACAGTAAACATTTCTGTGTTTTGAATTCGTTAATTCTTATAAATTTAATGTAATTTTGTGAGATTTTTCATTATAAATGCATATTTATGTTTAAGTTTTATAATTATTTTTAAATAAACCTGCTGACAAACCGCTTAAGTCACTTAAATGGTTTTATACTATAAGAGATTTAAATGTTAAATAGCAGCGTAATTTTTATAATGCGCGATGAAGTTTTAAAATATCCAGGAAAACCTTTAAAAATAAGATAGATATTGCACGCTTAAAAATGTTTTGAACCATCATTTATCCAATGAAAAAAGTACTTAATGATTCAGCATATTGTTTACATAAAATTATTTTTAGCACATTTAATATATTTTTAACAAAGTTAGTTATTTTACTAAAATAATTTCCAAAAAACTTATTCTTTGCAGTAAATTTTTAATATCTTTTAATGTTGTAAGGACTTTTCAAAATATATTGTGCCATAACATCTTCTAATGTTGTACAGATCCCAGAAAAAATATCTATTTGTAGTCTTATTAAATGAACAAGTTGATAAACTAAATAAATGTATTGTCATATATAAACTCCGTCCTTAATTATCACTGACAGCCGCCAAATTAATCTTACGAAATTCCCGTAAAAATTACTCCAGTTCAATATTTCATCAATTTTGAGGAGTTTTTAAAATCCAGGTCAATCGAGTTGGTATAAATTACTCCAGTAAAAGCTTTGGAGAGTCGCTATGTCCTTCTGCTATTGCTTGCACTTCTCAAACGGTGAGAAACGTTGTGATAAAAAATAATATGTTTTAAATTAGTTGAAACAACGATGCAATCAGAATAAATACAGAATCAATCGATACCATATCAGCGTCTCCCGAGCTTAATCGGAGTAAAAAATGAAGTCTTAATATCAGGTGATATATTTTTTTCAAGTTAAACCCAACAAGAGTTATGTCACTCAGCCGAGTAACCTTCCATAAGTTTGTACAATGTCGCACAAATGGGCCTTGTTTATCTTCTGACACATCGTGTAAAACACTAAATTCACCATAAAACCTCTGATCTATCTGTATGAAAAAGAAGAGAGACCCGGTGTTATGGTGTGGCTGCTTTTTTATACAAATCTTATTTCGAAATAATTATTGGATTATTTGTATAGCGCCGTTTTCATGAGAAAAAAAAGAGTCATATAAAACAACTCAAATTTATTTCACCACTTTTTCACCATAAGCTTCACCAGATTTTTGATACTTCTTGACGAAATATGACGTTGACGTTCTAAATAAGAGGAAAATCACTGTCTACATCAGATACCTAAAACTCTGCGAAAAGCCCGGGGACTTTATTTTATTGCGTGAATTCGACAAAATAAGCTGTTTTTAAATGGAAATAAACACACTTTGTAATACACAATTTTATTTAATTTATAAATGACATAACTTATATTATTTTGACTAATCATAATTACAATCATACATACTCATATATATACATATAGGAAAATCAAATTGTAGTTGTAATAATTAGTCGTTTTAATAATGTCAAATGTGGGGACGAAAGGTCGCAACTGTCTTCTACGTTCTTAAGGTGAATTTTTTCTTCTTATTTTTATTGTTTTCCCTATGATGTTGTGGATCAGAAAGTTTTAAAAACGCCGCAGAGATATTTCCCACATTTCCTAACACCCGCTCAAAAGCCATAATTTTGTACCCAAGATTTCAACGATGATATATTGCCCTTGTACGGATTAATGTTGAGAAACTTAGTAATAATTCTGCCTCTGTGAAGGGGGCGACGAATACCACAGTAGGGAATTTTAAATATAAACGAAATTGGTTTCTAAATTAATTCATTAAATAATTTAAGTTGCAGAACTTTTAAAACTCAAAAATAGAAATGGTTTATTTATTTTTTTGGAATAACTTAATGAGTAAAATCTCAAATTGTAATATTTAATTATTGAAGACAATATTAGCGATTCCTAAACGAAAATCTGAAACAGAAAAATCAGAAAAAGATAAGGTCACATCTAGGACACGAACCCAGGACCATATTTAACTGTACCATACTTCGAATAAGAACTACCAACATTGTCTTCATTTTTCTCACAGAAAATTTTTATTGGAAACTATCTTTATGTATGATCGCCCAAGATTTAACCCAAACTAAATGCAATCTAGACAGTGTCTTTAGACAAACATTTCTTTTTTTTTATTTTAGTGTGCGACATATATTCATTTATCCGCAGATATGGTTTAATTTTGAACATTCCTGTAGCATAAACATGTTCATTTATAAATATTGCTTTATCATACCCAAGAAGACTCTTCAGGAAGAGACACATGTTGTAAGAAAACACAGAGGCCTGCTAATAGTTTATCAGGCCGGCTGTTGAACTAAAAACCTAAACTCAACTGCATGGTGTGTAGAGAGTCTTTTCGAGGAGAGGCAGGAGTGAACATGGATAAGAACCCAGGAAGACTCTTCAATGACGCTAGTTCCTTAGAGCATCTTCTCTTATAATACCGGTAGAACAACGACAGCATTCCTACCTGACGCCTGTGCTCTAAAGATGCTCTGAGGGAAATCACACAGTCAAGGATTTTATTATGTATTTTGGAGCTCTAGAGCAGATGGTTAACGGTCGGGCGCACTTGCAATTTGTATAGGGTCAGTAGTTGTGTACTATTAAAGTATCTGCGGGCCTTGTACAGTGCGCCCAGCTTTTGAGAGGCTGAGATGGAACATGGATTGTTGTTATATAGATAAAACAAATCAAAAGTAATGTCTTAATGCTACCGCCAAGAATTGAACCCTGCTTAACTGCATGGAAGGCAATTATGCTGACCATTTCACAACACCATCTTTTATACCACCACTTATAAACAATTGCGGCATAAATTCATTATCATATATATGTTAAATCTACTGAAAATATAATTAGAATAGGAATTACCCTCTTCGAATATTACAATGTTTCCTACACATTACTGAGAATAAAATTATTACATGAAAAATGACGGGATATTATATTTGTAGGATTTGTGAAGTTAAAAGTATTAATAAAATATCTGCCTCAGGATAATAGGACTGCTTCCTTTAAAAAAATAAAATTGTCGATTTTATTTAAAAAAGGATGATATAATATTTTTTGTTGACAAATTAAAACTTACCTTTTAAGAAATTTACCTTTAAAATAGTGAACTAGAAAAATCTCTCATTCTATTTTCAACCCATACATTATTATAAAGGGTGTATGCCGCCGTTCTTACTATAGTCGGTGGTGTAATGGTCAGCGCAGTTGCCTTCCAAGCAGTTGATGGGGATTTGATTCCCAGCCGTGAAATTATCTTCCTAAATTTAAAATATTATAAGCAATAATTAGTAGCTTGTAATGTCAATACAAATTGAAAATATCTATTTATTGAGCCATGCATAAAAACCTTGTCTTAACATTAGTTCATCATTTAAAAGAAATAATAATATTTTAGAAGTCAAAGTATTTCACCAACAAATGTAGATATTATATGTCTCGACGTCATCTAGTGGAAAGTTTAGCATTAACAATGCCTTTCCTACAAAAATATAGTTGGTTGTTTACAGGTGGAAAAAATATAAATAGCAGTAATTGTTGATTGAAGTACTAGTAGATATTGAATTATTTGGCAGGTTGGAAATAAGCCAACGTGGCTCAGTGGTCCATAGCGTGTGACCGGACATCAGAAAGCGCGGGTTCAATTCCCGTCGGCGGCATTTATTTTTACTCGGGAGATATTTTCAATTTGAATTGATATTTTAAGCGACTAATTATTGCTTATAATAATTTATTATCCTTTGTGATTTGCAAAAAAACCTTGTCTTATAAACATTAGTTTATTATTAAAAAAATACATATATATATAAATATATATTAGGTATGTTTTTTTTTCATCTAAAAAATATATTTTTAAAATTTTCAGTTTATTTTTCGTGTGTCGATTATATTTGTGTTTGCTATATTTTTCGTAGGTGGAAACATATTTTATAGGTGTACTGAATAAATGATATTTCATAAAATTATTAATGTCAATATCGCACAAGAGCCCCGATTGTTCCCGACCGCCTGAAGCCAGTGACGGCATGGGATGCCCATTGGGGGTCATTGCGCGGCTGAAGGTAGCAGGGAGGGGAAGGAAATAAAGTTATTAATGTGAACATCGCACAAGAGCCCCGATTGTTCCCGACCGCCTGAAGCCAGTGACGGCATGGGATGCCCATTGGGGGTCATTGCGCGGCTGAAGGTAGCAGGGAGGGGAAGGAAATAAAGTTATTAATGTGAACATCGCACAAGAGCCCCGATTGTTCCCGACCGCCTGAAGCCAGTGACGGCATGGGATGCCCATTGGGGGTCATTGCGCGGCTGAAGGTAGCAGGGAGGGGAAGGAAATAAAGTTATTAATGTGAACATCGCACAAGAGCCCCGATTGTTCCCGACCGCCTGAAGCCAGTGACGGCATGGGATGCCCATTGGGGGTCATTGCGCGGCTGAAGGTAGCAGGGAGGGGAAGGAAATAAAGTTATTAATGTGAACATCGCACAAGAGCCCCGATTGTTCCCGACCGCCTGAAGCCAGTGACGGCATGGGATGCCCATTGGGGGTCATTGCGCGGCTGAAGGTAGCAGGGAGGGGAAGGAAATAAAGAGGCGAAAAGGGGGGAAGAAGAAAGTTGGCTATTCTAATCTGGGTACCAAACACGGCCAAATCCATTTCAAGCTACGTTTCAATTTTGAATAGTTTATTAATTAATGGTTAATAATTTACTAACTGGCTTACTACCAATCACGCCGTTTCCTCGCAGGGGTAGGCAGAGAGAACGGACCGCCAAACAACTCAGTCTTGGCACACACTTCTTGCCTCATTCACATTCATACATCGTCTGATACATACTCTGCTATTATTCTGACTGTTAACATGGCCCGATTCGAGTTTCTGATTCACTTGATCGTGCCATGTCTTCCTCGGGCGTCCCAGCCTTCTGCTATCATTCGCATCAATTCGCGTTAATAAATAGTTCTAATAATTATTATTATTAAATGTGTTATGTTACAACCGTAGTGTCCTAGTGAAAAAATGCATCGGATTCCCACCCAAGCTTTGCGGGTTCAATCCCCTGATAGCCAAGATGCCCAAGCAACAATTTACGGTTTTAATTATAATGGTAGTAAGAGGTTTTCAAACATTGTCTGGTTAAAAAGAAGAATTTGTCTTTCTTTTTAACAAAAATATCAACGCTAAATAATAAACACAAAAAATGCATAACTTGGCCACCGCCAGGACACATACATTTCTTCTTCCAGAGTGTTATACACTGTCTACAATGATAAACACACGATTGTGGCGAAACCGGTTGCCACACTATGTTTCTTGCAATGTCTTTCTTTATATTACTTGATAGTAAGAGTATGTTTTAATATGATAGAAAGCAAGCCACATTATGTTCCGAGTTTCGGAACCTTGACCGAGGTTACATTACATCAGTCAGTCTTCCCCTTTCTCCTCACACCTCGACTGCTAGTTCAGGACTAAAAGATGCATAAAAATAGAAAAGGGATGGATCGCCGAGGATCTTTTTAAACATTAATCCCCGAATTGTAAATAAGACGAAGGATCGGTCGGCAGAAGTAAGGTGAGCGATTCCTAAGAAGTTGCGCCCGACAATGGTCCAGAAAGCCACTACCTCCACTGCACCCCCGGGACACATATTTCATGGTACGCATCTAGCTCCCCAATACTGTGTAATCTACATTCTACAGGATGTTCAAATGGTAAAGATTTCGGAAATAATAAGACAACAGTAAAGTTTTGTTCCAGTTGTAATGGAAATAACCCTAACATTTCTCTGTGATGATGAGATGGCGGAATAAAACTCAATAATTTTAATGAAAATCATGTATTAGCAGTACTACCTACCCAGAAAAAAATCATTGAACTCGCTCAGTGGTGGCAGTTGGCTAGAGTCGTTTCGTTCGTCCGTACCGCTCTGGGTAGGTGTACTGCTAGAGTCGTTTCGTTCGTCCGCACCGCTCTGGGTAGGTGTACTGCTAGAGTCGTTTCGTTCGTCCGAACCGCTCTGGGTAGGTAGTACTGCTAGAGTATTTTCGTTCGTCCGCACCGCTATGGGTAGGTGTACTGCTAGAGTCGTTTCGTTCGTCCATACCGCTCTGGGTAGGTGTACTGCTAGAGTCGTTTCGTTCGTCCGTACCGCTCTGGGTAGGTGTACTGCTAGAGTCGTTTCGTTCGTCCGCACCGCTCTGGGTAGGTAGTACTGCTAGAGTCATTTCGTTCGTCCGCACCGCTCTGTCTTGCTTGAGTTTTATAACACGGCCGAACGCCGCTACATTGTCCGGGGTTTATGCCTACCGGCAATAAAACTGCCTTTTATAATGCAAATATTCTTCCAAATTATTAATAATATCGAATTTAAACTGGTTCTACCGACCCTGAATCTAAAACCACGCCAGCTGCTGAAAAAAGGGCGTAATGAAATCTACGACAAGAACTCACAGAATGAAGCCCATTTTCAACAGAAGAAGTCCGCTACATCCCAGAACCAAACTCCTTTTCTACTACTCGCTTATCCGCCCTGTACTATCGTTTGCTATTCCTCTATGTAGCAGCATTTTACACTCTGGCCTCATGAGACTACAGACACTTCAAAATTTTTGCTTAAAAGTAACATACAGTACGAGACTTGGAACAAACCTGAAGAAACTATACGACCGAGAAGAAATACCTGAACGAATATTTTTAAAAATCAACTCATTCAAGAAATCGGACAATACAATTCACCTAGCGACCTTACTTTCCATAAGCCAGGAGGGGTTCCATCAATGAAACTGCGTAATTAAAAATTAAAAATAATTTACCAAAAAATGCATTTTTTAAATGTGGTAGCAGATTTTTGTTATTTTTTACCGAAAATCTAGATAAAAGGGTTAATTTTTTTGACAAAATATACGCTGTTAATTTTAATCTGTTATCTAATTAAGTTTCAGACATTCTTGAACTAGTTATAGATAAAAATCATTAGCTCTCGCTATAAATTTAATTATTTAATATTGAATAGTACATTCAATGTTGAATAATTATTAACTTACATAATTAGGGTTGTAACTGAATAACTTTCAATAGATGTGTTGAAGCATTAACCTGCAGAATTGAATTTTACCTTACACGTATTTCAAAGTGCTACATGCTGTATAAAGGAGTAGTCTAAGGTGGTATGTACGTTAGTATGTTAGGTTAGGTAGGGCGGCAGTACCTACCGGGATATTACCTCCCGCCCAACACCTGGCAACACCGCACCCCGCCCCCGCCCACCTGTCATTTCCACGCCATGATTTCGGATAATTTAAAATGGCGGATCCAACTTGCGCAGTTAACCGCATCCACACAGAAGTTGAATGTTAATCCGGCCGCTGGATTTATTGTGATTCTTCGCGGGGAGGCGAAACTTAGAACAGCCCCAAGTTTAGCTATAAAAGTGAGAAGCTCTAGATATTAGGCCGCTACCGACGCTTTCAATTCATCAGGGCACCATTATTTAGATTTTCAAGCCGGAATATTTTAAATTAAGAAGAGCCAGAAGGCTGGAGAACTAAGCGGCAGGCAGCACCTATTGGTAGAAGCACGCTTGTCATAATTGATTTAAATTGTTTCTTTTCTCAATCTAAGATTTCCTTGTCAGAAGGCAGCTACTTGGTGTACTTTCCCACAAACAAAAAACTAAATTTGCCCTAATGCAAAAAAGTAATGGGTCCAATGCATTCCACAGAGTTCACATTCAATGAGGGTTATTCGTGAAAACTTAGCAAAAAATGTATATTTATTTTTTTCATTTATGTCCAAATAAAAAAGTTTTTTTTTTTTTTATGAGACACCTCACAAGAGTGTCCCTGCCTGTGCAGTGTACAGACAGGGGAACTATGTCACCACCCGGTTGGGCGGCGTTGTGAGGCGGAATAAGGTAGGGGCTGTAGGAAGGAATTTGTTAATGCGGGCCTTGAAGAGGCTCGGATTATAGGATGGAGGAAAAACCGATGAATCCGACAGATTCCGACAGTGATATCGACATGGTTACGTAAAAGACACGAAATGCTAACTTTGAATAGATGCCTAAAAAGGAAAATGGCCGAAGTTTTAGATGAAATGCCTACCATTGCCACACCTGGTCTAAGTGGTACTCAAAAAAAGGTTTGTGGTTATTGTGATTATAAAAAACGGCATATGACAAGGTTCCAATGCAAGCAATGCAAAAAGTATATGTGCATGGACCATCGCGGCCTCATGTGTGTGGAATGTAGCGATGAAATTTAATTTTAAATCGTTTATTATTTTTTTTGTTACCTAATTAAACATATTAAAGAGTGCCATACTTAATTTATTTATTTTATTTACAAGTACCCTAAAAATCGTCACCTAAATTTAGTCGTCTGTGAGACGAATGTTTATGAATAATGTTCCTCTTAGATAAGGTTATGAATCTAGGGTTAAAGGCAGCGAAACTAGGTTATTAAAGTTCCAATTTTGATTAGGGAACTCACTTCTCTTCAATAGTTTCTAGCTAAAGGAACCAAAAGTGACAATTATATTTCGCTCTCCGTTGGTGGAGTGATCTCCACAGAGTGTCGGTAGCAGTATAAACAGCAATAAAATCGGTGTAATTTCAACTTCTACAAAGTGTTTCATTTTTAAAAAAAGAGGAATCTAGCCTTTTGTTCTCAAGTCTTAACTTTATACAACGCATTTAATAAAAGAATAACATATTACTACAACTGACATTTTATTCAAAGTGCATGTACAAATATATCTTAGGGCGGGTTTTTCGGAGAATTTGAACAATTCATCAAATTTCAACGCTCATTTCCGGGTTCTGTGAAAGTCCTATTCAAGTTATGTTATTATATCATTATATGCTAGTAGCTTGAAAGAACTGAAATAATAACAAAAAACTTTCACAAACTGGAAAATTAACTTTTAAATTTGAAGAATTGTTCAAATTCTCCGAAACAAAGCGTCCTTAGTTTTTTATTCAGTCTATTGCAGTCGACTGCACACGCGCATACTTCTTCGACGACACGGCTTTATATAGTGTTTGCAAGAATATCGATTTTTGCTATACCTACGGCAGTAATCCTCCCTGCGTACACCTTTGGGGAACACTTGTTAAATAATACGTAAATAGATATAACCTATTTCTCTAAACCGACTGTGTGTATAAGAATGGTGTATTTTGTTATTTAACCGTATATCCTCACTGCATACTCTTTCGAGAAAGATATTCGTAAAATTCAATATATTTACAAAACATATGTGTTATATTTTGTCAATTTTATTCAAGTAACTAAACATTAATTACACGTTGTCAAATGTACTTTCATTTTATGTCAAAAAGTGAGGTTAATCGGTTTTTCAAATATTAAAATTTATTTTTATGGCCCATATTTTGTAAGAACCTGGTAAACCTCTTTCTTGCAAATTCTTTAAGTAAAAGTATTGTGTTTTTTGAATTCTCCGGAGTTTATTTAAAATATAAAAATAAAAAAGTACTTTCACAATTTAAAATTTATTTTGCCTCATTGCACTCTAAAACTCTTATATTTTTCTATGGTCGAATCCATCCTTAGATACGGCATTCGAACTTGGGGACACGCAAGCACTATTTACATTAAATATATTCAAAATTTACAAACTGCCATAGAAAAAAAATTGTCACATCTAATATTTACAATCAGAGTGTTATGTTTGCACAAAGCTTGCTAGAGCTAACTGCAAAGTTATGTATGTCCACACGATTGCAGGAAACGAACCACGCACTGATGGCGTGTTAGATCACCAATACATACAAGTACATCCGCGATATCTCTGCTTGTCACGATCACGCGGGTTAACAGCCAATCATGTACTTCGTGTCCTTATAAGGGCATGGGGCACGCGCCAAAGAGTGGGACAAGCCCCCCCCCAGCGAGGACCAACGCAGGTCAAGTACTTGCGGCTAGCTGCCCACGCGCCAGTTGACCGCCGACCCCGCTGATCTCAACACAATGTGTTAGTTCCGAGTTACCATCGCCGCCGAAATTGGTGTCGCCATAGATATGGACCGGCCTGATTTGTTTCACCATGTGTGCCGCCAGTCCCTCAGAACCACAGCCTCCTTACGTTATATAGTTGGGTCCTGTCTCCGTCTGCCGATGTCTCCCACCAGCACCTTACGTTGTATAGTTGGGTCATGCCTCTGACCACGCCGCCAACCTCGTACCCCTGTGATGCTAGCTGCCCCACCTACCGTCGACCCCAGGCTGAGATCGTGAACTTGTAGACCCCGGCCTCAGCCCTGGGCGTCTGCCGCCCTAGCCTGTTTGTGTGGACCCCCTTGGCCATCCAATCAGTGCCCCCGTTCGGCTCCATCGTCTCTGCGACTCCGGCCGCCGCTCTGGCGCACCTTTTGCTGTCCAGCGTGGTGTGCCCTCGTGGCCGCCCTTCTGCACCCGTCCTGCACCCTGCCTGGCACCTGCCATGGCCCCTGCCGACCGTCTCACCGCATCCGCCGTAAATTACACGTGAGCGCATAATATACCTTGTCAATCAGAGCCCTTAGAGTCAATAGATTGCCTAAGTAACTAGTTAGGCCTTAAAAAGCTATGTAACCTTTGTAGATCTGTTGATAACCTGTATTACCTGTATAATAAACCTTCATAACAAGAGACTTGTTTTAATTGGGAAATTGACTATAATCCACACCCTGAATGATTGGAGTATCAAGCTTTGACGCCGGCTTGTGCGGCGATGACTATTTGTGTAACACACCTATAGTATATTACATGGCCTAAACGCTAACGTAACACTGGCGCCACAACATGGATAGTCAATTAGCCCGATAAAATACGTCTTTTGTTGCTATGTTTTACTATAATATTAATGTTTTTTTTCCCACAGCTGTGTGTTATAATTCAATTTCTGATCCGGGAGTGTTTGTAATACGATGGTGCCGTCGGAAGCGTGAAGCAAATACATTCTGTTACTAAATACGTAATAAACCAAATACGAGAAATTACGACGTAATAAATGTTAAATGTGGATGTTTCCGAGAGATAGATGTGTTATTTCAATTTTGGAATGCAATTTAATTGTTTCGTTATAGAAATAATTTTTTTTGTCAGGTTAAGCTTTGCTTATCTGTTTCATTGTAATAAGTTGAAATAATTCAAATACTCAAAAGAACTTCCAAGTATTAATTCTCCGTCGGATTAAATTCAGTTATCGTTTTTTAATTCACATTATTAAATAAATAACGTATTGGTTGTTTTTAATTAAGATCCGTAGACCTTACCGGTTGTTACCATTATTAAATCATGGATCCTCCCAATATTGGTAGAATTTTAAATTTTGAAAAAGCGACAGCGCCTTCAATTAAAAAGTGGTTAATAGAAAGAGGTATAGTTCCAAAAAGGGCTGTGTCATCTCTAAGAGATCAATGTGTGGCATATAATGCATCAATAAATGTGAGCACAGAACCTCCAATTATATCATTAAGTTCGCCAGAAGTTAGTGCGACACCTAAAGCAAGTAGTTCCGTTTCCCACGATGTTATAAACCCGATTGTTGTGCATCAGAACGTGGATAGAACCAATTTAAGATACGTCGAAAGGAAAATCGTAAATTTAACCAACTGGAAAATTTCTTTTGATGGCAATACGGACGTTCGTGTTTTTTTGGATAGAGTTACTGAGTTACAATATGCCAGAGGCGTGGATTGGGAAGACCTAGCTAGAGGGTTCATTGACTTGCTGACCGGTTCCGCTTTATTATTTTACAGGAAAATTTTTAAGACTAACCTGAAATGGGAAGAAATTAAGATAGCTTTTTTAAAAAGATTTGAAAACCCGTCATTCCAAATAACTGAGAAGTCGAAGTTATTTAATTTAAGTCAGAAAGTTCATGAGAGGGCGTCAGACTACATTCTGGAGGCATTAGCGATAAATTCTAAACTAAATATACCTCTTCCGGAATCGGAACTTCTATCATTAATCACAAAAGGTCTCCTGCCGGTATATGCGCAATTAAAAATCGGTCGTGAAATCTCTAATGTTACGGAATTGCAGTCGTTATGTGACGAGATGGACAAGATTAAATTCAATTCCGTCTCGAGTTATGTTGAGACCGATACTGCCTCGGGCTCTAAAATTCTCGAAGGTGATTCCAGAATTAAATCTAAATTACACCATTACAAACAGTTATATAATGTATCTGTTAGACAATATGTAAATTTAATGTCGTCTTTGAATAATAAATTAACATCTCCATTGTCCGAGGAAGACTTGGCTTTAACAGTTAAAAATGGTTTATTACACAAATATAATAAACTTTTCTCGTACAATGCACCTAGCTCTTGTAACGATTTAGTTAAAAGTTGTGAGCTCATGGATGAAACTCATCATGATAATTCTCAACTACGTAACAAAAATAGATTGTTTGGCCAGAATAAAAACTCTCAGTTAGCAATGATTACACAAAGGTCGACTGACTTAGCTAACCGTGCTTGTTTCAGATGCAATCAAAATGGCCATTTTGCAAAATATTGTAATGCAGTTAGCAATAGTAGTATCCCGCGCCGTAGCCCCCGATGGAAAAAGCCGGATGACAACAGAGCAAATGTTATGCCGGATTTGTCAAAACCACCCCCGTTTCAATGTAATAGGAATCAAAAAAACTGGTAGACGGTCATTCTAATTCAAAGCCATCTTTAAACACTAGGAAAAAAGAATGGAATGACTGGCTAAATTATGTAAAATTATTTTCGTATACTGATTCCCTAGAAGCGTGGAATGTAACTTGCAGCGGTGATGGCCGACCGCATGTAACATTTTATGTCAATAATCGTATGTTATCAGGATTATTAGATTCGGGAGCATCTTTGTCGTGTATTGGAGGAAATTTACACAAACATTTCTCTTCGTATACGTTGTCACCCTGCAACTTGTTAATTACGACGGCAGATAACAAGAGACAGGAAGTGTTGGGAAAAATTTCACTACCAATAATTTATAACGGTATATCACAAACTATAGACTTCATAGTAATTCCCTCACTGGGTCAAAAGATCATTTTAGGTATCGATTTCTGGAAGAAATTCAACATAGCTCCGAATTTATTCACGTCAGAACAAAATATTTCGTACACTTCTATCTCAGAGGTTAATGTTGTAAAATCTAAAAACGATCTTACACCGGAACAAATGAAATCTCTTAGTGATGTAATGGAGGATTTTCAATCCATATCTTTTGCTAAATGCGGTTTGGGTAAAACGAATTTAATCGAACATGTTATTGAAACTGAAGGTTTACCAATTAAACAGCGCTATTACCCCTTATCTCCTGTGAGGTTGAAGCAGCTAGAAAACGAAGTTGACAAAATGTTAGAATTAGGCGTAATAGTAAAAAGTAAATCTCCTTGGTCAAATCCAGTGATACTGGTACCCAAGAAGGATGGAACTGCAAGGTTTTGCCTTGATAGTAGACGTCTTAATATGGCTACCAAAGCCCAGGTTTACCCACTTCCAAATGTGCATCGTATTTTGGACAACCTTCGTCACGCAAATTTCATTACATCGCTAGACTTACTTAAAGCCTTCTGGCAGATTCCATTGCACATGTCGTCTCGCGAGAAAACCAGTTTTGTGGTACCAGGTAGAGGTACGTTTATGTTTGTAAGACTTCCTTTTGGTTTAAGAAATGCTCCAAGTGAGTTACAACGTCTGGTAGACACTCTTTTCGGTCCAGAATTTGAACCAAACCTTTTTGCATATTTAGATGACTTAATTATTATTTCGCAAACTTTTGAAGAACACATTGAACTTCTTAAAAAAGTATGTGGTATACTTAAGAATGCAGGATTAACATTAAATATGGAAAAATCTGAATTTTGTAAATCAAGACTAAAATACTTAGGTTTTGTTATAGACAGGGAAGGTCTCCGCACAGACCCGGCGAAAATTGAAACTATTAAGAATTTTCCCCGTCCTCAGAATACAAAACAGGTGAAATCATTCTTAGGTTTATGTAGTTATTACAGACGTTTTATTGACAATTTTTCAAACATTGCCGCACCTTTAACTCATATAACTGGGGGTAAGAAGAACCTACCTAATTATACATGGAATGATGAAGTAGAAAAGTCATTTACCACCTTGAAAAATGCATTGATTTCGGCACCGGTATTAAGTTGTCCTGATTTTAAATTACCTTTTATAATACAATGCGATAGCTCAAATTTTGCAATCGGTGCATGTCTCTCTCAACAATTCGAAGACGCAGAGCACCCTGTAGCATATTACTCGAGAGTATTATCAAAGGCGGAGAAAAATTATAGCACCACAGAGCGCGAATTATTAGCTATTCTGGACGCCGTGTACAACTTTCGCTCATACGTCGAAGGGTCAAAGTTCACAGTAGTCACAGACCACTCGAGTTTAAGGTGGTTGATGTCACTAGAAAATCCTTCAGGTAGACTTGCTAGATGGGCGACTCGTTTGTCTCAATTCGATTTTGATATTATTCACCGTAAAGGTTCCCTGCATATAGTACCGGACGCACTTTCACGTATAGAAATTACTCAGCTAGACTCATTATTAAGCGCGCCTAATACTAAAGACAAATGGTACACAGAACTTTATAAAAAATGCGTTGATACCCCACAAAATCGTCCTAACTTCCTGATACAAGAAAATAAGTTGTTTAAACATTGCAAAGCTGATTTTTCTTTACAAGAAGACTACGAATGGAAATTAGTGTCCCCTGTAGAAGATCGGCAAGCTATTATCTCGGATTGTCATAATTCTTCCGCGTCAATACATCCTGGTGTGTTTAAAACCTTTAAAAAATTATCGTTAAGAAATTTTTGGCCCGGTATGTATAATGATGTGAAAAAGTTAGTGTCTCTTTGTAATACTTGTAAGGCTTATAAACATTCAACGAAACCAGCCTTAGGTTACATGTCGCATCCCAAAAACGTCGACCGACCAATGCAGAGTTTAAGTATAGATTTGATAGGTCCCTACCCCAAGGGTTATGATGGTAAATTTCACATTTTAAGTGTGGTAGACGTTTTCACTAAATACTGTTGGTTATTCCCACTACGCCATGCTACGGCTAAAGCCATTATAGAAGTTTTAGAATATAATATTTTCTTACCAATCTCTGTCCCTAGAACACTGATAATGGACAACGGTCGACAGTTCATATCAAACACCTTTAAAGCCTTCTTATCTCAGTACGGCGTCCCAGATATTTATTACAACACATTCTATACGCCTATGAATAATGTAGTGGAACGCTATAACCAAACAATCGGTACTACATTGGCTATTCTAGTAGGCAATGATCACCGTCAGTGGTCAAAACACGTCAAAACGGTTCAAGCGGCGATAAACAATACTGTCAATCTTACGACTGGTTTCACCCCATTTTTTCTTATGCACGGGTTCGAGAAGACAGTACACGGAACTTCACATTGGCGTATCTCGTCTGGTAGTCGAAATGACGAACAACCAGATACAGTAGCAGAATACGCGGAAAAATTACAAGAACTAGTAGCTATTTATGACCAAGTTAGTGATTCTCTCGCGGAAGCATATAAACAAAGTGCCGCTCGGTACAATACAAGACACAAGTTGGCCTCTTACGGAATTGGAGACATTGTATGGAGACGTAACTTTGCACAATCGAAAGCTGGGACGTACTTCTCAAATAAACTCGCACCCCGTTTTGTAGAAAATCGGGTGAAACAAAAAATCTCTAGCACGGTATACCAGCTGGAAGATTTAAATGGAAAAATCGTAGGGACATTTCACATTAAAGACATAATAAAACTAGGTAACAATGTCACCTAATAAGTGTCACTAATCGGGTTGAATTTGTTGTTATATTACAGAAAATAAAATCATTGAACAGAATAAAAACTCGCAACAAAAATATTACACAGAAAATAAATTGTTGGTAGAAAATATAAAACACGCTACGAGCAGTAACTTGAGATATCTTAATAAGTCACGTCTATTAAAAATACCGACAAAGGATCCATTCCCGCGTCGCAACAGACAATATTTACGCATAATAATAATAAATATGAATTCGTCAAAGGTCGCCGCGTTCATGTTGATACGTATATTGTTTATTCTCGCACCCAGTTTAAGGCGATATAATATGTAAACTATAATACATATTTCGTGCATTTCTAATAATATTATTTGAATAAACAGGAGCTGTGGTGTCATTAAATTTTTATAACTCAAAGACGTCATGAATCTTTGAGTGTATCTGTTTTGGCTGACATTATAACCTCTCTGTTTTGGTTTATCATGTTTTCTGGGAGTTTCTGTCTAGCTAGCAGAATTCTTGTAGAAATACATGATATGTCTTTTTCTCTCTCTTCCATAACTAAAACTCGTTTTAAAATAGCAAATAACAATAAATCGAAAATCAAACACATTTATCACAATAAGTGAGTATTGTGATATAGAAGATATAAGTTGTAGTTATGAAGTAACTACACAAGTTATATAAAATTATATTTAAAAATATACATTTTTGTATATATTTCGTTACGAAACACGACACGTTACATTGATTGAGGGTTAAATTCAAGAACCTTAAGTTTTAGTGGAATTTTTTTTATTATAGTAAGGAAAAAACCGCCTTAAGCATTCAATATCCTGCCCGGGACCGAAAAATAAACTTAATTTATATTTCGTGGAATTATTGTACTAAGAATATATACCAATTTTTAGTACAAATTAAGGTTATATAAAAATCTGAAATGGAAAGAACAAATAAGTCAAGTAGTAAACAAAATTAGAAAATTAATATATATATTTTTAAGAATTAGAAACTTTCTGTCGATAAAAAATCTATATTTAATTTACTATGCCTTAGTTCAATCCACTTTACAATACGCTATTATTAGTTGGGGATCCGCGTATAAATGTAACCTTCTTCCAATTGAAATTATACAAAGAACAATTATTAAAATTATATTAAAAAAATCCTTTGACTACCCAACAGAACGCCTGTTTGAAGAATTTCAAGTACCTACATTTAAAGACCTATATATTAAAAACTCATTAATCCAAATTATAAAAGAAAAAGATAAATATCAATTTTTAAATGAAAACAGAACGCGACTTAGACATGTTTTTCTATGCCCAAAACTAAATACGTCTTTTGCACAACATCATTATACTTACCAGGGAAGAACTTTTTTCAATCGTTTACCAGAAGAAATCAGAAGCATTAATGATAAAACCCGAATACTGCTCTCTGTCAAGAGACACTTTAAAAATATTCTGAAAAAAAAAAAACTACTGTCACTTAATTAATCTCACAAATATCCTTAGTTTTCCATAGCTTCCTTTCTTTTTAAAAATTTAATAAATAATATATTATCCTTCACTACTTTCCAAAGAAATATTACAGCAAACATACATTTATGTACAATGAATTATTTAAGTACTAACTAACAACAACATTTATGTACACTCCCCTTCCATACACAAGCAAATGCTTTCAATGGAAGAGTAGTAAAAAACCAATGATGTAAAATGAATTATGTCCCATGTAAAACATATTATTAAAAATAAAAAATAATTATAAAAAAAAAAAAAAAAAAAATTTGTATATATAATCTTCTTTTCGTTGACAGGAAACGGCGTAAGAAATGTCCTGTACTTTTGAAGTGATGATTTCGTTCTTCATCACTTAAAGTTATCAGTGGTAGATTAGGAACCCATTTTGTAAATATAACTCAAATATCTTGTGTTATAAATAGTATAGCTCAAATGAGAAACCCCGTATGTGGTTTTTGTTCAGACATTCTCTTATATAGAAAATTATGTCAAATGTTTTTGTATTTAATTGGTTACATACCAATTATTTGTTTTTTTCTGGAATTTTTTTTTTTTCTTTTCTCCTTCTTGCGTAGTGAATACGTGTCGTTATTTTTAAGGAAGTCAATCTCTGGAAATCGGATTATGTAGTTCTCGATTTGTAAATTAAAAAGACTCGAATAAGTCTTATATAACAGAGATTGAATTATCACACACAGTAGTTGTTGAGTGGTATGTAATATGTTTGTAAATTATAATTGTGTAAATTGTTCCCTAACTAATTATTAATTGGTTATGGGTTGTGTATTGTAATTTCTTGTAAACACGTAATTGATTGCCTCGGTATCAATATGGTAAAAAAAAACCAGCGTGTAAAGTCCTTCATAAAGTTGAGACGAAATAAAATTGTGTAATTATATTATATGCTACACCATGTCAATTATGGTGTGATTTTTTTTTGTTGTAAACACGTATTTGATTGCCTCGGTATCAATAAAAAGAAATAACGTGTAAAGTCCTTCATAAAGTTGAGACGAAATAAAATTGTGTAATTATATTATATGTTATGCCATGTCAATTATGGTGTGAATTTTTTTTTTTTGTTGTAAACACGTATTTGATTGCCTCGGTATCAATAAAAAGAAATAACGTGTAAAGTCCTTCATAAAGTCGCGACGAAATAAAATTGTGTAATTGTAATATGTGTTACGCCATGTCAAGTGTGGTGTGTATGTTCTCATAGAAAGATGAATTATAATATATACCCGGTAAGAAGAAATAGTTTTTGTAAAGATAACGTAATTATGTCTTAGATTTGGAAATCTAAAATTGTTGGTCATTAAGGACAAATGGTGGTTGCATATTTATGTCATTTTGGGACATTATTGAATCTAAACCAAAGAATTGGGTTGATAATTGCACTTAAGGTCATTTTGGGTTTTGTCTGGTCATTTGGTGAGAACACTTTATGAGTGTTCTGAAAATTTTGTCGAACGTTTTCGTTACGACGTGCTGGTGTTTCTTATTAACACCTGGTACAGCGCTCTACGGTTTATAGGAAATAAATCGTTAAATGTCATAGGATAATATTAGCCTTATAATTAATTACATGGTAGGTCTTGGTAGCGTTGACCTGTATAATCAATATGCGATACGAGAGGATTGGTCTATATGCCTAAGAATTATTAGCAACCAGACAAACCATGACTAAATGAGAATATATTGTTAAAATCTTGAGTAGAATTTTTGTTGTTTTCCGTTTTTCAAAATTATCAATGGATAATAAGAAATAACATAACATGTGTATTGATACTTGTGTTGTATAGTGTCAAGAATTTCATTGTTAAAGACGCAAATATGGGTTGATTTCGATCAATCGCATGATATAATCAGCGTACACATTCCATAACAGGAATTTTGTGTATAAAAAAAACATGTATAGTTTAAGAATTTCATTGTAAAAAAAGCGAAATATGGGTTGATTTTGGTCAATCGCATAAGCGTATAATATTCTCTAACCAGAATATCATTTTGTATAACATTGTACAATTGTGAACATTGTTAATTGTTCTTCTTTTGTGGTTTGATGGAAAGTGTAGGCCTGGTGGTAAATTGTGTACATCCATTCGGTAATACCACATTGTATGCTACATTTGTTGTTTTGGTATTGTCTTTTTTTTTGAGAAAAAAAAAAAGCAAGCCAGGTATATTCTTTTTGTTTGGAAAGAAGGTGATGAGTATTCTTTTCTGTTGGGAAGAAGGCCATGTGTATTTTTTTGTTTGGAAAAAAGTTGTGTATGTAAATCATAGCGTGTTTTGTATCGCGCCTTGGAGATCATTTCTGCAATTATTTTTGAAAGAGGTTTGGCAACCCTTGTTCAGTGTATTTGTTAGGGATTGTTCAACTTGGCTCTCAGGTAGTTAAATTTTTGTTTTGGCTCGTTAGGGAGTGTTTAAATCTTTGTGAAATGAGGTAGCTCTGTACCTCTCTTACGGCAAACAAGAGGACGTTGCCCTGCTTCAGCCACGTTGCCTGGGATCTTCTTTCATCGACAAGGAGGGTAGTGTTATGTTTGCACAAAGCTTGCTAGAGCTAACTGCAAAGTTATGTATGTCCACACGATTGCAGGAAACGAACCACGCACTGATGGCGTGTTAGATCACCAATACATACAAGTACATCCGCGATATCTCTGCTTGTCACGATCACGCGGGTTAACAGCCAATCATGTACTTCGTGTCCTTATAAGGGCATGGGGCACGCGCCAAAGAGTGGGACAAGCCCCCCCCCAGCGAGGACCAACGCAGGTCAAGTACTTGCGGCTAGCTGGCCACGCGCCAGTTGACCGCCGACCCCGCTGATCTCAACACAATGTGTTAGTTCCGAGTTACCATCGCCGCCGAAATTGGTGTCGCCATAGATATGGACCGGCCTGATTTGTTTCACCATGTGTGCCGCCAGTCCCTCAGAACCACAGCCTCCTTACGTTATATAGTTGGGTCCTGTCTCCGTCTGCCGATGTCTCCCACCAGCACCTTACGTTGTATAGTTGGGTCATGCCTCTGACCACGCCGCCAACCTCGTACCCCTGTGATGCTAGCTGCCCCACCTACCGTCGACCCCAGGCTGAGATCGTGAACTTGTAGACCCCGGCCTCAGCCCTGGGCGTCTGCCGCCCTAGCCTGTTTGTGTGGACCCCCTTGGCCATCCAATCAGTGCCCCCGTTCGGCTCCATCGTCTCTGCGACTCCGGCCGCCGCTCTGGCGCACCTTTTGCTGTCCAGCGTGGTGTGCCCTCGTGGCCGCCCTTCTGCACCCGTCCTGCACCCTGCCTGGCACCTGCCATGGCCCCTGCCGACCGTCTCACCGCATCCGCCGTAAATTACACGTGAGCGCATAATATACCTTGTCAATCAGAGCCCTTAGAGTCAATAGATTGCCTAAGTAACTAGTTAGGCCTTAAAAAGCTATGTAACCTTTGTAGATCTGTTGATAACCTGTATTACCTGTATAATAAACCTTCATAACAAGAGACTTGTTTTAATTGGGAAATTGACTATAATCCATACCCTGAATGATTGGAGTATCAAGCTTTGCCGCCGGCTTGTGCGGCGATGACTATTTGTGTAACACACCTATAGTATATTACATGGCCTAAACGCTAACGTAACAAGAGACATAACTTAGAAGTACTATATGAATCAGAGAGCCTTTTTACAATAAAAGCTCTCTTTTGGTTGACTACTATTATGGATAACATGAAGGAAAGCTCATACAAACACCCACTGGTACACAAACATACCACAAGATTTAAAGAAGGAAAGGGCCTCAAAACTCCTCGAATACTAAATAAATATGGAAGCCGTACTCTTCAATATATAACTCCAGTGATTTTCAATAAAATCAATAAAAAATTTTAATTTGAAAAAAATGAGAGACTATATCCTAAAATGGTAAAGCTATGGTTAGTAAATGAAAATTGTATGTATCCTTGAATTTTTTTAATGTAACTTTTTTTTATTTTTTATTTATTTATTTTTTTTTTTATGTGACACCTCACAAGAGTGTCCCTGCCTGTGCAATGCACAGACAGGGGAACTTTGTCACCACCCGGTTGGGCGGCGTTGTGAGGCGGAGTAAGGTAGGGGCTGTAGGAAGGGATTTGTTAATGCGGGCCTTGAAGAGGCTCGGATTATAGGAGGGAGGAAAAACAGATGCCGGTAGCTCGTTCCACATACGAGCCGACTTACACAAAAACGAATCGTAAAAACGGCCCGTTCGCATGAAGCCAACGTCGACCGTGAACGGGTGTTCAGTTCGTGTCCGTCGAGTTTCGCGCACGTGCACCGGTGCATCAGGAATCAATGCTGCTGGCTCCTTGGAGCAGGCTCCATTGAAATACCTGTAGAACAGACACAGCATGCCTACATTGCGTCTATGCATTATAGAAGGCAATCGGTCTGTTAACAACGGATTGTCAATCAGACGGATCGCTCTTCTTTGCACAGATTCAAGCAGGTTTATCAAGTATTTTGGGGCACCAGCCCAAAGGTGGCTCCCAAATTCAATAGTTGGGCGGACTTGAGACTTGTACAGGGTCAGCAGCTGGTCACTGTTGAAGAATCTCCTAGCCCTGTACAAGACGCCCAACTTTTTGGAGGCCTGATTTACTCGGGCTTCTATGGATCCCCGATACTTGAGCTGGTCTGAATAGTAACTCCAAGCATTTCAATGGAGTCTTTATTGGGGAGAGTGCTCCCATCAAATTGCACCAGGTAGTCATTGATCTCCCTCTTTGCCGAAATCAGACACGCTTGGGTTTTTGAGATGTTGAAACTGACCAAGTTGGCCTTACCCCAGGCACGAACCATCTCTAGGTGGTGGTCAATTTTTTGCTTCAAAACTTCCCGAGCTGTTCGGACATCATAGGTGGAAGGGGGCTTGTCAAAAAGATAACCCTCGTGAACGGTGCTGTCATCAGCGTAGCAGTGAATTGGTGCACATTCAACGAGATCGTTGATGTGCAATAAAAACAGCGTCGGAGACAGCACAGATCCTTGTGGCACCCCCGCATTGATTTTGTGCGGTGAGGAAGAAGAGCCGTCAACCACGGTTTGAATTGTTCTGCCCCTCAGAAAGTCCGCAATCCAACTATGCAGGGTTGGGTGGATCCCATGCGATGGTAACTTCCCGATAAGCGCCCGGTGCCAGACTCTGTCAAAGGCTTTGGAGATATCCAACCCAACGGTTTGGGTTTCACCAAAACGTTCCATGTACCGCCCCCAAATATGCGTTACATATCCGAGTAGATCGCCACACGATCGGTTTCGACGAAATCCATATTGCCGATCGCTTAGGATATTGTTATTCTCGAGATATGTGAGCAATTTGTTGTTAACCACCCTTTCTAATACCTTCGAGAGTATGGAAGTGATGGCTATGGGGCGGTAGTTAGAAGGGTCGGAGCGGTCCTCCTTTTTTGGGATTGGGTGGACGATTGCCTTTTTCCAAAGATCTGGCACCTTTCCACCTTATCTGCCTACATATCGTGTTTTTAGGGGAATGTTTTAATTGGTAGAACCTACAGACAAGCTGCCATATGACAGCTTTGTGGGACTACCCTAAATTTGTACAAATTTTTTTCATTTACTTAATAAATATTACAAAAAAATTATTATCTTATTTCTTTAATGGTGTTTCTTTTTACTATATCTTCAAAATGAAGATTTATTTAGGAAATTTAAAATATCTTGGAAAAATGCTGAAATTCGACGAAATATTATTATTGTTTCACAGCCTATTGAACTACATGAACTATTTTATGTCAGTTTCTATTTTACGTTTTAGTCAGTATAATTTTCACACTCACGATTTCTTATCAATTGTATAAAACTGTAGGGTAAATTAAAGGGAGTTTACATCTCCCGAAAATAACTACAACATTATTTTTAACTACATTCTTGTGAGGCTGGTATCATTGTAAACCTGCGCGCGATACCTCGGAAAATAATATTATTCTGTCTCCAGCAGTCTAGCCGTCGGGTTAGCCCGAAATCTTCTCTAGCGTACGCAATCTATTTGTTCATAAAATTATTATAAGTGAGTTTTGTTAAAATAAAAAAAATAAACAAATTAGAATTATCCAAATTCTCATTATTACACACTGAGAGTAATCACGCAACCTTGGATTCAAGATTGGAGAACCGCAGAATCATCTAGCGGCTAGATTGTAGCCAACAACCCATTTAAACTGGCGATGATAACAAATCCTCCAAAACCACGTTTAATTATAAGACTGTAAATGTATTAATTCGTGCGCATTAGTTAACTATCAGTTCTGCTATTCGGCATGCCAAGATGAAAAAAGAAATGTTGGGTACCACGAGGGGTGACTGTGCAACCCCGCACATGTTATCACGTTAACACCATTTTTTCTAATTTATTCAAAAAATTTACTAAAAATTCTTCTCTTTTTCTTCTACATTCAATGTGTTTTCAAAAAATAATGATCATAATATGGTTAATTTCTTAAAAAAACCTGATCATTCACCAACGAACGTGAACGACAGTTTGGGTTATACTGACCACAGATACTGACTTACTTTACTCAGTAATTTGGTACCAGCGGTAGCCTGGCGAGGAACCGTCGGCCGACAGAGCGTCTAGTAACACGGTGGTTACAAACGATTTTTATTAAATTTTTATTTGGTGTCAAATTTTTGTTGAAAATATTACATTTGTGGGAAAATTACTTTATTCCACACATTTCATATAAAAAACAGTTATAAAATTATAATACAATGTAAAGTAATACATACGATTTTATACAACTGCTCCTAATCGTCTGAAGCCAGTGAGACTGTGGTTACAATTGGGTATGTTATGAGGCTGAACGTAGTGAGGAGAGGAAGGAGATGGAGAGGAAAATGGTGGGGAACTTCCCGATTATTCAAATTTGGTCACCAAACGTTTCAATTCTGAAAGTATCTTTCACTCTGGAACGTGCCTCAAATATACAGGTATATTTTAAAAATAATAGCTTAATAATGAAATCACAATATGTATTTTTATTTATTTCAATAATCTCATAGTTTTCAACATGGTCTTACACATCAGAAAGATACTCTCGAAATTATTTCAAAATCCATTCACTATCACATTATTCAAGAATTTTTCTTAGTTTTTCGTCAGTTAAATCCATTTTCGTTATCATGGAAACAGCAGAAAAATCACAAGAACGCAATGATACTATCTTTAATACTATCAGAATACTATCAGAAAGCGCTGATACTATCTTCAATACTATCAACGTAATGGACATAAAACAGCTCTTTGCAAGATCCATCTTGATTAATTTACACCAAAACAGCAAAACACTATACAAACCAACTCAAACAATACACAATACCTGAGCCAAAAACAAAGAACTTCTCCAAACTCCTTTTGCTAAAACCACCTTTGGGCAAAGAAATTTTAAATATATAACTTGCAAACTATACAATATACTACCAGACACTATTAGACGAACATAGTCAATGACCAAATTCAAACATGAAATAAAGAAATGGATAACAAGTATTGGGCGTCCCACTATCACAAATATATGTAAACCAAATTACACGTAAACAGTAACAACAATTCACATACAAAATAAAATAATAAATTCAATAATTTTATAATAGCCCCTTTTTAACTAATCTTTAAGTACCTGAATACGTTTGTCTCGACACAGGTGTACCCTAGTGAGACAGATGTCGAAAAATGTATGTAATAAAACCTTATATTGATAAATAAATAAATGATTTTTATGTAAGCAGCACTTAAAAATAGTCGAGGTATTATTTTAATGTATTTGTTTACCGTCGACCGTCAACCAATATAATGTCCTTCCCGCTCAAAGGAGCATGAGCATGTGCGATGGCAGCAAAGAGCTAGTGTGCGAGTGGAATGGATGAGACGTGCCCATAAGAGAACTAACTAATGCGCGTGTGAGATGGAGAATTTTTCTAGCTTTTATTCTGCAGTGAGTGTTGTTCCAGAGAAGGAGCAATAGTATTTAGAAATGATACCTACATATTAACAAAATATATTTTTATGCTTTAAATCTATTACTTTATTTTTTTAATGATGGATTATGTGTATATAGGTTTTGTAAGAATAAAAAAAAACAAATTTCTAAGGTCTCTATTTAATGTTATGCATGAAGGAAAGTAAATTTAGAAATTTTGTATCAGACATGACTTGCGCAATTTCAGCTTTCGTAAAAAAATTGATCTATGGAAGAGTCCGTTAGAAGAGAAAACTTTTCAACACTCTCCTTCGTTTACTCTCCTTTTGGACGCTGAATATCTTACGGAGTATAACCCAGCTAATCATTTGGAGTTGTTTCACCAGTTAAAATCGGAATTCGAAAGGCGTTTCGACAGCATTTTCTGCATAGAACCTTTGTTTATTTTTGTCAAAAATCCATTTATCGAAAGCGATGTTTCACAACAAGCTTCGTTGATGGAAACCTATTGCTTCGTTAATAAAACGGAAGCTGAATTATAAATTATTACACCTCGCAGTGATATCATCCTTAAAAACATAGACTTTGCCCCGTTAATAGCGGGAGGGTTAAGATAACCACCCAATCACTTGGTTTGATAAAAATTCTACCTGTGTGAATGCTCGTCACATATCAAACTTCGTTCTACTCACTACCATAGTAAGCGTAAATATACATGAAAAATTAAATGAATGGAAAGAACGATAAATATTCTATTTGTGTTTAGTCTCTCACGAATGTTTTAAGAGATATTTTATGTTAACATAGAACAGCGTTTCATATATTTAAATGATGCTGTAAATACATTTGCAATAATGTATTTACATTTAACGCAAATGCGTCAAGAAGTCAATTTCCAGTTAATTTCGCATTTAGAGATAATTTTAAATCAAAATATTTATCCCAGTAATCTAATAGGATTGAAAATATGGCTGGGTTTGTACAGGGTTTTCCAATAAGAGGTGTTATTTTGAATAGCCCGCTATTTCGGTAGATGTTACTTTTGAAGCTGTCATTTTTGACATTTGACAAGTAGAAACTACGCTATTAATAAAAATGGAACAATACACGCTTCAACAACGCATTGAAATTATTAAAATTCACTTGAGTGAATCAAATGCAAATCATCTTGAGTAATGAGGCCCATTTCCACCTCGGTGGCTTCGAAAACAAGCAAAATTGTCGCATCTGGGGCTTGGAAAACCTAAGAGTTATTGTTGAAAAGCCTCTTTATCGTCAAAATGTGACTGTTTGGTGCGGTTTATGGTCTGGCGGAGTCATTGGACCTTACTTTTTCGAAAATGAGGCTGGAGCAACAGTTACGGTGAATGGATTGCGCTATCGAGAGATGATTAATGATTTTTAATGGTCGGAATTGGATGGTATTGATTTAGACAACGTTTACTTTTAACAAAACGTGCCACACAAGCAACGAAACCATTGATCTTTTACGATTGAATATCAAAATAACACCCCTTATTGGAAAACCCTGCACTTGTCGGCATTTACCATGCTTTATTTTTCCTGTATCCGTTAAAAGGATGGGAATATTTCAACATTGTCAAATTTTCCCAGAATTTATTCCAAATCTCTTGTTAAAGATTATATTTAAAATACTCTATTTTTGAAACATTATCCAAATGGGCTGATAATATATGAAGTTACGGGAAAACTTCAAAGTTTGCTTTTGCGACAATTTTTTTTTTCATTGAGTAGTGGAATATTTTAAAAAAGGTATTTAATTTGATTTGACTAACATGTAATAATTTTGTCAACTGAAATAGAAAAAAATATTTTGGATTTTTTATATGTTGTGCCTGCATTCTGTGTAGATCAAGTTGAGTGATATTTTGACTTTATATTTATTTTTCTGCAATTGTTTTAATAGTCGTTTCCTGCACTATTTTCATGTATAATTTCGTAAATATTTTTTATATATATGTATGTAAAAGCCTTAATAGGCGTGAAATAAATAAATAAATTATTTTTCATAATTTAATTTAAAAAATAGATCTGAAGAAATAGAACCTATTTTACTTGGTAGGTGGATAGACATAGAATATATCATTGTGCGCTGTACATAATTAACACTGTTACAAACTGTGCACTGTTTTGCCAGAGACTTTATTGGAAATATGTAACAAACAATATTTAATGATCTCAGGTAGCTTATTATCTTATTAGCCTGCATTTAATTTTCAAGATTTACATAAATTATATTTATTTTTCGGAAAAACTTTATTGAGTAAAACCTCAAATTGTAATATTTAAATATTGAAGACAATATTAGTGATTTCTAAACAAAAATCTGAAACAGAAAAATCAGTAAAGGAAACGGTCACATCTGGGACTCGAACCCAGGACCCTTGTCTTTCCGGGACAGTGCTTTACCAACTGAGCTAATGGGACCCTATTCCCCTCGGTCACTTTTAACTGTATCATACTTCGAATAAGAACTACTAACATTGTCTTCATTTTTTCACCGCACATTTTTATTGGCAACTATCTTTATGTATAATCGCAAGATTCAACCCGAACTAAATGCAATCCAGACAATGTCTTTTTAGATAAACCTATCTTATTTACTTTATTTTATTGTTTTTTTATAAATTATATTATTAGATTCATAAATTATAATGTGCAAGATATAAGATTATTAGCGGGTAATGGTCTTATTTATATCTCAGGTAAGGATTATGAATACATAATTGAGAACATAAATGTTTACCTTAAAAATTTATCCACATGGTTGAAAATTAAGAGAATAAAAATCAATATCTTGAAAGCAAGGGATCATACAATGAATGTCATCAATTAACAGTAAAAATTGGACAAGATAAAGTACTTAGGAATAACACTAGACTTTGAAGAACTTGAAGATAATCTTGCCAAGAACGCCGATTGCCGAATTTTCCGATTTTAAAGCAAAATAGAATACTTAAATTAATAAAATAGAATGTTCTTGGAAGAATTAGGAAAAAATTCTATTAAAAAAACACGATTGCTCATTTATAAAACAATTGTTGCACCCCACAACTACATATCATAGTAAAGTAGTTAAAGTAGTAGTAAAAAAAGAATCCCTTCAGGAACAATGAGCCAAGTTTTGAAGTGTAATAAATAAATAATCAGTACTGAAATGCCCAAGAAAGAAGTTTGAATGAAGTGTTAAACAAAGAATTTTCTAAAACGTTTTATTTTTTATCGACAAAGCTTTTGGTAATTTATGACGAACTTTATTTAGAGACAAACTAAATTACAGCAAATACTGTTATTACACACACCACTTGAGACATAGAGAAAATATTAAAGTAATAATCACAGAATTGTTTACTGTGTTAGGAAATCCAAATGTTCAGCTTTTCACTAAATAGAAAAAAAAATAATATAGAGACAAATTAAATATCATAAATATACGAAATGTAAATTAAAATGTAAACATGTTTGTTTGTATTCAACTACATGAAGTGGAACTATTTTAACTAAAAATAAATAATGTCTTATGAGAGATTAAATAGAGTTATTTCTTCAGTTTTGTTAATGAATCTTTTTTTAAAGTCTTATTAATACATTCATGCGTTTCAAATGCCACTCAGTGACTCAGAAATCGTAAATCAATATTAATCAACTTTAGATTCTATTGGTTCTATAATTTATCAATAATTTGGAACACTTTGAAAACATTCATTTTATTCAACTCATCTCATTGTCAGCTTCATTCAATAAAAAAAGTCTGATCATTATTCCTACAGCTACAAAAAGATAAGCTTTCCAAGAATAATTTTATAACAAAATTATTTTGATGTCGTATTTCGAGTATTATTTTGCACATGTTTTACGACGAGTAAAAACCTCTTGAAAATAACAGCCAAATGCAATTTGATTTAATATTTACATAAATTATGTATTTTTCAATCAGAATCAAAAGTAGATGAGCGATGCTTTTTTTCACCCTTGGAAATAAGAAAAAATATTGCTCGTTAGGATTTTAATATACAGGTAAGAGCTCGCACCCGGAGGATTTTAACCAGCGATTCCTGAGTATATTTCGAGTTAAAGATGTATATGTCATTTTGCTTTTCAGTGTTTCTATTTTTATTCCCAACGCCTTAGAAGATAATGTTTTGAAAGTAACAACTGATAGGAAACTTTAATGGTCTGCCCATACTCAAGGAAATCAAGTAGATGTTACATACTTTGACCTTGAAAAGGCCTTTGACAAGGTCGATATCGATGTCCTATTAAAAAAAATAGCTACGTTTGGCTTTTCCAAAAAAAATTTGTTACTTTTTGCTTCATACTTCACAAATCGCAAACAATACGTTTTTTATAAAGGTTCTCGCTCTGCTGAATTCCTGGTTTTTTCTGGAGTCCCGCAAGGATCAATTCTTGGACCGCTATTATTTTTGTTGTTCATCAACGATATTGGCTCAATCATCACTCATTCCTCTTATTTATTGTTTGCTGATGACCTAAAACTCTACCGCATAATAACAAATCTCGCTGACTGTGTCCTCCTACAAATCGATGTGAACTCTGTCGCAAACTGGGCAAAAATTAACTGCTTAAGCTTCAGTGCACCTAAATGCAATGTAGTCTCTTTCTCAAGGGCAAAACAGACGATCATATTTGAATATTCAATTAACGATAACATTTTCATCGCTTTAGTCAAATAATAGATCTAGGGGTTACTTTTGACAGCAAAATGACATTCCACCAGCACACAAATGACTTATGCAACAGAGCATATAAAGTGCTGGGCTTTGTCATTCGCAATTCACGCTCATTTCAAAACCCACTAACAATTAGGCTACTTTACAACTCACTGGTGCTAAGTGTACTGGAGTCGAATTGTATTATCTGGGCCCCATTTGAAGCATCCTATATTTCAAACATTGAAAGAGTTCATAAAAAATTGCTACGTTTCTTATTTTTACGCCTCTATGGAACATATCCGTATTTATATCCATGGAGATTTATTCTAGGTATGACTAACTACCATTCTCTAGAAACTCGTAGATGTTTTGCGTTGCTAAAATATTTCTTTAAATTAATCAATGGCCTCGTCTCTAACGGTGAGATTCTGGCGCAAATCAATTTATTTGTCCCAGAGTCTCACGCTCGGGCACGTCACCATAACATATTATATTGGGGATTGAGTCATTCAAATCTGTACCCGAATTCGCCCGTGGGATGAACGATACGCTATTTAAATATATTAGATAAAAATCTTGACATATTCTTCGGAAAATTCAATGAGTTTGTAAGGTTTTTGGCACTACATTCTCACTGTGAAAATGGTACTTTTACAATTAGTTAGATAAAATATCTGTAACGTTGTAAAATTTTTGTACACAAATAAAAAAAAAAAATAATAATAAAGTTACCAAATGCAAAAAAATCAGATTATTAGCTGCATCAAAAAATGTACTCTCTGTAAATAAGACAAAATACAATCTAAATTTTTGCGAACAATAACTGCAGCAATGCAATCGTCGCTCATCAATTCCACTCAAATAGAATAATAACTGCAGCAATGCAATCGTCGTCCATCACAATTCAACTCACATAGAATAATAACTGCAGCAAAGCAATCATCGCCCATCAATTCCACTCAAATAAAATAATAACTGCAGCAATGCAATCGTCGCCCATCAATTCCCTTCAAATAGAATAATATCTGCTGCAATGCAATCGTCGACCATCACAATTCAACTCACATAGAATAATAACTGCAGCAAAGCAATCGTCGCCCATCAATTCCCCTCAAATGGAAAGCTCCGAATCCCGTCTTTAATTTAGGGGTGAACTGTTTGCTGAAAATTTTATTGTTAAATATTTTACATATAAATATTTCTAAAACATAAATATTTCTATTTAAGGTTTGTCTTCCAGAGTCTCATTGTTCATCGACTCAATACATTCATGAACTACTATCAGAGCTAGAACTGAACTTCTTGTAACCATCTATAACAATTTTCAGTCTCTAAGGTCTTCAAATTATCCAAAATGGTCATCTTCCCTTATACAAATTAAAATATAGTCACTTCATGCCATCCACAATAATTTTAGGAAGGATCGGTATCAGTAACTCCAATCTTGCGGCCCGTACCGTCCATAATATGTTCAATGACATTATTTGATATAATTAGCACAACTCTTCGCTTTTATTCACTGATGGCTCCAAATCTCAAGATTTGGTGTAGGTATTAAAGTTTACCACAATAATTCTAATGTAGAATTCAATTTTGGAGGCGGGTCCATGCATCACCAGAACAATTTCTTGGATAAATAAAACCCCTGCCATTTGTCACCCAAAGGGGTTCTCTACGTTTGACTGATGAGAGACTTAGCAGTGGTGCCCGGGATCATGGGGTGAGGTTTGTCTAGATTTTGGCGGCGGATGCTTTTGCCCACTGGTAAAGACTGGTTGAGAATAACCTTTTGACCTCTCCAGTCGAACTCTCTCTCGACCCATAACTTACGACCCCAGTGTAAGAGATGGATTTATACATTGTGATGAACTTGCCCTGGGATATTTTTTTTTCCGTTTATTGTAGGAATTAATTAATTCTGGTTTCTCCAATCAAAACGTGATCAGAGGTGACATCTAGTTGAGGAACTGGGAACTAGAGGGAACCGGGGCGTGTCGTTTTTTTTTATCTACGCCATAAGATAAAATGCAACCAAACAGAGGGGTTAATGAAAGTTCGAAGTAGACAGGCAACACCTACCTTATTGATTTATTATGGTGAGAAAGAATTTTTCAGTTGATTTCACGAAATGGTGACTTTGCCAGATGTTGAAGTTAAAGCTATTTTAAAACAAGTGCTGGAATTTATGATGCTAGCAAAAAACTAGGAACATGCACTGCGTTTAGCAGAGACCTCCGTGGTGTTATTTTGAATTCTTAGATTTAAGCCAGTGCAGTCGCAACAAATTTGGCAGATTGGGGCGGACAGAAAAAAAAACCCTAACAAAGTCAATAAGAAATAATTGATATCCGCTAAGCAATGTTATTAAGTGACTTATTACGTAGGAAAAGTGCCGCGAAATATAGTTAAGTAATTTTGTTGAGGATTTGGACGAATTATAATTATGACTATCGAGGTAAATCACATTCTAACAGGACGAGTTTGGAAGTTGCCTAATTAAATTAAAATCTCGCAAGAAGACTTAAAAATAAAACTATTATCTCTTAAATATTTAATACATCCTAGATCGTGTTCGTAATTTAAAAGGGGGCTAAGATGCTGGTGGGCCGACACGCCACTGGACTGAGGGGGTCAAGTTTCATTCCTTGGGACAAAGAAGTTGACAGTTATTTAAGAAGTAACACTTTATTGGGTTTGGGACGATTGAATTTAATGTGACGGATTCTAGGGATTATAATATATGTGGTCCTTTTAGTGCGATTCTGTCCTTGAATACACAAAATTTTCAGAATTCGGAAACATAAATTACATAATTGATAAATGGCGAAGGGCGGAGTTGATTTGGGGGAGGAGACGAGGAGATGGGGGAGATGAAGGGAGTCGAGGAGAGTGAAGGTTGGAGGAGAGTCTAGGTTGGAACAAGGGAGGATAAGGAGACGCGGGAAGGGAGTCTAGATTAGGTAGCGAGGGGAGACAGTCAAGAGAGTTTAGATTGGGTAGCGAGGGGAGACAGTCAAGAGAGTCTAGATTGGGAAGCGTGGGGAGATGGTCAAGATAGTCTAGGTTGGAAGACGGTCAGGATTAGGAGATGCGAGAATAGAGTCAAGGGAGTCAGAGGTTTAAGGTTTGGGAGACGGTCAAGGATAATCAGGATCGGTCAGCGTTTCAAGATAGTCGAGTTCAGTAAAAGCTAGGAGACGCGTCAACAAAGAATTCATCGTCGGGACACGAACGCAGTTAAAATAATTTAGTGTAGAAAGTGTGGTTTTTTAACAGCATGAGTATTTTACTGCATGTGAGTGTGTTTGTTTCTATAATTATTTGGAATGCACTAAGATGATGAATTGGTAAGTCCTATTATAAACTAATTATTAACCCTTATTTTCTGTGGATTTCTCAGAGAGGTATATGCGTTCTGCTATGAGGCAAATCAAAATAATACAATTGTATTTTGAAGTAAGGGTATTTAACTTGAATACTCTAGGTAATTATGTTAAAATCTTCAACAGAAGAATTTGAAGTCCGGACCCTTTTACAATTAATAAGGGGTCATAAATCACATATTGTGTCGAAGCCGCCCGGGCACTTGGCTAGTTTTAACACTTTAGATTATTGAACAATAGGCATTAGTTGGGTTACGGGTTAGACTATTTTTCGTAATTTAATAATTCTTCAGTAGTTATATTTAACGTCTAAAATTCATAAAATATAAACCATTGTATTTATGCGATGTCTAATATGATATGAGCGATCGGTTCGGGAAGCCGGAGAACGGTTAATTATATGCTTTAGCATCTGTTATTTAACAATATGTTCTCGTATTTTCCTTGGACATTCAATATATTTGGTATTACCAAACTTATTCACGGAATTAACACAGCGGATTGAAGATAGTCGCCAAGAGAACACATCTGTCTGACTTCTCTATTCTTCCAATTGAGATTTTCATTCACATAAGTTTGGCTTGGGACAAAGTGTACGACTTTTCCGTGGGCTACCCTATCTTACCAAAGCGACAAAAACAAAGGAATCGAAATTGGTAATTGGCTTGCCTAATAGGGACTTTTTTGTGTTAGCATAGTCAGAACTCTGGATACCAGAAGAGCGTCTATTCCGGTAGGGCGGCGCTGGCATTTTCCCACGCCCTTGATGTGGTTGAGTTATCCCGTTAAAGCATCGGTTTCTGTCGAAGGTGCTGGAGAACCAGCCTAAGATGGTTACCCTGGATAGTCCCCTGTTCCGAGTATTTTCAGCTGGTGAGAGGACGCATTCACGGAGTACCAAACGAAGGAAACGAAAATTGCCAATGGGCTTTCCTACTCGAGTTAGCTTGGTAGACGAAGGAACAAAGCGGATAGTGGATATGCTATCCTTTTCTGACGTATAGGGGAGATTTTCTCGTTGGCAGAACGAAGGGATCGTGATGAATATGAAGTTTTTTCGACGATTCTCCGACAGCCTTCCTGTCACATCCAATAAATATTTACCCCACTGCAGGAGGAGAAGTCATCTAGAATAGAATTAGGTTGGGAATTGACTCTGACTGAAACCGTATGAGGTGACGGAGATCGGATAATTTCAGATTAACGATCTGATGATTCTTGTATCCCTGATTCTTAGCGCCGGAAGTCGAGGATACCATGTTCTACCATTCTTTGATATTTGAAGCGAACTGAAGGTAACAAACGATAGAGCGAGTGACCATGACTTGAAAGTGGAGTAAGATCTCCCGTCCCGGAAACATTCGTTATGTCGGATGGATGTCTTCATCCAAATTAAATATTGATATGACTATTTTGAGTATGGACGAAAGACTTGAAGTATGTTCTGTATTGCACATATGATAAACATGTGTCATCACCTCTATTGGAACGAGAAGCTGTATAGGCTGGAGCCAGGATCTATTTGGAGTAACGTGACTGCAGAGGCAAAGGTGAACAAACTGAAGCTGAATCTAACTTATTATTACAAGCGTAAACGTTATTCTTACAAGCTCCTGACATTGCTGATGCAAACCACTTCAGTATATGTTTATGTTTGAGGTTAGTGGAATGGACTCCTAACTTTCAGCATGCTGGCAGAGCTTATCTCATCATTGATTTGGGGGAGGTTGACGCGACCTAAACCTCGCACCACCCACGTACCTCAAATGGTTCCTAACATCAGGCTTTCATGCCTACCGAACCGGAGCAGCTCCTTGTACCTTACGGTATAAGATGAATCTTCATCAATCATCATCACCATCAACATCACCATAAACTATTACCACCAAGGACCCACATATCAGAATTCAAAGGAATCCTACCTTCATCACCCTCCGGCAGGAGGCAAAACATGTCATTATTTTACCTGTCGCTGAGCGATATCCAATTCATTTCTGGAGGTGTTGGGGTTGGACCGGGAACTCGGCTGCTCTCGAGTTGGCCACGTTAACGGGTGGGATTTGGACGGAGACCAACTGAAAACAACACATGTTTTGTCTCTAGCCATTCCTAAAAATACATACTCGTAGAAATAACTCACAAATTTTAACAATCCATAGTCAAATCATTATCCTAGAATCTTGTGCATCTTGAATTGAATTTGTCTTTAGAGAATTTCATGTACTTATATTTAATTGTCCCATTGTATTAGCACATCATCGACTGCAGTAACCAGAAACGTTTTGGCGGGCAGACAAGGTAGGGGAAAGGTAGTTAAAATTAGGGTAATCGGTCATTGTCTTATTTTAAAACCATACAGAATGTAACACGCCTCATCTAAAAGAACCAAAGGTACCACAACAACAAAATAGATCCTCCAATGAATTAATCACTATCGAAACAAAAAATTGACACAACGTGACATATTAAGTCGATAAGATTGAAGGGTTGACGTACCGCGAGAAGTTGCAAATCAGACGGGAGAAATCATTATCTCTCACGAAGTGAGAAGGTAGAATCAATTCGTCTACGCAGTTGGGGGGTAGGGTCGTTACAGCATCCGTCACTCCTGGACAAATTTACCCCCCAGATTCCTACCAACCCCTTACCTTTTTCATTCCCAAAACTTTCTCTACTTCCTTTCCTAAAATACCCTCAACACAACATCCCCAAAGATGTCATCGGCCCTGATAGATTTTCTTCCCCTCGGGGCTTTCTGTGTGGAGATTATGTAAAAAAATCATTCAATTTCAATATTTTCAACCGAGTGCATTACAATAATTGAATCTCTCAGTTTAAATAATTTCACAAATTTCCTGAATCTCTCAATTCCCTCCAAAAACCTAAATTTATTACTCTGCTTCATCTGAATGATAACTTTGTATGCCTTATTTGAGTGCTGATAGCATCCATTTAACAAAGCTCTGGAAAAACCGTAACTCTGATTTTAATTCCTGGACACGTTGGCATCGATATCGCGGATTCTTTGGCAAAATAAAGAGCATCCAACCCTATTGTTATCCTTGTAAACCATATCCCTGCTTCCAGATGACATTTTTTCGATTCTCAGAAATAGATCCCGTAATATTTGGGCAGAATATTGCCAGATTGCCAATCAATCCAAGGGAGCCTGCTGTTATGTGTTATTATAAATAACCATCTTATCCGATTGAGAATTCGACATTATTCCGCCTTCTCACATTTTTCAAATAACCCTGTTTGACTCCCCAGATTGTAAATTCTGTTATTTAGAAGTGAGAACTTAAGACCATATATTTTTTGGCTGTCCCTCCCTAAACAAATATCCTCTCTTCTATAAAGGCTTATCTAAAATTGCCTCCCCTCATTTAAAATTTCATCTCTTTTAAGTCTGAACTCGATCCAATCTTTTGTAAAATTTGAAATTTACCCATTTAAAGACCATTGATACATAAATGCACCTTCCCTATATTCATAAAATTTGAAATGATGCCTAGAACACCCTTGAAAAGTGAAGGCCAGAAAAATTTGGAAAAAATACTCAAATTTAAATACTTACTCCTTACTACTTACTTACCAGGGGTGAATCAAAGGGTTAGCATTTCATCAAATGCTGGCTGCCTCCCACCCCTATTGGCCCCCTGGGACATCGCACAGTTCCATCGAGCCCAGAGCCCCGGCTTGATGTGCCTCGGAACTCATGTTCATAGCCAGGATACTGTGAGAGGAGTTCAGGGAGGTATAAATCATCGAGCCCGCGGCCCGACCAATCACACATACCTACTGTTTACGCACGCACTCACTGACTTTTTTTAAAAAACACAAATTGATAGCATTTATTGGTTTGCCCTCCGA
This sequence comes from Hesperophylax magnus, assembly GCA_026573805.1. Lineage (NCBI taxonomy): Eukaryota > Metazoa > Arthropoda > Insecta > Trichoptera > Limnephilidae > Hesperophylax > Hesperophylax magnus. The sequence goes on from JAIUSX010000011.1 coordinate 26,398,083, forward strand.
CCCAGAAGAAAATTAAACTAAATTTAATTTAATAATTACATAGAAAACATAAGCGGTGATTTTACTAAATATGATTGATATGGAGTTCCACAAGGAAGCATACTAGGGCCCGTTCTTTTTACTATTTACATAAATGAACTTTGCAGCATGAAAATAGACGGTGAAATAGTTAGCTATGCTGATGACACAGTTTTACTCTTCAAATCTAAGGATTGGAATAGTGTATATAACATAGCGAATTTGGGAATCTCGCAATTGAAAACATGGCTAGACTCAAACATACTTACACTAAACATATCAAAGACAAAATTCACAACATACAGTATAAATAGCACGGGACAGCCAAAAAACAACACAAACACCATAAAAATACACAAATGTTTAAACACCAACATCTGCGATTGCCCTCCTCTAGAAAAAACAGAACAAATAAAGTATCTAGGAATCGTAATTGACCATAACCTTAGATGGACACCTCACATCAAACAAATCACAAATAAACTTCTCAAAACAATACACATTTTCCTAAACATAAGAAACATATATAAAATAAAACAATTGAAAACAATATATTTGGCACTTTGCCAATCAATACTAGAATATGGAATTATTGCTTGGGGAGGAGCAACAAACTCGGCAATCAATTACATAGAAACCGCACAGAAAACGATCTTAAAGGTAATACTAAAAAAAACATAGACTGACACAGACCAAATATTCAACAGCTGTGACGTACTAGATATACGCCAATTATACGTTAAAACACTACTAAACTACATTTTTGACAAAAAAAATAAATTTCAACATACACAAAATAACACTAACAGACCAGTTAGACAAGCGTACAAAGAAAACATAAAAACTCCGACAATAAATTCAAGCTTTGGACAAAGACACTACCAATACCACGTAATAAAAGCTTTCAACAGTTTAAAACTTGATATTAAAATTGAGGAAAATAAAAATAAATTCACAAACAAAATTACAAAATGGATTAAAGAACAAAAAAGACAATATTACCAAAATTTCATAGCATAAAATAAAAATAAAACCTACACGTAACACACAAAACCAATATAAACACACATCACTCACAAACAAACAAGATTATTTTCAATGAACTATTTTTTTTTTTAAATTTTAAATATATTATTATGTATTTTTAATTTTAAATGTATAATTTTTCTCATTAAATGTATTATGTAGTTTTTTTTATATTCTAAAATGAAGGCCTCAGCACGGGCAAGCCACCCAGTGAGGCCTACATTACTGAAAACCTTGAATTGTAAAAAATATTGTACCTAATAAAAAAAAAAAAAATCATTCTTAAAATAGCATTCAAATGTTAATTAATCACTTTATGAATTTACTCTATTTATTCACTTACTATTATTTACTTATTAAAATATTAGTACTTACTTATTAAATAATAATAATAATATTTTATTTCAGAATGCGGGGAGGTTAGTGCAATCCCACACGTCCCATACAGATATTGATTTTTTTTGTATAATAGATATAATAAATTAACAAATAAGGACAACTATGCAGGGTATGGTCTTGAGTGCGCTTGGGCCCAGCGCTCACAGGAGTGGCGCTTGGTGCTGGTAGGCTGCGGTCAGCAACGTGTTGGCGGAGGCCATTTGCCGCATCCTGGCTCCAGTGACCCGGTGTCTCACCAAGCCGGCAAATCCATTCAGTCCTAGTTCCGTGAACATTGTCGATGCGCTGCTGTATCTTCGGTATCCAAACATTATTCTGCAGGCGTCATTATATTGAATTTGGAGTCGTTCCATCGAGCAAGTTCGGTAGTGACACCATGTCTCACACGCATACAGGCCAGTACAGAATGCGTTGAACAGTATTTTTTTAACGGTATTGCTGCATTTGCAAAATCTGCGGGCAATCATATTAGACACTATGCTTAGGCTGCTCCTTTGTCGTTCGATATCGCCATCGTCCGATAGGTCTTCATTAATAATGTGCCCCAAGTATTTCACGTTCGAACATGTATTTATTTTTGCCTCGTTAAGGTATACGGGGAGCATCTTTCTTGTATCTTGACTGTTTCCGTGGTGGAACGCAATCAATTCCGTCTTCTTCGGGTTGTACATCATATTATGCTGTTTTTCATATTCTTCACAAGTGTTTAGGAGTAATCTTAATCCCTTGATCGACGGAGCTAGGAGGATCATGTCGTCCGCGTAGCTTATATGATTCATACATATACTGTTAACACGACAGCCCGCTCTGATGTCCAGGCGACTTGACAACTCGTCCATGTATACAATAAATAGAATGGGGGACATACACCCTCCTTGCCTTACTCCTGACCGCAAATATATCGACTGGGAGTATGTACTTGCCCACCGTATAACATTTTCCTGCTGGGAGTGCAATCGGGATAGTGTGTTTATAAATAAGGTAAGTATATTCCTAGCTTTCAATTTATCCCATAATGTTTTATGACAGACCCTGTTGAAGGCTTTACTTTGGTCTAAGAAGCACCCGTATACGGTAGTTTTTCGTTTCTTGTAGAATTTTATTATTTGCTTTGCAGTATATATTGCCATATTAGTGGATAATCTACAATTAAATCCCATCTGGTTATCTTTGGACATTAGTTTATCATGTATCTCATTTAATATTACCCTTTCAAATAATCTTGCAGTTATAGTTGCTAAATATATTGACCGGTAATTGCTGGAGTTAGTCATGTCAGGCTGTCCCGATTTCAGGATTGGAGTTATAATTGTTTTCGTCATTGCACCCGGTATGTGGGTGTGTTTAAGTATTGCGTTGAACAGTATGTTTAGTAGTTTGGGTATGTATCTAAAAAATAAAATATACCTATTTAAATGTTCTTTTACTTATTGTTATTTTTTTGTTAATAATTATCATTCCCTCTTGTCATGGTCAAAATGGTGGCTGATAAGCCACCACAGGTACTTTTTATACTCATTTAGTTTGTAATACTCATTTTAAATTATACTTACAGTAGAATTTCATTACTTCCGACTATAAACGTACGGCCGAGCTGAAATTTTAGTTATAAGAGAATTAAGGGCTTATATTTTTAATAATACATTAAGTTTATGTATTATTTTTATTTATTTAATTGTAAAGCTGCACAGCCAACACAGGAATGCTCTAACCTAAGTTTTTTTTAATATCTCTTGGGTAATAAAAATTATAAATAATTTTAATTTAACCTTTCCAAATGAAAAACATTTTCCTATTTAGCAGTATTTTTTTTCTTTCAAACCCCTTCAATAATTTTACAGAAATATTTTACGAGACTTACAGTTTCATATTTATAGGTATTTTGACCTCCAATCCAAAATGAAGTTTTGTGTGAAAATTGCTTTTTTGCGTAGAAAATCACATTAAAAATAGGTTGATTGCCCCCCCCCCCTTCTCCAAAAAGACCCCCGGGCTATTATTGCTGCCTGCCTTTTAAGTCTTAGATCCGCCCCTATTACCTTTACAAAAACATTCCCTTTTTCAAATTAACCCACACAAGAGGCCCCGTGGAAAATAATTGCTAGTTGCAATAGGGTCCTTTAAGGAAATGAAGGGGATGAGCTTTTATAAAGGAAAATGTGTGAGGGGTGGGTAGGAATCTGAGGGTTTGTGTGTCCAGAAGTATGTATATATTTCTTCCACTGCGGTGCAAGACAATGGGTCGATAGAGTTCGGCTGGAGAGGATGAAGGGTCTCTCCAAATCCAGCCGACCATCTGCCTTCAAAACCTGTAAAAACCTCACCCCATGAACCCGACACCACTGCTCCACCAAGGTCACAAACCCGCTGGAGGTGACCTACTGCAGAGGAGTTGGTTATCCAGTGAACGGCTCCCAGGGTGCGGTACCCAGACTCGCCTCCCAGAACCTGTAAAAACCTCACCCCATGAAACCGACACCACTGCTCCACCAAAGTCACTAAACCGCTTGAGCTGACCTACTGCAGAGGAGTTGGTTATCCAGTGAACGGCTCCCAGGGTGCGGTACCCATACTCGCCTCCCAGAACCTGTAAAAACCTCACCCCATGAAACCGACACCACTGCTCCACCAAAGTCACTAAACCGCTTGAGGTGACCTACTGCAGAGGAGTTGGTTATCCAGTGAACGGCTCCCAGGGTGCGGTACCCATACTCGCCTCCCAGAACCTGTAAAAACCTCACCCCATGAAACCGACACCACTGCTCCACCAAAGTCACTAAACCGCTTGAGGTGACCTACTGCAGAGGAGTTGGTTATCCAGTGAACGGCTCCCAGGGTGCGGTACCCATACTCGCCTCCCAGAACCTGTAAAAACCTCACCCCATGAAACCGACACCACTGCTCCACCAAAGTCACTAAACCGCTTGAGGTGACCTACTGCAGAGGAGTTGGTTATCCAGTGAACGGCTCCCAGGGTGCGGTACCCATACTCGCCTCCCAGAACCTGTAAAAACCTCACCCCATGAAACCGACACCACTGCTCCACCAAAGTCACTAAACCGCTTGAGGTGACCTACTGCAGAGGAGTTGGTTATCCAGTGAACGGCTCCCAGGGTGCGGTACCCATACTCGCCTCCCAGAACCTGTGAAAACCTCACCCCATGAAACCGACACCACTGCTCCACCAAAGTCACTAAACCGCTTGAGGCGACCTACTGCAGAGGAGTTGGTTATCCAGAGAACGACTCCCAGGGTGCGGTACCCGTACTCGCCTCCCAAAATGATCAACACATATTATTAATGTTTTTCACGGCCAAAATAATAACGGAGTTTTATTTTTGTGTTATTATGTTTTGTATAATATTATATATTATGTACTATAAAATGTAATGTTATGGATTAAAATATCTCAATATAAACAAAGCGATTCAGTTACTTAATACATATTTGTCTTTTTCATCATCCAATCTCTTCTGAATAAATTTTAGCAGAAGTTGGTTTATAGATCCTAGCTACTAGCTACTGAGCAACAGAAAGACGCCGCTGAAAGATAAGGCAGTAGGCACCTACAGACTTCCCTATATTCAGTCCTAAAACACTTTGCTTATTGAATCTTCTTCGACAAACTTGTTAATTAAGATGTTCGGTGAATGCAATCTTCAAAAGGCGCTGCAGCGCTCTATCAAATTATGGAAACGTAAAAGCAGCAATTTAAGTTTTTTCATTAATTAAGTTAACCAAGTAAATTATTAAGCTCGGCTTTTTTTTTTTTTTTTATATTTACTCCACACAGGAGGCCCTGAAGAAAATTATTTCCCTCAGGGCCTATGTCATCTTTGGGGATGCTGTGTGGAGGGTCTTTTTGTGGAGAGGAAGGAGTGAACATGGGTCTTGAAGAGTCCCATGTTGTAGGAGGGAGGAAACACAGAGGCCGGCAGTTCGTTCCACAGCCGAGCTGTTGAACTTAAGAACGAATCGTAGAAGCGACCCGTTCTCATGTGACAAGTGTCAACTGTGTACAAATGTTGGGCGCGCGTTTGGCGTGTATCCCGACTACGCACCGGTGCCGAAGGGATCAATGACGCTAGTTCCTCAGAGCATCTTCCATTGTAATACCGATAGAACAAGGACAGCATACCTACCTGACGCCTGTGCTCTAAAGATTGCAGTCCGTTTGTTAAGATTGGGGAATCTATCAAACGGACCGCCCGTTTCTGCACAGAGTCAAGGGTTTTTTTCAGGTATTTTGGGGCTCCAGACCAGAGATGGCTGCCAAATTCGACAGTAGGGCGCACTTGCGATTTGTACAGGGTGAGCAGTTGTGTACTATTAAAGTATCTGCGGGCCCTGTACAGTACGCCCAGCTTCTGAGAGGCCAACTTTACTCTGGCTTCGATGGAGCCCCCGTACCTGAGCTGGTCACTTATAGTTACACCAAGCATATCAATGGAAGGCCTGTTCGGAAGATTGCTTCCGTTGAAGGAGACTAGATTATCATTTGGATCCCTTTTAGACGTAATCAGACAGGATTGGGTCTTTGAAACATTAAATTCGACGAGATTATTTTTACCCCAGGAGGAAATACTCTCGAGATAACCGTCCATTCTCTGCTTCAAAGCCCTCCGAGCCGTTGGAGTTTGTGTGCCCTTTGGGGGCTTGTCAAACAAAAAGCTATCATGAACTGTACTGTCATCCGCGTAACAATGAATCGGTGCACATGTCAAAAGGTCATTGATGTGCAACAAAAACAAAGTCGGAGACAGAACCGATCCCTGTGGGACGCCAGCATTTATGGAGTGCGAGGAAGAGGTGAAACCGTCAGCAACCGCCTGAATCGACCTATCCCTTAAAAAGTCAGCAATCCACGTACACAGGGATGCGGGAAGTCCGTAAGAATGCAATTTGTTGACAAGTCCTCGGTGCCAGACCCGGTCAAAGGCCTTGGATATGTCTAGTGCGACCGTTTGGGTCTCACCGTGACGTTCCAGGCACCGCCCCCAAACATGCGTCACATACGCGAGAAGATCACCGCACGAGCGGTTCCGCCGGAATCCGTATTGACGGTCGTTGATAATTTTGTTCTTCTCGAGGTATGTGAGCAGTTTGTCGTTGATCACACGTTCCATCACTTTGGACAGAACTGATGTGATCGCTATGGGGCGGTAGTTGGCCGGGTTGGAGCGGTCACCTTTCTTGGGAATAGGGTGAATTACCGCTTTTTTCCAACCAGAGGGCACAATGCCACACTTCAGGGACATTTTGAAGAGCTTTGTCAAAACTGGAACTATTTCCGCAGCACACTTCTGCAATACCAGGGCAGGTATTCCATCAGGTCCACTAGCTTTGTTAACATCGAGCCCCCGTATGACGTGGAGTACATCCCGATGCCGGATCCTCAGCTTTTTCATAAAGAAGCCGCAGTGAGGAACCGACGGCGGAACAGCACCCCCGTCGTCGAGGGTCGAGTTTTCCGCAAACATTTTCCCTAAAAGGTTTGCCTTTTCGGTGGCGGTGTTTGCTAGTGAGCCGTCAGGTCTGGTAAGAGGTGGCAAACTGGGTTTGCAAAAATTTCGACCTATTGAGCCCGCAAGCGACCAGAATGCTCTGCTGCCATGCGGGCAGGCAGCCAGCTTTTTGCTGATCTGCAGGTCGTGTTCGAATTTTGATCTATTGATGATTCTCTTGCATTCCTTTGCCGATTTGTTGTATGCTGATCTGCTTTCGGGCGTTCGAGATGTGTTGTAGGCTCGGTAAGCCGCGTTTTTTCGTCGAACTGCTTCGGAGCATTGTCGACTGAACCACGGCTTTGAGCCCACGCCAGTTTCTTTAGTAGTCGATTGTATGAAGCCATCCATCGCCGATTTGATGACTTCACTAATCTCCTGGGCACATCTTGAAGGGTCCGAAGTCCGAAAACAAACAGCTGACCACGGAAAAGCATTGAAATGGGCCCGCATACCGAACCAATCTGCTGACCTATAGTGCCACACTTTTCTCCTCAGCCTCTCATTGGTTGGTCTGAGGCTAACGGGGATTGATGTCGTCACTAGGCAGTGGTCAGATGATCCCAGAGGCGCTGTGACGTCAATCTTATAACCGTGTGGCACAGTAGTTAAGAATAGGTCTAACAGATTGGAACGGTGAGTCTGGACATCAGGAACCCTTGTAGGCTCCTGAACCAATTGCTCTAATCCGTAGCAAATGGCAAAGGATTCCGCCTGTCGGCCAGCCGAGTCCGTTGGGCCTGAGAACTTCAACCATGGTTCGTTATGAACGTTGAAGTCCCCCAGAACAACAAACTCGGCCGAAGGGTAGCGGGGCAAGAGATCATCAATAGTATCGCTCAAATGTTTGAAGAGCTCGGAAGTGTCTGATTCGCTATGGTTCGGTGAGCGGTATAGACATGCGTAGAATCTTGCCGTACTGGCAAGATTGACGCGCACCCACATTACGTCGAATCTGGAGTTTTCCAGACTCAATAGTCGCACACAGTTGACGTCAGCTCAGTTGGCTCAGCTAATTATATTAAAGAGAAATTACACTCTACTTCAGAAAATGTTTAGTAAAAATATCATTATTATTTTGGATTTCTTTAGAGCATTATAAAACAATAAATACTTTCTTAAATGGAGTATGAAGGAATAGAAATTAAGTAAAATAACACTTCTTGATGACCAAGCGTTTTAAAAATTACATAAAACTTAACAATAAATTTCTGCTGGTCTGACGTTTTTTGTGTTTCGCTAGAATCGGACTCTCAAACCAAACGTTTTAAAAGCCGGTCTAAAATTAAATTTCAGGTAAATAAACGAAATACAAGTATTAAATAAAATAGAACGTTCTGGGGCGTATAACTTGCTAGCTTAAAGCACAACTTGTGGGAAGTTTCAGCTTTTTCTGAGAAGTCGATTTATCTTCATCTTGTTTCCGCATATAAAATCTCAACTTAACACTTTTTAACATTTCTTTGAAATTACAATTTTATGTTTTGACATTCGTATTGCACAAAATACGTATGAAAACTACAAGAAAACTCAACATTTTCAAACATCACTTTGTAATTACAATTATTAGATTCAACATTCGTATTGCACAAAATATGTTTTAAAACTATAAGAAAATCTCAATATATTTATTCATTACTTTGTAATTACAATTATTAGTTATTTTTTTTATTGTTCTTCAGAGTACAATCCCATTGAACCGCAATTAAGCAGTTTTTCAACAGGATGTTTATGTTCAATTACAATATAACATATTTTCATAATATTATTACTTATTACAATACAACTTATACATCATATTTATCACCAACCACTGCCATAATCAAGAGTATTACTAATACAGAGTATCTCTGTTTAGTAGCCATGTTTTCAGCATATATCTGAATCTCTGAGGTAATTCGCATTTTTTTATATTGCTTGGTAACATGTTGAATATTTTGGGCACGTTGTATTCCAGGGTTCGCTGTCCGTATTTATTGTCATGTTTTGGTACAAGCATTCCTTCATTTTTTGTGAACCTAGTATTATGTTCATGTTCCACTTTCCTCTTATATTCAGAGTCAGATATATGCGGAATCAATATTTTGTGCCATAATAAGGCCTGTACCGGTAAGACAGTCAAGTTCCGATACAATAATGATATGTTTCGCCTCTGTGAAAATATCTGTTTTGGAACTAGTAATTTAATCATAGAATTTTGTAATAATTGTAGGTAATTTAAGTTTGTTTTGCAAGAGCGTCCCCATGTGGTTATTCCATGTCGTAAAGTAGATTCTGCAAGTGATAAGTAAATTATTTTTAAAATATTCACAGGAAAGAAACATTTCAATTTGTACAGATTACCCACTATCGCCCTCAGCCTTTTACAAATTTTGTTTATTTGCAAGTCCCATTTAAAGTTGCAATCAGCAGTCACTCCCAACTAAACAAATTCATTAACAAGTTCAATACTATCGCATATGCAGTTCTGCAAAATGTTTTGATGAATACATGCAAAATTTTGGGATATTATTTCAGGCTTTTTCAGAACTGAAGCATGTGGAGATCGTATGTGCATCAATTTGGTTTTTTTGGTATTTATGATTAGGCCTGCGTCGTGTGACCATTTTATCAGGGACGTAAAGTCATACTGCATATATTTAATAGCATTAGATAATTGATCATCAGATATAACAAGAGCAGTGTCGTCTGCGTAGACAAAATGTTTTACATATAAAAAAGTTTTTTCATTATTGATACAAATATTATATAAAGCGTGGGTCCCAAAATTGAACCCTGAAATACGCCAGCGCTCACTTTTTTCTTCCCACTCAGTTTTTCTAATATTTTTACACAGATATATCTAATAAATAAATAATTTTTAAACAAATTAAGTAGGTTTCCTCTAATTCCAATTGACTCTAAGATTTTTAATAATTTTTGTGGATCAATGGTATCAAATGCTTTGGAATTATCGATAAATAGTATGTTATATAGTCATTTATATGACACAAAATATAATATATACTATCTAAAAAAATGGTATGCACTCTGTATCGCCCTCACGAGAGACCTAAGTATGTTTAATGAGCGGATCTGATTATTTAGACTCTTCCCCTAACTACTACCAACAATCTTCGCTGACTCCTGACTTCGCTGACTTCGCTGACTTTTGCCGCGACAGTGTGGAAATATTATCTGCAAACAAGTTGTATCTCTTAGTTGACACTTAAACTCTTGTAGATTATACTATTGCATAATACAGAATATTACACCAATTAACGTTGTTTCACCCGTCGTTTAATTCTACGTTCCAAATAATTACACATTACCTAGAATTCACGTCCCACCTTAGCCGTGTAATAAATACTATTCATATCATCCCTGTAATTCATATATCTGGATTCAAAGAGGTCATAAATCTCACTGGAAATAAGGCTTGAGCGCACAAACATCGCTTAGGAAATTTCTCCCAAGCGTTTATTTACTGGAATTTACATGGAATAATTATCATTTCGGCGTTATAAGAAAAAAAAAGTGTTTAGAGAAAATATTCGTCTAGATTCTTTGAGCCTTAACAAAGCATTGATTTTTTTCAAGTAGCTATGAGATATATTTTTAAAGAAAAAATGTTTTTTGATAAAAAAAACACGTTACTTACACAAATACCGTGTTTGACACGGTATTTGTGTAAATACAAGAGTGAGTGCTTAACGGACTTCATGCATGTAACAAAAGAAATTTATTAATAAAAAAATAAATAAAATAAAAAATTAACAAATAAAAAATTTATAAGAAAAAAAACTTGTTTCGGAGTAAGTCTGCAGCAGCTGCGTTCAATTTAAATGTATGTTTTTTTTTTCTTTTGCATCTTTCGTCTTACAAAATGTATATTTTTTAAAGTTTACCATCGAGTCCAAACATTTTCACATTCCAAATATTCGTTTAAGATGACATCACTAGTGGTTTATTTTTGAAAGTCCCGTTAGATTTAAGAATACATTTTTAATAAAGAACGTAGATCAAAGTCGTTTTTTAGCTATGTTAAGCGTTCTTTAGGTGAAGTCTACATTTTTCAAGAAATCTAACAAATGTTATTAAAAAGAAAACCGTCTACTTCAGAATATCGAAAGCAAAAAAAACGTACAAAAGAATTATCGAACAAAACTTATCCAACAATTCACATCCCACAAAGCGAAGGTACTTGCTCGTATATTTACGTGTGCAATAATTTAATGTAATCGAATCCACCTTAAGAGGGTGTGTAGTCCCCCGGGGAGGCCGGAGAGGATTTACGACATCTCTTATGTGGTGCCACCCGAACCAACAGCGCCACCCGCACCACCAGCACCACCCGCGGCAGCGGGAGATAAATGGCCGGCTATTATGTGTTTATTTTTTTAAACGTTCCAGTAAATGGGAACGTCCTAGATAATATTATGGGCGCCACCTAGGACGTTATCATACAGTGGATTGAATCGGTTGCCAATGTAAATTTTTCGTGTTTTTTTCGCCTTTCCTTTGTACGGGAAACGCTAAAACCACGCATGTAATCCTGCTTTTTACAAAATTTAGTAAAATACTACATTTATTCTTACACAAAAGCGATTTTAGGCTTTAAAATAGGTTTTTACAGGCTGACCCAAAGATATAAGAATATGTCCAATACTTTTGGACTGAACACACATATTATGAAAGCATGCGTTCTATTGCGTTATCGATCTTACCAAAAATGCGACTTTTCTAACCTGCTTTGGGTGACGGTAGGCAGAGACGAATGAAACATGTTTTAGCAAATACAGTATCTTTATTGGTAGTCAAAGTTATGTCGGTGTGCATCACGATGGGATGCAAATAGGTCACAAGTGACGGGATGTAAATCCGTGATCGACGCGCGGCGGGTGGAAACTGGATAATGAAATCATCGAGATGATCGATGGTGAATCCTGCAGGCCGATTGCTCGACACCGGGGCGCACAGTGGTCCCAAATCCCAATCTAGCTAGACAAAAATATTTTTTCATGGCATTTGATGCAAAAGGGTCACAATGTAATAAAAAAATTTATAAATTTTTTTTAGTCATTGTTACAGATTTTTTAAAACAAAATTAATTACTAATAAAATGCCTATAGTATAATGGTTCGGTTAAGTCATAACGAAGTACTTATTTTAAGTGATTAGTTAAAAATATTTTTTTAACATAATATAAGAACAAAACCGAATGACATTTTTTGTTTATGAATTACTGGCCGAGTCGCTATCGTCACTTTTATTAAATGCTAATGTTCCAACATTGGCTTTGTTAACAGACTTATGTATTTTCTTCGCTAGAACTTCTGGAATCGATAATAATTTTAAGACACCGCTAGGTAAGAAATCGCAATGTGTTGTTGATATTTTAGCAGCATCCCGTTTTCCATGTGACCTCAAGCTGATTTGAGTAGTATGAGAGAGTTCTTGTGGATTTCGAGAGTTCAGAAGACATTTAATTTTTCTTGTTTTGCGTTTTGACGAGCATAAACCAATTTTTTTTTCTGGTCTACCACGTAGTCCCTCATTACGAGTCTCTATAGGAAGAATAAAAACTGTGTTAAGCCATTTTATGTGTTTCAACTTCAATTTTAAAGTACTTCTTCCGACTTATAACCATTTTCAAAATATTAATATAAACGAAGGGATTTTTTTCATAAGTAACCTATCCTCGAGACTTTAAAAACTGTTTTTCTTCAATAAATATATTATATGTTCATAAACACACTGCCGTACTGCAGCACAATTCAACTTTGACGTGCCCTTTACTTCTAGAATCTCCAAAATATCCAAACGATAGATTGTAGGTAGAGGCTTTGTAAAAGACAAAAGTTTGAGCAAACAAATTTTATAAGATATTATTTATTTAACGCCCAGAGGGCTTTTACATGTGGGTGGTACAAATTTATTGACAGTTTTGAAACATATACATAAAGAATGGTTTTATATGAAACTAGTTTTGTTTGGTGGTACAAATCGGTACACGATTTTGAAAGTTTAATCAAACTTGGGCAAAAAATTGTAAAAATTGATACTTTTTTCACGATTTTTAATTAATAATGAAAGTAATGTTGAATAGGCAAATTATAAAATAATTAAAACAATTTAAAAGAACATACAATATAATTCAATTTCCATCTTGTGTAATTTCTCTCCGATTTCAAATAACAACACTAACGATCGAACAGCGTGCACACCCGAAAGCGACTGACCGCTGGGCGAACGATTGGCACATCCGAAATGTTGTGTTTACAACGTTGCCACGTATCGCGCGTATTGTTTTAATTTTTTTATTGATGTGAACATAATACTATGGACATTTTTCAATGTTGTGAGAATATTTTTGTACATAAATAAAAACATCGTTGAAATCTTTTTGTCTAGCTAGTTTCCTCTAAGGGGACCATAGTGCAGCGGTGGAGATAATTGATGGCGAATTCACCAGGCCGATGCCCAACACCGTAGAAGCGGAGAAGAACAGTGGTGGAGTGTGGTCATGGCGATGTAGTTGGTAGCTCGACACCATGCTGGAGGAGACTAGACTAAAGATGGTATCCTCCACTGGTGGTGAATAACTCGTGACTTCCTGATGCTCTAATGAGATGATGTTCGGTCCTCGACGGCGGACCTGACGGCGCGACTCGCGGCGCGGTTGGCGACGCGCGTGTCACCAGCAACTATTGTAGCACGTCGTTGTTGCGGGTTGCGTTTAAGCGAATGAGTCCTTGACTTGATGGCGAACGTGCCGAGACGCGGTGCATGGCTCAACGGTGGGGCCGGCGCACAATGCATTGTCCCTTGGACAAAAATCGAAGTTCGAATTTATGAATTTTAATTTTGCTATTGTAAAGATGATGAGTCATAACTGCCATGACATTAATCTTAATTACTTTGATGACGTCATTGGCTAGTTATGCGCCCTCAACTTAGGGATTACCGACAGCGATGCGCTAATCACATTATCAGTTGCATTTTAGCACTTGAGTAAGACGCATCGTTTATACAAAAATACCACGTTTTTATTATCAAACCACAATGGAATCTACTGGCACAAGTATGTACAATGTAATTATTTTTAAGTTGTTTAATTTTTTTCTTTAGTTGTTCTGTATTGTGTACTCAAAGTTGTCACCTAAATTTCACGCCTGATTAATGCGTTACTCAACTTTGAAGGCATTTTAAAAAATAACACCAAATATCACCTCGTGGTTTTTACGATTTATTAATGGTCAACTAATAAATTTTCATGTCCCAAAAAATTGGCTGCGTCTGTCTGCGACTAAGGATTTTATGATTTTTTTTTCAGACGGAGGTAATTCTATCAAAAATTTCGAACTCGCAGAAGTGTTCTTCGAAAGCGAAAAATCCGATAGACTGTTTTTCAAAAAATATGTTCGCTTATAAATGTTATTTACGTCGATGATGAAAATCGGGACAAGATAAGGACTTTCAGCAGACTTTTTTGTTTAAAATTCAACAATTTGCTGAATGACGTTTCACGCAATCGAGAGAAATTTCGTGCACGCAATGAGACGTGGCTAAACCAACAAATACAGTTACCATTGGGTTTAAAAGGTCTACAAGATATAACCAATCAGCCTGGACCAAATTGTACCCGCGGGAGACCCCTCAAGCCATTCGAGGAAGCTTCGCTCAAGACCAAAAAAAGGCGCGTATCGGAGCTCGTGTCTGGAAGAAAATCAGAAGAGCTGCAGTTTGCTGCGGATGTGGCTAGGGGTACACCAGAAAAGGATGGGACGTCTTCACAAACTCCTCATCAAGCACTAACCCTGTATCTCGATCTAGATCTATCAGAAAGTAAATACAAAGTGTTAAGAGCTGCAGTAAATGCTGTGCACCCAAACTGCATTCCAAGTCTTTACCAGCTTAACAAAACGAAGAATGTTCTCCTGCCATCGTTAATCACAGTCACTGAAACTTCAGCTGAAGTTAATTTACAAGAACTTCTGCAACTAACTGCACGGAGAATTATCAATTTGGCTACATTGGAGGAGGGTAGCGATAACTTAAAACTTGTATGTAAATGGGGTTTCGATGGCAGTTTGGGTCACAGCCAGTATAAACAAATATTCACGGATGCTTCAAGCACTGATGAATATTTGTTTCTGATAGCATTGGTGCCATTAAAATGGATTGATCTAGATTCTGGACGAGACGTTTGGGTAAATCCAAGACCATCATTGACACTCTACTGCAGACCAGTAAAGTTTATTTTCCAAAAAGAAAACGCAGAGCTTGTGCGCAATGAGGAGGAGGAGATGAATGAGAAAATCATTAATCTGCAAGCTTGTGACCTAGCTACCGAGAGTGGTCAAAGATGTCGTGTTAACTAAATTTAATTAAATAAAGTATCTAGGAATCGTAATTGACCATAACCTTAGATGGATACCTCACATCAAACAAATCACAAATAAACTTCTCAAAACAATACACATTTTCCTAAACATAAGAAACATATATAAAATAAAACAATTGAAAACAATATATTTTGCACTCTGCCAATCAATAATAGAATATGGAATTATTGCTTGGGGAGGAGCAACAAACTCGGCTATCAATTACATAGAAACCGCACAGAAAACGATCTTAAAGGTAATAATAAAAAAACATAGACTGACCGATACAGACCAAATATTCAACAGCTGTGACGTACTAGATATACGCCAATTATACGTTAAAACACTACTAAACTACATTTTTAACAAAAAAAATAAATTTCAACATACACAAAATAACACTAACAGACCAGTTAGACAAGTGTACAAAGAAAACATTAAAACTCCAACAGTAAATTCAACCTTTGGACAAAGACACTACCAATACCATGCTATAAAAGCTTTCAACAGTCTAAAAATTGAAATTAAAATTGAGGAAAATAAAAATAAATTCACACACAAAATTACAAAATGGATAAAACAACAAAAAAGACAATATTACCAAAATGTCATAGCATAAAATAAAAATAAAACCTACACGTAACACACAAAACCAACATAAACACACATCACTCACAAACACACAAGATTATTTTCATTGTATTATTTTTTATTTTTAAATGTATTATTATGTATTTTTATTTTTAATTTTAAATTTATTATTTTCTTTTCAAATTTACTATCTTCTCTTTAAATGTAATATGTAGATTAGATTTTCATATTATAAATTAAGGCCTCAGCACGGGCAAGCCACCCAGTGAGGCCTACATTACTGGAAAACATAAATTGTAACAAAATAATGTACCAAATAAAATTTTAAAAAAACTGCGAGATGTTGTTCACTTTGATGGATGGTAGTGTGAGCAACATATTATCCGGTACAAACTCCACGTCTAAGTGCCTAATCTGTGTAGAAACTCCAAAGGAGATGAATACGGAAAACGTGTTGAATCGTCCACCTAATACTGAGATTCGGTTTGTCCACCCTAAGCTGTTGAATTCGGTTTTTTTAGTGTATTTTGCACATAGCCTACCGACTACCTGTCAAATCCTGGCAAGTTAGGGGGGAGGAGCAAAAGAAAATTGTCGATAACAATAAACAAAAAAATCAAGCCGACTTCAAATCAAAAATGGGTTTGTTAGTAGACAAACCGAAGCCAGGATATGGCTCTACAAACGATGGCAACACAGCAAGGCGTTTCTTCTTGAACTCCGACCTCAGCGCAGAAATTACGGGTATTGAAAAGGAGCTAATTGTGAAATTTTCTACAATTCTCAGAGTGCTCGCAAGCGGCTACCACATCAATCTCGATAGTTTTAAATTATTGTTAAACGAGACGCGACAAATGTACATCAGTCTTTATGGCTGGTATTATATGCCTAGCAGTGTTCACAAGGTACTACTTCACGGGTGTGAAATAATCGACGCATTTTCCTTGCCAATAGGACATTTATCCGAAGATGCGCTAGAGGCGAGACACAAGGAGGTTAGAAAAAATTGACTATCTCATACCCGTAACTGCTCGAGAGAGAGCTCCAACACAGACCTGATCAGAATATTGCTGTTGACTTCTGAACCTCTCTTATCATCCAAAAGGAATATAACTACAAATAAAGGCGTGAAAATGGATGGAGAGGTTCAGAAGTATGTTAAACAAGTAGACGAACCTTCCGCCACATCCAGTCTAAACCTACATCTAGATTTAGAATTTAGTAGCGACCAAGAATCTTCGGATTCAGATTAGTTTAAAATCCCATACATGAACTTATATCACACTTACCAATTATGTAATTTTTTTTCTACTTTCTCTCTGCAATGTACTTACTACAACATAATATAATACATGTAACTATCGTATTATTAATTACTCAATAACTACAATAATGTACTGTTCACTCCTCTGCTAACCACAAGCCAATGCTTCCTTGGAAGAGTAGTATAAAAATATTTTAACATAGAAAACCAATATAAATCGTATTTTGTATGTAATAACTTTATTTTTTATGTTAAAAAATTATAAATAAATAAATTAAGAAATATATCAAAAATACAAAAATACTAATATTAATATTTTTATGAAATGTGTTAAATTGTGTATAAATATGTATATTTTTAATATGCGTGAACTAACTATGATGCTAATGACTCAGATTTAGAAAACGGCATTTTTTTTTTTTATTCTACGCGTAACCGGTTTTATGATTTTTGTCCTCTCCCTCATACACTTCAATGCACTGTGCGGCGAATGGGACGGGATCGCTGCTGGTGGCAGTTGTCAATAAGTTCTCGTATAAAACTGACTTTTTTTACTTTTTGAATTAATGGCATACAAAGCTCCGGGCAAAAGGGCCATCGTGAGCTTAGAATTGGTTGTAGAAAGATAATTTTTTGTATTTTTTGTGATTTTTTTTTGCCATAAAACATGGCTGTAATTAGGGGAGTAATTTACGTTGGATTTGTTTTGGTTTTTTAAGATAGGTTTTGGCATTTGGGTCTTACTGGGCGAGACAATTAATGGAAGGGTTTGTATGGGTTGGAATACCCGAATAAAAAGATTCCGCGAGACTTAAGATTTGGTCAAGGAGGGGGACTTCGTAGTCACGGTGGATTTGGGAGACCCTCATCCACGTGGGTGCTCGCAGGACTGTGCGAAAAACTTTCTCGGCTGGCTAAGTCCTCCATCACAACACAAGCAACATTTTCAGCTTACTGTGGTGGTAGTAGGAGATTTTCAAATATTGTCAGGTTATTCGTAACCCAGGAATGTTTGTCTTTCTTTTAAAAAAAAAAAAAAAAACTTTATTTTGGAATAATTGTAATCTATTTCATTGTCATTTTCTGACTTCAGCGCGGCGTTTATATAAGGCTGCGCGTGCATGCTAGAGCAGAGAATGTTCCAGCAGTCACAAGTAGATCGGTGCACCCTCGTCGTTCGTCCCGAAATTTTCAGGTTTAATGCGCGCTGCTCGTGCTGAATTTCTCTAACTTTCTAGGTTGCACTACGATAAGTTGCGTAGCTTGCCGATTGAGATAAAAGATAAAATCAAGAACTCTGTCGGGAAAATACCCTGGTAAATGAATATTTTGGTTTTAATCTATGTAATGAAATTATTCTATTTTCAAAGTAATGGCGTTGAAAATATAATTAATTTATATGGATCTTCGAAATCAAAAAAAAAACATTAAAAATAAGTAAATTACAATCATTAAGTAAGTTTTTATTTTATTTTTAATATTAGGTTTTCCTCTTAACTAACTAACTAACTAACTAACCATCACGCCGTTTCCCCGCAGGGGTAGGCAGAAAGGACGGACCGCCAAACAACTCGGTCTTGGCACACACTCCTTGCCTCATTCACATTCATACATAATCTTCTATTGTTCTGACTCTTGACATGGCCCGACTCAAGTATCTGATTCACTTGGTCGTGCCATGTCTTCCTCGGGCGTCCCCGACTTCTGCTACCATTCATATTTGCATCGTATATTCTCCTTACACTCCTTTCTTCGCTCATTCGCTCTACATGCCCAAACCATCTAAGCGTCCCTTTCTTGATCTTACTCATTACGCTTACATCAGCCTTGCACTCTTTGCGGATCTCCACATTCCTCACACGATCATACATGGTTTTACCACACATACGCCTCAGGGACCTCATTTCAACAGCATTCAATCTACTTTCATCCTTTCTTTGCCAGTTCCATGCCTCACTTCCATACATCAGGGTAGGTACCAGCACTCCATTGTGGACTGCTAACTTCGCTTCTTTGGACATTTTTTTGTTAGCGCCAACTGCGTTCAGTCCTCCATTAATGGAGTTACCTGCATTTACTCTTCTTTAAATATCTCTGTCAGCCTTCCCATCTCTCGTAAACATGCTTCCTAAATACACAAACTCATCCACCTGCTCCAAGTATTGCTCATTCACAGCTATATTGCACACTGTTTTAGTACTCTCTCTTTCAAACACCATTACTTTAGACTTACTTACATTCATCATTAACTCATTCTTCATGCATACTTCGTTCATCCTAGACACGAGAGACTGCAGATCATCCATACTATTAGCAATCAGAACCGCATCATCAGCATACAAGAGGCAACATACTTTCACATTACTCAAATTCGCTCCCAATCCCACCTCTTTCAATTCTTGCATACAATTATCCATGTATAGATTGAATAACCATGGTGACATTACGCAGACTTGTTTAACACCTTTTGTGATATCAAACCACCCCGTAAAATCACCGTTTACCCTAACACGTGCAACGCTTCCCTCATACAGAGACGCAATTGCCTGAGTCAGATTTGTATTCACTCCATACTTGGACAACACCTTCCATAGCTTTTTCCTGTCGAATCGGTCGTATGCTTTTTGTAGATCTACAAAGGCACAAAAAAGTTTCTGGTTTTTTGCCAGAAACTTCTCAGTGAGCATACGCAGTGAGAATATCTGGTCCATGCACCCCCTTCCACTCATAAAAGCACCTTGCACATCCCATATTTTATCCTTTGTTTCCTTTCTTACCCTTTCAATCAAAACTCTACCATACAGCTTGCCAACTGAACTTAGCAGGCTAATAGCCCTATGATTCCCACATTCCATACGTGACCCTTTACCTTTGTATAATGGCATGATCACTGCCCTTCTCCAATCTAAAGGCGTGTAAGCCTCCTTTAAACATTGGTTAAAAAGATTGCACAACCATGTGAGAATTATACGGCTACCTCCTTTAAAATATTCAGCAGCAATATTGTCGAAACCGACAGCCTTACCATTCTTCATACACTTAATTGATCTTTCTATCTCATCCATGCTAATTTCGGTAACATTCACTCCATCATCATTCATATTACGGCTCAGCACCACTATTCGTATTTAGGTGTGAGATGGTATAATATATTATTGTCCAAAAATAAAATTAGTGTAACCGAAACTGTGAATTATGAACAATTCAAAAAGTTAATTAAGTCCCTAAAATTGGATAATGATATATTGTACCCCTAATTTTCTTACACTTACTCAAATTTGTAAAAAATATATATATTAATTTAATTACGTAATTGTAAAAAGCATTCACTTTGTGGCTCATCATAATTTATAATAAAAACACATAAATTTGTTTTTGACCACGATAGTTTTATTTTCACTCTACCGGTTTCGGAAGATCCCTTCCTTCGTCAGGAGAATATTTAATGTTTTAAATATTCTCCTGACGAAGGAAGGGATCTTCCGAAACCGGTAGAGTGAAAATAAAACTATCGTGGTCAAAAACAAATTTATGTGTTTTTATTATTAATTTAATTGTCTTTAAAAAACCATTTTTCTAATTTGTTTACCTGATATATTGTACCCTTAATTTCCTCACGCTTACAATCTGTAAAAAGATATATTATTTTAATTATCTTTAAAAACACACTTCTCTAATTTGTGTACCTATGTTAATATTATGTTTGTATTTATATCAAAAGTGTTTGATTATTGTTTAAAAAATCATTAGAACTAAAGGTAAATACTCCTCCCATAAACACGAGCTCCTGGAGCTCAACTTATGGAGTAGTAGAATAATAATGAAAACATTGTATAAATAAGTCTGCATATTGTTATCATTTATAATGTTAAATAATTTACAAGTAATAAATAAATAAAAAATAAATTTAAAAAATATCTGATTCGCCGCTGGAATCACTGTCACTCACTTCGCTTTCGAAGACTTCCTCGAAATACTTCATCCATCTCTCTTTTATTTTTTCCTCATTCGTCAACATTTTTCCATCTTTCGATTTCATCACTTTCATGCTTCCGTTTTCTGGGCAACACCGGGACCTTTTGACCTTCCAAAACAACTTAATGTTTTCTTGGAAATGGTTTGTCATTTTCATTCCTTCTTCCTCTTCCAAACGTTTCTTTCGTTCTTTTACTCCAACTCTTACTTTGTTCTTACATTCCTTATATACTTCTTTTGCTCGATCCTTCTCTTCACTGGGAGCACTTCCAGCCGCAATCAGACATAACCATGCTTTCTTATTCTCTGAGACCAGTGCTTTAATCTCATCATCCCACCATCTCTTATCGTTAAGAAATATTTTTTTTAGAAAAAGTTATAGATTTAAAAACTTTTATTTTGTAAGTTGAGTGAGAAAATAAGCGTTCAGAGTAGATAAATTCACGGAACCTACTGATATGACAGGAGATATCTACTAGTGATCGTTGAAAACAAGACTTACACTAGAAATGTATTAAGTTTGTACAGCGCCCTTGAGGTGTTTTTGCACAAAAACGGCGCTATACAAGTCATCCAAGTATTATTATTAATATGTGGAGAATGTATCCAAAGCAGTGGCCACAGGAAATACTAAATTATTTAGTCGACAAAACCCCCACGTAAAGGCGCCACCCTTGTTTTATAAAGTAAATAAAAACAGTAAACTCATTGTTGGTAAAATACTGCCCTAAAAATACTCATGCGACGGGAGACGGGTTATAAATATATCCATGAATTATTATTGTTTCATTCAAAGATCAAAAGCGTTTTATTTGTCGTTAAAATGTGATAAAAAATACTTTTTTATAAAAAAATGTATTAAAATGAAAGTTCGACCGTTTAAACGTGATATTTTATGGCCAATTATTAATAACTTCTTACTAACGTTGTTAGTGTTATTACTTTTAACAATTTATAACACTAACAAATAAATTAGGTGAAACTCGTTTGAACATGTTGTCGTTATTAATGTGACTTAAAAACCGAGAAGTTATGATTTAAAATAAAACAATAACTATATTTGATTATTATGTCACATCAAATAAGCCTCCGATTCAAACAAAAATTTAAAAAGCTATGACTATTTGAATACGAGCTAGAAATAGGGACCCCATATAAACATGCCTCGTAGCTGCTTCTGAATCGTAAGATACGAGTACAAACATTAACTCCATATTATAATTATCATTCTAGTTTTCTGCATCCCTAGAAGTTACTATACAGGTTTGCTTGTATTTTCCAAAACAAGGAACCAGAATGGCGTTTAGTCATAATATTTTGAGACAAGGCTGACTTTGCAAATTTCAAAATCGTGAAATTTTTTTGTAAATAATATGCCATTAATTAGGTTTTGAATGAAACAACGTGAATGGCTAGGCAGACCAAAAAATGGAAGAGTTTTTATTTCCTATCATAGATAAGTTTACACCGTTAAAGAAAAGTAACTAAATACACCATTTTGAGCATATTATAACACCCCCGCTCTCAAAGTACAATTATTTTACAAATACTACAGTTACGATGCCTAACATTTTTACAAATTTATAATGTTTCACTGAAGCTAAGCTTTTAGTAACTATATGTCTGCTGTGCTCTGTCCTCAGTATAATAACCTCAAAGTAGTATGTCGAACTACAGGGGAGAAAGTCTCAGTACAACCCAAATGATAAGTCATCTACTCCTACGTTGGTACAGAGCACATATTTTAAAAACAACACCTTTCTGGTTTATTCCTTCGTCTCGCAGGTAATGACTGTACTACACTGCTTGTACTTCATTTAGAACTGTCCGAATCTTCATTCTCCTTGGCACATATGTAGGATCATTACTGTTTTCCAAACTCATCTTTTCATAGTGGATGGTAGTTTCTGAATTCTTATTCTCTTCAGTATTAGTATACTTGAAGTGTATCGGCCGCCTAGAAACATACATTTGAGGGAACTAAAGCAAGAATTACAAATCACCTCAACTGATTATAATTATTTTTACGGTGATGAGATAAACTTGGACACAATGGATACCAAAATAGTGTACTTGGTGAAAATGGTTCAGAAAGTGCAATACTATATGTAGGTAGATGTAACCGTTGTAACACTGTATTTTCGCAATTTAAGAAATAGGGAAACAGGTACATACAAAATATTTAAATGAAAAACGTATAATTAATAAAATATAATTTAATATTTTGATGATTTGTATAGCGCCGTTTTTGTGAAAAATTACCTCAAGGATTCATAAATCATGTATGACTAATAAAATATAGGCATCAGCCTAGTATGGTAGTTGAGAAAATCACTAAAATTAAAATCTTTCAAAATTTTTAATATAAATAATAAAAAAGGGTGCTATTATTGATGGTTAATTGGGGTATTCTAAACTAGAGTTTGTAAAGTTTGGTAAATTATTACAAATTGGGTATCATTCAGAACTGTACTACATTTTTTTATAATTTTGATAGTAATTATGCATCCTCAAAAAAAATCATTGGAAAATAACATTAGACATAAAAACTCTTGGGTTAAATTTAGAACTTGATTAAAAAACGGGAGTACTTTTACTGAAAGTGCTAGAATAACCCAAATAACCTGGTATTTTGATTAGAATATACGCGATACAGAAATAAAACAAACAAATGTATTAATCTCACCAAAAATATTTTCCATGAAAATGAAATAAATAGCGTTAACGATCCGAGGAAACTCTGGGACCAAATAAACAAACTAATTGGAAAACCTAAAAAAATTTCAACATATGAGTAATGAGTAGCTTAGGACACGCAACATTCTTCAACATATGAGCAATGAGTAGCCTAGGACACGCAACATTCTTCCATATATGAGTAATGAGTAGTCCAGGACAGACAGCATTCTTCAACATGTGAGTAATGAGTAGCCTAGGACACACAACATTCTTCAACATGTGAGTAATGAGTAGCCTAGGACACACAACATTCTTCAACATAATATGAGTAATGAGTAGCTTAGGACACACAACCTTTTTTGTGCTTTTTTTCTACTAGACGTAGAAAAGCGCAAATGATTATAATTAGTAAATCATAACTTGAATACGGAGATCAAAACGGAGAACAAAGAGACATTAATTTCCTGAAATGTTTAACGCATTTCTTGAAGACAAAAGAAGAAAAAAGAGATATTTATTTCGAAAGAAAAAAAAATGTCAGGTCTTTTTACCTCCGTAGAACATAAAAATAAATACCTTTGTATATAATAATATAAATAATCTTTATTCCTGGATGTGAGGACGTTAGTGCAATCCCTCACATTGCGTATCAATACAATAATAGGAATATTTTTAAGAAATATTAGTTAATCTAATAATAAACAGTAATCACGTGAATGCGATGAATTTTAAGAGATACCAGTAAATCAATATATATATTTTTTTAAATATGAATAATTATGTGGGGTTTAGTATTGGGTGAGCTCTGGCCCATCGCTCACCCAGGAGAGACGCTTGCTGCTGGTAGGCTGCGGTCACCACCGTGTTGTTGGAGGCCATTAGCCGCATACTGGCTTCAGTGATCCGGTGTCTCTAAAGGCCGGCGAATCCATTCAGTCCATGTTCCGTCAACATTGTATTGGAGTCGTTCCATCGAACAAGTTCGGTAGTGACACTAAGCGTCACAGGTATGTAGGCTAGTACGAAATGCATTGAACAAGTTTATTGCTGCATTCATAAAATCTTCTCATTTGTCGTGCAATATCGCTATCGTCCGATATTTCTTCATTATTAACTCATTAATCCCCCAAATATTCCACCGATTTTTTACAATTAAACTAAATATTATTCAGATTTGTAAAACTGAACAAAAGATACAAAAAGGTGTTATCTCCGCACTGACCATTGCACACTTTCAGTGAGTAGGTTTTGATTCCCTCAGGTCATTTTAACCAGTGCAGGTTTCGAAAATATTGGGATGCTACATTTGTATTTTGCAATGTGCCTTTTTGCCCGCAATCGACTGAAGTTCTTGCTATTTTCTACACTGAACGGAATATGCCACGGACTGAAATCGTTGTGACTTGTTTTTATTACCATTAAGCTTATAAAATTTATTTTATAAATAAAGTCAATATTATGAATCATCTAAATCTTAGACTTTAAAACTATGCCTAAAAAAAATTCAGTTGCCTGATATTTGGTACGCTGAAGATTGTTTCAAATCTTAGCACCAGATCGATTTTGCTTCTATCATATATTTTGATTATGTCATAGATTTTGATTATGTCATAGATTTTTTATAGAAATTTGTAGTAAAATCAAAATACACACGAATAATCTAACACCTGACGATAAACTAATTTACAACCATCAGTTATCAAATCGAGCTTTATTTATTTTTTTTTATTTATTTATTGCATCTCACTATACATAAAACACTTTTTTTCAATAGTTTTTTTTTTCGAGCTTTATATCAATTATTTAATTTGGCTTTGAAAGAGAGTCATTAAAGATTTCAATTAAATATCAGGATGATCTCAGGCTTTTTGGTATTTAATAAATATTATACCTAAGTTGAAACAATGTTCAAACCTTACTTATACCTCCATCAAAAGTATTCAATACATTTGATACGGAAAAAATTATTTGGTCGATCTTAATTTCATCTTAAACCTCATCAAATGAAAGTCATCAACTATTATGTGTTCGCTGGTATTAACTAATTAATTACAATAATACATTTTGATCACACTACAGTTCCTAAAAATATGAAAGCTTTCCCTATAAAAGTATTTACCTTTTCCTCCAAGAATCTGTAAATAACGCTTCCCTTACAATTAAGATATTGATGAAAATTTCCCACTTAAGTACTTACTCTGATTTCGGTTTTAACTTCAAGTCACATTAAATGAGGACGCAATTCTCGTCACAAAATGAATTGCGAAATATTACTTGAAAGTCGGCCATTATTTTCCAGCCGTATATTTAGCGTGTAAACGTGTAAATGAGGTATGATGACGGATGGGATAGACGGAAACGGAATCGTGTGTCCACATATTTTAACTAACCGGAAGTAAGTACCGGCAGGATTATAACGAGAGGTTCGTTAGTGAAAAGATCGATCTTAATTACTCCCCGAGCAGTCTACGGCGATATAATTCATGCTGATATTATTTTGTTCTTGTTGAGATTTTACTAAACTTTAGTTTTATTTAGAATTTTGGTAGCATGAAACATTCTGATTCGGTTTGAAATCGGATAACGGTGGCAAATTAAAACTGGAAGCCTGTTTTTAATGATAGTATTATTTAATTAGGTTATTTTTAAGTTTTATGAAACCATTACTTTAATAGAGTTAAGCCACATTCAGATTTTGCCACAGGTTTTCGTGTGTAATCTGTACAGTGTAAATAATGGAGTTATTTTGAGAAGAGATTTCTATCTATGTCATTGCAAAAAGCGACCGGTGCTCATGAGAATGGTCGAACGCTAGTAACGCCGAGATGAAATGAAATACTTGTAATATAAACTTATTATTATAAATAAACATTAACATTATTATTGTGGAAGGTAATTCAAAGTCAAAATTTAAAAAAAAATACGCGAGTACCTAAAGGGCCGATATCGCATACAACACTCTCGTCTGGAGCTAATGAGACCATGGCATCCCCAATCTATGTTGTGAGGCTGAAGGTAAGTGGTAAGGGTAAAGAGATTTAGAAGAGAAAGTTGGATAAGTACCCGGCTATTCAGATCTGGTCACCCAAGACGGCTAAATCCGTTTCAAGCAACGTTTCAATTATGAGTGGTGGTCTTTTACCAGAGCGACACTATCTTCCACTATGGAAAGTGCAATTGAATTACAAAACGATTTGCTAGTTTTTAGGAGCATTTACGCACAAAAAATGTTTTCAGAATTGCTCCGTACGATGTTAATGTAAACAGCGGAACGTGATGTCTGATGTCTGAAGACAAGTAATGTATAAACCTTTATGCTTCAGCCTCGTGATTGCATGAACAAACAGCCTTCGCATATTTGCTCCAGTAATATAATTTTTTTCCTAACATCTTTAGAATTCCTTCAGAGGGTCAGCCCTCGCAGCGAGCTAGCCCGTACCTGAGAACGCCCGTCCGAACTTTTTACTTTGGCAAAATAAAACCATCTTTGGCAGGAATAAAATTCCGTCCATTTTGTTGATAGCCAATGTTGGCAGCGGCGTTTACGAGGCTGGGTATTTATACTTTTTTCGCCAAACATAAAGTAAGGGCGATAAATCTCCGTGAAAAAAGGGTCCCAGCGAGCCACCGGCCCACCACCGCACCGGCCCACCACGTGGGGAGTCGCCTCTTGACGTAGTCGCGGCTGCGGTAACCAGCCATCCCATAATACGTATTATACAAGTAGATATATTGACAAAGGGTAACAATTATTTTTATAAGCAATAACTATTAGCCTGAAACACTCATCCACATTGAAAAATCTCCTGATAAAAGATACATGACGCCAACGGGACATGAACCCGTGTCCTTTCGATTTCCGGTCGACAGCTCTGACCACTGAACTATGGCGGCTTATCTCTTATCCGCGAAATAATTCAATATAAACTAGTGTTTCATTCAACGATTACTGCTTATTACATTTTTTCACCTGAAAAAAACCAACTTCATTTTTTATATGAGAAAGGCATTGTAAGTGCTAACTCTCTCACTAGATGGCGTCGAGACAAATTGTCTACATTTTTTGGTGAAGATACTTGAACTTGTCAAATATTAATTATTATTTTTTTGGTAAACTAATGTTGAAGACAAGATTTTTATGCAAAGCACAAAGGTATAAAAATAATTGTTACCCTTTGTGCTATGCATAAAAATTTTGTCTTAAGCATTAGTTTACCAAAAAAATAATAAAGATATATTGAATTGAAAACGTACACTTATTTAAACGCATTAGTTATTTAATTAAAAACCTCAAGAAAATAACTTATTTTTTTCAAAACCAAAAAACTGAAACCGAGACAACTCAACTGCACCAAAAAATACTACATAATATTTTTTTAATTATTTCTATAATTATACTTCACGAATGAAAACACGATTTTATGGCACTTAATATTAAAAAAAATGCCAGTTGAAAATGCATCAAAATAATCGGTTACTAGGCGATTCAAGCCAGAAAAAAAAGAATATTGAACACCTGACGCTGACTTATACAAACACCTGCGTTTAGAACAGTAAACAAGTTTTTTTTGTTTGATGTTATTGATGTCACAAAGAACGCTTGTTGGAGAAATTATAAATACCCAGTTAAAACAAAATATTGGCTCAGTCAAATTTCATAAATTAACACGAGAGAACAGGAGAACGGAACACCTCCAGTCAAAATGCGATCTGTCAATTATAATTTAAAAATCATAAATTCCTGAGTGTCAACTGAAATCTGTAGTCGCTTCTGTTCCTCCATCACGGCACAATCATTTTAAAGATTACAACTATTTGCAAAGAGCTGTTTACGGCCGGCACTCTATCAACTGAGCCAGACGCATCTGTCATCATTACAATAATGGGGCGTCTCCGTGTGCCGGCTCTTATAATCAAATGAACTGCCCACTGCCGCTGATCACCTAGAGGCTGGTCAATCCCTGCTGCATTGATGCTGACAACCTAGAGGCTGATGAATTCCTCCTGGCTACCGACTGAACCAGCCACAGATGCTGACAACCTAAGGGCTGCCGAATATCTGCTGGCTACCGACTGAACTGCCCAATGCCACTGATCACCTAGAAGCTGGCCAATACCTGCTCGATTGATGCTGACAACCTAGAGGCTGATGAATCCTTCCTGGCTACCAACGGAACCAGCCACATATGCTGAAAACTTAAAGGCTGACGAATACCTGCTGGCTACCGACTGAACTTCCCACTGCCGCTGATCACCTAGAGGCTGGCCAATCCCTGCACCATTGATAGAATGATCAACCTAGAAGCCGGCCAATTCTTCCTGGCTACCAACTGAATTAGCTATTGATGCTGAAAACCTAGAAACCGGCCAATTCTTCCTGGCTACCGACTGAATTAGCCATTGATGCTGAAAACCTAGAGGCCGGCCAATTTTTCCTGGCTACCGACTGAATTAGCCATGGATGCTGAAGCCTAAAGGCTGGCTGATTCCTGCTGGCTACCAATTGAACTGGCCACTGCTCCAGCAGTCGCCTACGCCATTTGCTGTATCGTATGGCGCGATGA
Organism: Hesperophylax magnus; assembly: GCA_026573805.1. NCBI lineage: Eukaryota > Metazoa > Arthropoda > Insecta > Trichoptera > Limnephilidae > Hesperophylax > Hesperophylax magnus. The sequence continues at coordinate 26,427,469 of JAIUSX010000011.1, forward strand.
TGCACAATGTGCTTCAATCTGAAATTATTGCTGAAAGATTTCCGATTGTCTCAGTGTTCTATCTGTGTTTTTAATCCCAGTTGTATTGAAATATATATAACTATTTCTTGTGAATTGGGTTGGCTGTAAAAAATAGGAAGTACCTATAAGCTACACCCCTTTGTACGTTCTGTACACCAGTACAATACTTGTAATTAAAATGTGAATTTTGATTCGAATCGTCTTTTTTTATGATGGTTTGGATAGAACACCTCACGGTGTTTTACTTAAATCATTACCCAGGTTGAGGGCTGATGTGTGCCGGTGCTTATTATTTACAGTCTTTTAAATGCCGGTATAGATCTAATGATAAGTTTTCTTTGAATGAAATTATTACACTTTACAGACTACCTTTCAATATTTAGTACCGATCAATATTTACTTTACAATATTTTTTTTATTTCTGACATACCGGTTTCCGCATTTTTGAAGGCCTTTTCCCAATTTGGACCTTTGACTAAAATTACCATATCATCTGCGTAACTGATTATCTTATATTCGATAGATGCCATTTTAATTTCAGTAAGTTCGTTTATGTAAATGAGATATAGAAGGGGACTAAGGACGCTACCTTGAGGGACACCATACTTGATTTCTTCCGGATCACTGTAGCATTTATTCAGTTCATCTATTTGTTTTCTGTTTTTAGTATAGCTAATGAACCAGTCGAGGGGCGGTCCGTTGATGCCATTTTTTAGTTTTTTCGTACAGAATATCATGAGAGATAGTATCAAAAGCCCTAGCGAGATCTAGAAAGACTCCGATCACCTTGGATCCTTCATCTGTGTTTTTAACAATGTAATTAGTTAATTCAGAGATAGCCTGTTCCGTACTCATTTTAGTTCGAAAACCGAATTGACAATCTTAGAGTAAGATATGTTTATCAAGGTAGATTAATAGTCTTTTTTTCATTGCTTTTTCCAGAACTTTCGATAGTGAATTTAAAAGTGAGATAGGTCTGTAATTAGCAATTAGAGTTTTATCCCCAGATTTGTGGATTGGCGTTATAATGGCAATTTTTAGTTTTTCCGGAACAATCCCTTGTCTGAAAATTTGATTAAATATATGTAGGAGAGGTGTGGTAATATATTCATGCAGATTAATCAATAATTGGTTTGAGATTTTGTCAGGGCGTTTGTCTGTGGTGTGTTTGGTAATATATATTTCTAGAGTTAGTAGGAAAGCATTAAGAGCTTTATTCGGGTCTTATTCTCTTAGTGTTGTAAACCAGGATTCATGACTTTTTTCTGTCCTGAGTGATTTGAAGTCCGTGAAGTTGTGTGTGGTGTTTATCGGCATTTTTCTTTTTTTTTTCAATGTTAGATCGAATGGCGATTGATGTAGTGTAGTGATCGGTGACCGTAGTATAAATAATGGATGAAATGGTTGTTTTTTGGTTTTAGCAAAAATATGATCAAGAATTGGACTCAAGGGAAGTTCTTGTGACAGAATTTATAGTTGACTTGAGACCATAATGACTTAAGAGACTAAGATATTCATTGGTTTTCGGATTGCAATTGAGAATGTTTATGTTCAAATCTCCGGCTAAAATGAGTTGTTGTGTGTTTAAATTATCATCCAGAAGTTTTTCAAGGGAGGTTAGGAAAGGTGTGAGATTTTTAAAGCATGGTCTATAAATAGAAAAAACAGATAGATCAGATCCTAGTGCAATTTTGATGCAATTTGCTTCCGTTAGGTTTATTTCAGAGATAAAGGGATTTAGCGATTCTGTAACGAAGATAACTATCCCGTCATTTTGGTTTAGTTTGTTAGTAGTATGGAATGTCGAATATCCAGGTAAGTTGATATCGGTGTAAGAGTCGTCTGTTCAGCATTCACTTAAAATTATAATGTCAAAATGGGAGTCGAGGTCTTGTAAAAAAACTGTAAAGCTGTCGAAGTTCTTACGAATGATCCTAATATTTTGGGAGATTATATTTAACGAGTTATTTGTGTGAAATACTTTCAAATCTTGTGTAAATTTGAATACATGTTCTTTAATATTGGGTGGTTCAAAATCTATATTTAGTAGTGAGTCCATTTGAAATAAATGGAGTTACATATATAGTAAACAGTAATAAAGATTGTAAACAATTAGATTATACGATGTAAGTCGCCGACGTTTTTAATGTTTATTATTTCAGAACTAATGTCAGAATTTTTTTTAGTGAGAACTTTATTGTTTTTAAACCACGTATAAAGATAATCTTTGTCTTTGGCTCTGAGCTTGGTCTTCCATAATAGCTCTTTGAAGTAAGGGGTTAAGAGTTCACCTACAAATACATTGTTCTCTCTTGCGTTTTTGCGGGAGTTCAAAACTGTTTGCTGTGCTTCCTCATCTTGGAGTTGTACTTTGTACCTGTATGCTCGGTCTTCTATTTTCTGTGTTCTATCTTGATAACGTATTATTATTAATTTTTTTATGGTTCGATATTTACTTATATCTCCTTAAATACTCTGTGTATGGTATCCAGTGGTTCTTCATTTGGTAAGGTAATCACCCCAGCAAGCTCCGTCCAGTTGTAGCTCAAACTAGCCTGTTCAATTTCGGCAAGTCGAGTTCCTAGATTATTAATTCTTATTTCCCTGATGTTGTTTTCTTCTTCTAAGATTTCTACCTTTTTTTAATTTGAAGTTTATTGTCGACCCTGTTTGATATATCATAATTTTGACTGCTTATGAAGTCAACACCTTTTTTTCAATTCTATCATTTCAAATTCTAGATTTTTCTTTATATTTGATGTCTCTTGTTCTATTTTTTTGAATAGTTGTTGTTTAATTTCATCCATTTTTTTGTCAACATATTTTATAAATTTTTCGTAATGCTCTTCATCTGCCTCAGTTTGTGGTGGTGTCTCAGTCAGTTTTGATCTTGTTTGCACTTTACTAGAAGTAGCCATTTTGATCGGTTATAGTTTTATATTATTACAGTTTTTAAAAAAAAGTTGGTTTAACCGAGGAGCGAACTCAGCTCCTCCGCGACAATAGTGTGCGACGCTAAAGTTCCTATCCTCTAGGCCACGGCCTATTTATCAACAGTCGTGATAAAATTGGACTGATATATGATATCAGCCTGACAGTACAGTATTCTGTTTGCGCTTAAATGCGACAACACTTTCACTGAAGCACTACACAAATTTTAAAATCACTTTAAGTTACTGATCCGAGGGCGTTTTAATACGAGTAAGCAATAAAAAGTTCACCACTGTTCCACAGTTATAAATTCACCATTATTTTTCGATTATTTCGATAAATTAACTGTAAATATTGATTATTTATGCAGAGCGATTTTTAGCGTGTACGCACAGTTGAATGATCAAAGTAATGTGTTGAAATTAACATTCTTATAACATTCGTATACAACCGCGATACCATAGTCTTACTCGCTCAGACGGTTGGGAACAGTTGGTACTCTTGTGTAGTATTCAAATTTAAAAAAAAGTAATAATCCGTAAAAATTTAGAGTGTTTGGTTTTATACCGTAAAACATAAAGTTTAAGTGTCATTGAAACAAAAACCTCCTTGCTGACGGTTTTTGTAACGATCAACCATATTGTGCTACCCCTTTCATACCAAAAGGGGTGTACAATAATTGCCCCTAATGAAACCCCCACATATTTAGAATTCAACTCAACCATTTGGAATCCATTTTACGATATTCATGAAAAATCTATCGAGCGAATCCAACATAAATTTTCACGAAACATTAATTATAAATTAGGAATTCCTATAGAAAACATTAACTACACCTCACTGTTGAAAGTCATGGGCCTTGCCACATTTAAAAATATAAGTTTATGTTAGGATCTATTTTTTCTTTATAAAATTGTTAATAACCTGTTTGACTCCCCTGAACTCCTTAGGCTGATTGACTTTCATGTGCTTAGTAGAACGGTTCGTCAGAAGGTACCTTACCATTGTAACATTGCAGGTACCAAAGCAGATACATCATACGCGGTAGTGTTAATAATGGCGTTTAATAAACATTGTTTGCAGTGCGTTTAAATACCGGACACGCGTCGGCTTTTGTTCTAATGTTTATTGCCAATATACATAGTTCCACCTTCCGAGGAGCCACGTGTGGAATTTTCTACCTACCCGGCCATTGCAATCGGCCACGACATTAAATTCAGGATAGAGGCCATGAAATGGAGAAGAGACATGCTGAAAAAAGACACCTCATTACCGGAACAGAGTTTATGCCGAAGTCCGCGCCTGTTTTTGCTGGCCCTCCAGGCTGGAGAGCAGCTATCGGGCTTAACAAGAACACAAATATTAGGGAATCTTATAGCTAGGGTAGAACTTAACATTGTCTACGGGTGAGTTTCTTTCATATTTAAGGTAATTTCCTGAGGCCCGGGAAAGGCCTCAGGAAAATAATTGCCCTCAGGGCCTATGTCATCTTGTTAAGATGCTGTGTGGAGGAAAGGAAGGAGAGCAAAAGGTATGGTATAGGAATTTAGGGATCATGTTCAGGACATATGAATATATCTTTCTCACTGCAACACAAAGCGATGGGTTGAGAGAGCAGTTGGAGAGGTCAAATGGTCTCCCCAAGCCAGCTTCACGCACTAGGCGCATCCTGAACACGCATCTGCCACATAAATCACCAAACGTAGTGAACCACTTGGGGCCACAGTGTTGCTTATCCAATAAATGGTTCCCTGGGCGGCGGTACACAAACCCACCTCCCAAATTAAGCATTATTATAATATAACAATCCCAATCATAGTCATGGAACAATACCGATCTCTGATGAATGAGATCTCAGCTCTGCCGAAGTAAAGTCCCGGGTTAAACTTTGAACATTGTTACATTAGCGTTTATCGCCATGTAATATACTATAGGTGTGTTACACAAATAGTCATCGCCGCACAAGGCAGCGGCAGAGCTTGATACTCAAATCTTTCAGGGTGTGGATTATAGTCAATTTCCCAATTAAAACAAGTCTCTTGATATGAGGGTTTATTGTACAGGTAATACAGGTTATCAAACAGATCTACAAAAAGTACATAGCTTTTTAAGGCCTAACTAGTGACTAGGCAATCTATTGACTCTAAGGGCTCTGATTGACAAAGGTATATTATTCGCTCACGTGTAATTTATGGCGGATGCGGTGAGACGGTCGGCAGGTGCCATGGCAGGTGCCAGGCAGGGTGCAGGACGGGTGCAGAAGGGCGGCCACGAGGGCACACCACGCTGGACTGCAAAAGGTGCGCCAGGATGATGCGGGGCTGATGCAGAAAGGCGGCCACTAGGACACACCACGCTGGACGGCAAAAGGGACGCCAGGGCGGCGGCTGGAGTCGCAGAGACGATGGAGCAGGACGGGGGCACTGATTGGATGGCCAAGGGGGTCCACACAAACAGGCTAGGGCGGCAGACGCCCAGGGCTGAGGCCGGGGTCTACAAGTTCACGATCTCAGCCTGGGGTCGACGGTAGGTGGGGCAGCTAGCATTACAGGGGTACGAGGCTGGCGGCGTGGTCAGAGACATGACCCAACTATACAACGTAAGGTGCTGGTGGGAGACATCGGCAGAAGGAGACAGGACACAGCTCTATAACATCAGAAGGCTGTGGTTCTGGGGGGCTGGCGGCGTGGTCAGAGACATGACCCAAATGTATAATGTAAGGTGCTGGGGGCGACAACGGCAGACGGAGACAGGACACAGCTCTATAACATCAGAAGTCTGTGGTTCTGGGGGGCTGGCGGCGTGGTCAGAGACATGACCCAAATGTATAATACGTCCGATCAAGATTGAACTGTCAGACCAACATCAAGTGAAACTGGTTCTTCAAAAAAAGGCGATAGACTACAAAAATTTCAGTATTAAAACCAAAAAAGACTTAACATGGGTTCAGCGCCAAGAAATTCAAAATGTATGGAAGGAGTTAGAAAATCGGAAAAATAAGGGAGAAAATAATTTAACCATAAAATATATTAACAACTCACCTAAAATTATCAATGTTCAACCAAAAAACTCCAGCCATATAAACGCCTCATCTACTACCAGAACGTCAGGGGCATCAGAACAAAATTAAAGGAGTTCAGAGTAAATGCTCCATCTTTCTCAAATGATGTCATCATACTCACTGAAACATGGATAACATCATCAATCTTCTCAGCGGAGCTAGGACTACATAGGCACCATGTCCACCGAGCAGACCGGAGTCACCATACCAGCTCCAATACAAGAGGAGGTGGTGTCCTGATAGCGGTCCGCAAAAATATTACTTCGAAAGTACTCAAAATCAAAAATACTGATGTGGAACAATTGTTCGTATTATTAAGTGGTGATTTCAAGAAAACTATTATTGGAACTGTTTATATTCCTCCTAATGCCAACATATCAATCTATAAAAAACACTGTGAAGATGTTGAGTTAGTAAAAACAAAATATCCAAATCATCAAATAATTATTTGCGGTGATTATAATTTACCTAATTGCAATTTCAACGTTTTAGACAGTAATTTTAATTCAATACCAACAACCGCCTGCGAACGAGCAATTCTAGATATGTCTTTACTTTTTAATTTAACCCAATATAACCATGTACGTAATATTAATAATCGTGTTCTTGATCTAGTTTTGTCAAATGAAAGCAACGTAATTATAAATGAATCATTAGAGTCTATTCTTCCGATAGACAATCACCATCCCCCACTAGCAATACTTATCTCTTGTACTAAAGAAGGCAATAAAAATAATTCAATTCCTACGTATAACTTTAAAAATGCCAACTATAGGAACATAAATGATCGTCTCCACAAGGAAGATTGGTCATCTCTTAAAGAAGGCGACATTAATCAAAATATTGAATCATTTTATTACTTGCTGAATAAAATTATTACAGATCTCATCCCACTCATTCATTTTAAAGAATCAAAATATCCGAGATGGTTCAATAAAGAACTTGTTCAATTAACTGCCCTTAAAAAAGTTTTACATAAGAAATATAAAGAAGACAGGTCATTATCAAATTATATTGAATTTAAAAACGTTAGAAAAGATTGTAAAATCTTATCAAAAATGTGCTACAATTCTTTTATTATTAATGTTGAAACTTCAATAAATCATAATGTAAAGTATTTTTGGAACTATGCAAAATCAATGAAAAATAACAACTTTGGTATACCCGCCAACTTGGAATATGCAGGTAAAAAGGCCAAAGACACTCAAAGTATCGCTGACCTTTTTTGCTGATTTTTTTAAAAGCGTTTATGAATGTGAGACACCAGTTTCTGCTAGTACAGTATCAAATTTTACTACTGATCATAATCTTAATTTATCTTTTATCCACATAGAATATAATGATATATTGACTGAACTAAAATTACTAGATCAAAGCAAAAGTGGTGGACCAGATAAAATACCTCCTGTATTTTTGAATAATTGTGCTACCAATCTGGCGTATCCTTTATATTTGCTGTTTAATCAGTCTTTACGAACAGGATGTTTTCCTACTAAATGGAAATTCAGCTTTCTTACGCCTATTTTTAAAAAAGGCGATAAACACGAGGTGATTAATTACAGACCGGTGTGCCTTTTATCAACAATTCCTAAAGTTTTTGAAAAAATTCTTCTTAAAAAAGTTATTTTCCGACTAAACCACGTCATTTCTCCTAAACAACATGGTTTCTCTACTGGAAAATCTACCCTTACTAACTTGTTAACCTATCAAAACTATATATCTGATTCCATGTCTAGTAAATGTCAAGTTGACTCTATTTATACCGATTTTAGCAAGGCGTTCGATAAAGTCAATCATGAGTTATTGCTGAATAAACTCCATAAATTCGGTATAGGTGGTTCACTATATAAGTGGTTTAATAGTTACTTGACCAACAGATTACTGGCTGTTAAAATTGATGGCACACTTTCATACAAATTCACTGCTACGAGTGGTGTTCCCCAGGGATCACACTTAGGTCCAATCCTGTTTTTATTATTTGTCAATGATGTATTGTATATTTTCAATGATGTTCAAGTGTTAATGTTTGCAGACGACCTGAAATTATTCAAAGCAATCAGAAACATTAACGATTGCCATATATTGTCAAATAACTTGTCAAGATTAATTATATGGTGTCGTGATAACCGCTTGCAACTTAACATAAGCAAATGTCAAATTATGAGGTTTCATCGAATAAAGTATCCAATACTTTTTGATTATTCCATTAACAACATGTCGTTAGTATCTGTCTCGGAAATTAATGACTTATGTATTTGGTTTGACACGAAACTTAACTTTATCAAGCATATTGAAATAATAACCAATAAAGCTTTGAAAATGTTGGGATTTATTTTAAGGGTATCTAGTGATTTCAATAATGTAAATACTGTAAAAACATTATATATGTCACTAGTAAGGAGTCATGTAGAATACAATTCCACGGTTTGGTCCCCAAATTATGAGGTTTATTCACATGCGATTGAAAGAATCCAAAATAAATTTTTAAGATATGTAAATTTCAAAATGGGCATTCCTAGAGAAAACCTAAATTACGATAACTTACTTTGTTCATTAAATTTAATAAAATTATCTGATCGCAGAATTATTTCCGATTTAACCTGTTTGTATAAAATCATTAATTCAATGTTTGATACCCCTGATTTATTATATGTAATCTCTTTTCATACTCCAAGCAGGTCGGTTTCAAGACAGTACCTACCATATTATTGTAGCAATTCTATGTCAACGTCCCAATATCATACTCCTATGCGACGGATTCAACAACTAGGAAACAAATACTCAGATGTTGTTGATATATTTAGTACATCAATTTCAATATATAAGCATACCCTATTGAAGTTTTTTTTTTCATCGAGTAGTGGAATATTTTAATAAAGGTATTTAATTTGATTTGACTAACATTTAATAATTTTGTCAACTGAAACAGAAAAAATATTTTGGATTTTTTATATGTTGTGCCTGCATTCTGTGTAGATCAAGTTGAGTGATATTTTGACTTTATATTTATTTTTCTGCAATTGTATTAATAGTCGTTTCCTGCACTATTTTCATGTATAATTTCGTAAATATTTTTTATATATATGTATGTAAAAGCCTTAATAGGCGTGAAATAAATAAATAAATAAATAAATAAATAAATAATGTAAGGTGCTGGGGGCGACAACGGCAGACGGAGACAGGACACAGCTCTACAATGTTAGGAGGCTGTGGTTCTGGGGATCCTCTTGAAGTGGAAAGCTGGAACCAGAGAGGCGGCACACATGGTGAAACAAATCAGGCCGGTCCATATCTACGGCGACACCAATTTGGCGGCGATGGTAACTCGGAACTAATACAGCATGTTGTCTGCTACGCGTCGGTCGGGGAACTGAAGCGTGGGTCTGCTGGCGGGTGGAAGCTTGCCCCTTCCACTTCTCTTTTAGGTGCCTGGCCGATGCCCATATAAGGATACGTTTTTGTCAACTATCCATTTGATTGGTTGTAGGTACTTGTAAGCCTACGTGACCAATATCAGGCGGTGATGTCGCGAGCTCCTGCGTATGTATTGGTGTTCACCCGATTGTAGACATGCCGAGATGCGTATATATTAGTGTGTTTGCACGTACTGAGTGAGTGCTCCATTTCCGGGCCGTGAGGATATACATAACTGTGCAGTTAGCTCTTGCAAGCTTTGTGCAAACATAACAACATGTTCCCAGATATTAATACCAAAATTAGCATTCAACATGTATACCAATACGGGGCCTAGGAGCCTTACACGGCTCACCACTTATAACATAATCTAACTGCATTTATACCTAATGCAGCAATTTAGCATCAACGCTAATTTTATGTAACAGATGGCCTCAACGCTAAATGCTGCATATCAATTGACGCCCTACGTATATTCCCCCGTATCATTTGCTACACCTCAAAATACTCCTCTGTATTGACCTACCTCATAACCACAACCCTTGAAAAGCCATGTGCGAGCCGCATTACACAAAAACTAGTCGGAAAAACGTTTTGGTTTTTTTATAAAAAAATGAGTTCTCATCACAGTCAAATATATTTTATATTTATGGTAATATGGCAAGTATAGATTATACAAGTACAGCATAGATATTCTTTACATATTATTGATATTTATTTATTTTCAGTGACAATAATGCACAAAACGAATTTGAATTGCGAAAAATATAAAAGAGTTGTAATTTTGAGTTTCCTTAAGAAGTCATTGCAACAAAATTAAAATATACGTAATATATCTAGATACAGATTTAAGTACATTGTAATGTACCTCCCAAACGGTAGTCATTTACGTTCCATTATCTTATTTGAATAGTACCATCATGAGACGTGCCTTGCTGATGATAAAATGAAAATTAAATTACCAACAAAAAAGCTATTTTCAAATTTATCATTTGCCTTTATTCCCTTATCCATTACAGGACCAGCTCTCATGAGGCAGACGTTAAATTTACTCTTCCCAACAGTTGATTACCGCCGCGTGATGTTCAAAGAAAAGTACTGATGGCCGTCGCACACTGTGCGAGTAGGGGAGGTCAAGTTGTTCAACGCGAGCGCAAAGCTGCTCCACGAAAGTTGCATTTGAAGGGATTTGTGTGAAATTTACTCGTTTGCTGCTCAATTTTAGCTGCAGTGACGCAAAATCTTTAAAAACACTTTCATAAAAAAACAAGATTGTTAGAAAATTAGCTACCGTGGTTAAAACAACTTTAATAATACGTATGTTGACAAACTTTCGTCCAACAAATGGTTGAGTATTGGAGAGTTGAGCAAAAAAATAGAAGGATTTATGCTTGCCATTCAGGATAGAGTGATCAATACTAAAAATTATAGGAAGCATATAATCAAAGATACAATATTTATAATATATTTTTATAATAATATTTTCCATAACTTGTAGGGGATGACGTATGCAGAAGGACACCCGCTCTTTTGACACTCTTTTCAAGCGAACGGTTTTAAAAACATCCCACTTCGGTTATGTTTTTAAGTCAACAGTTTTATTATGTCCTTTGACAATCGGCTCTCAGGTATTTTGAGATAGAAGATAATAGTCGGTTGAATGGTGCAAACATTCCTTAGGATACCATCAACTGTAACCTTTCCCGATGACTTGGCTGATGAGCTGGCCACTCCAGTATATGATCGCTGGTTCAAGGGGTTGTCTTTATTCTGCCTTGTCTGTCAGCTCCGCTAAATCATTCTTGATAGATTCTTGAACCCAAAAGGCTTATTTTATACCCTGCCCTTGTAAAGAGCCAGTTCCGCGAGTACAACACAAAATAACATTTGTCTTTATAACTTATTTTGTTCTCACGTGTTCAGTTATCAATGTTCCCTATAGCGTTCCTGAACGAAGCTAGTGGATTTCACTTCAGGATACTGCCCATATTCTACATCTTCGGTCGCTTCTTTGCGGTCTCTAGAAGGCTGCACCTGGGGTAGGCTCGCGGCCTCTACTCGGTTTCCACGTAAAGCGATGACATACACTTGGGATATCATCCTGTAAGTACCCATGTAAGGAGATTGATATTTCTGAGCGTCGTGCTAACCGCAACAGATTGTCTTAGGTGCATGAGTCTGGTTGCTAACATTTTTTTTCTCATTGAATGGTTGCATTGGTGCAAAATTGGTGAACTTCTCCTTCTCCAGCTCCAGTATGGAGGCAGATATGTAGTACCTCGCGCCACTGTCAGTATCTTTTTTCACATCAATAAGCTGTTTAAAACCCAATTTCATTTAAATTTAAAACAAAATATTTAAATATTTATGACCTACCTACGTGACAATTGTGCCATGTCGGAAATTCTATATTATTTAATTCACTGTTTTACGCTTAACCGCCACTTAGGATTAAAAAACTGATACACAATTATAAACTCAATAATATGTATCACAAATTATTATTTTTTTTGCTACGTTAGTTTATTGATTACACTAAGAAAGAAATTTAAAACTACGAGAACAAAATAAACATAACCTACCCGCACGGTAGATAGAAAGGTACTGAACTATGGAAAAGGTACACACAAGGCGTCATAAACATACTCCTAGTACAGTATTACCAAGCATACAGTGCGCTTTACGGCCTCCCTTTGCGATGCAGCGCCTCAAAGATGTACGCAGAGGGAGGGGCGCATGGATTTGCTGCCTTGATGCGCCACAGAGTAGCCGGGACGAATCAGCGCTACCGAAGATCGGAAAACACTCTTGTACACCATCGATGGAGAATTTCCCTCAAGCCACCGTAGTAACGCACAGTTCTATTCAGATGAAATAAGCAAACAAAATTATTACTTTTGATTTTTTTAATTTAATTTTTTTTTTTAATCTTTTTTATGTCGACACTGAGTACAGCCGAGTAACTGCCCAACCCCTCACATCGACCCTAGTTTTCCAATTCTTACTGATATTTTGTGTTTTAGTAGAGAAAAAAAATTAAAAAGTCATCGGAGGCCAAAATTTTATTGATATTTTCAATTTCAGAAATCAATGGTTATAGTAAGTCAAGAACGTCTCTTAACACCCTGTATAAGAAACAATGTTATATAAATGTAAAGTAGAACCAGTTAACAAATTCACCTTGAAGGTTTTTTTTAAATCCACAAAACAAACCAGTATTATTTCTACATGGGTTGAAGAACCCTGCTTCTGCTGTACTAGATAACTATCTCAATCTGTTTCCTTGAAGGAGTAAGAGAAGGGAAATGGATGATGTAGAGAGATTTACATTTTCTTGGCTGCTTTGAAACATGGCTCCATTTATATATTATCGTTAACTCTCCTACGTTTTCTGGGGGAATACTTGAATATATCCGAAAAATAACATTCTGCTGTTCACACACATAGATAGAGAAACACTACTACCTGTTTATGTGTTTCAGCACGAATACTTTTACCGTATTTATCTATCAACGGGAATACTTGTATTATTCATTGATAATCAAGAGATTCATTATGCCTGTCATCAACACGTCTTAAAAGTTTGTTGTTTAGGCAGTCCTACGTTGTAATTACCAAGAATAAGGAATTCATAAGCGATGTTAATATTATTCTCGTGTTGCAATAATTTTGTATTAGCTACTCATAATATACTAAGTTATAACATTGAATTAATCAACACGCCGCTAGTCAAAGGTTTCTAGTGAGTTGTCAGATTCTAATGGTCACTTGTTAAATTGATTTGATTATCAAAGGTAAGTGATATTATTTGCCAAAGTCACGTACACTTGTCTTAATCCTTTGTCAAATCAAAAGGTAATCCGTCAATTTGTAAAATTATACTAAAGGAAATTGAAGCATAAACAAAATTATCTATTTTTACTTATTTCAAGATGTTTTCAATCGAATGTTAGCAATCATAACGTGATTTCATCCCAGTACTGTATTACTATTAATTGTAATTTTACTTGTACTCGTATATTAACACCCTAAGAAAAAACCATGTCATCTTTGAGGATAAGGACTAAGGACTAAGGACTAAGTTACTATTTTACCCTACACATGGGCATAATATTATTTAAAACACAATATTTATGATCATGCTTCAAATATATTGACATAGCGTTTTATTTTAAATTCTGTGTCCATTGAAGTAAAATCAAAAGTAAGTAAGTAAGTAAGTTTTCGATATTCAATACCCGAAAGCCTCAACTTAATCCCTGGTTTCTTGAGATAGCTTGTTAAATAAAATAAACAGTAAATTTCTGGTATTTGGGAGAGGTTTTATGGAGGTGGGGTTCAAATGTGACCCTTGACGTCTGCCCCAGCCAACAAGTCCGCCCTAAACAGCGATGGCGGGGGAGACGCAGGGTGGAGGGGGGAGGAAATGATAAGGGTAGTGTCACAGTGACAACACCCTTCTACTAAATTAAAGGTCAGAAATATTTTTCGTAATCTGAACAGATCTCAATTTGAATCAACATTATTAAATGAATTTATATTATTTATTTAAATGGTAGAAAGCTTTTCAGCAGCTACAAATACTATCTATCTTAAAATATCCAACCTTATAATTAAAAGATAAGGTTTCGTTTTTAAGTTTTTGGCTTTCTTGATAAAAAGACGCTAGAAAATCTAGTTCAAATATTTCACGATCGGAAAATTCTTCTGAAAATAGAATAAATTATGAATTTTATTTGGGATTCTTCGTGAAAAAAAATATAATTTTGTCTTGAAGCCAAAAGCGGCTCTAGCAGTCCAGAAGTGGAAGATCTAACCTCTAAATGTTTCTTGAACAAAGTTCACCTAATTAGGAGCAAGTAGATGTATACTAAAGTCTTAAATTAAATATAAATTACAATTGATCTTTATTATTAAGAATAGATAGCGATTTAAAAGGTAGCGATAACCAAACTAAAAAATCAGGAGTTTATAAACTCAATTGCAATGATTGCAATTTCCTTTACATAGAATAGAAACTTAGAAATTAGAACTAAAGAACATCTCAGAGTTCTAAATGGAAATTGCGAATCTGAGTTTGCAGATCATCTTTTAAATAACTATCACACATTTGATAAAAACTCAGGTCTTAAAGTACTGCACACAGGATATAAAGCTTCACAAATAAACAATTTAGAAATTTTAGAAATTAGAAAACATGTAAATAAAAAAAGCAGACTTAATTAAAAACAAAAAAAAAAATTTAAACCTTCTTTTAAATATTTTCTCACTAAACCGGTCTTTCCCGTCTAACAATATTGTAATTTCTGATTCCAAAAAACTCCGCCCACTCTTACCTCTCCCCACTCCTTCTACTGTTCAATTGTAATCTATATTTAATTTAAGACTTATATATAAGACGTATATACTTGCTCCTGATGAGGTGAACTTTGTTCATGAAACAAGTAGAGGTTATATTAAAGTAATGTAAAGAAGGTTATTTGTTTTTTAATATAATACGAAATGATAGGATAGTGAAATGTATGTTTTTATGAGGATCTTGTGAATCGACTAGAGTTTGTGTGTGCAAAGTTATCCTGGTTTTTAAATGCATAAATTTAAATATCTTTTCAATATAATTGTTTCAGAGACATTACATTAAGGGAATTAAAAACATTGTTTCTAATAGTTCTGATGGGGAAGTATAATTTTCAAAATTGCCTTTTGTGCTATGAGGACTGGATTTAGTATGAATCGCATGAACTTCGCCATCCGATAAACCATATTGAAAATTACATTGGCCTAAAATGTTTCTTGTTGTTTTGAAAAAGTGGGGTTAGTTTTTTTTAAATTTGTTGTTTATTTTTTCAGCTTGGGAGTTCCAACTGTTTTTTTTATTATTTTTTTTTTTTGTACAATATTTTTTACATTTCAAAGTTGTCCAGTAATGTTAGCCTCACCGGGTGGCTCACCTGTGCTGTTTTGATCAATAATCATTTCTAGGTACTTTATCATTTGTGTTTCATTCAACGTAGGGCAGGTGCAAGGAACTTCTTGGTTCACGTTTAAACTATTCTTATAATTTTTTTATGTTTAGGTTTGTACTGAGGTTATCTGTATTTTTACTATGGATTTAATATATTTAGTTTTTGTGTCATTAAAGGTTAGTGAATTTGAATCAACAATGTTGATTTGTTGTTTTGTTGATGTATTGTTGATGTCCAAGATTTGAAAATCTCGCAGTACTTGTAAGAAGCGCAATACTCCCAAATAATGAAATACTCTTAAGCCGCGCAATACTCTTAAGCCCCAGTATATGCTGTTTGGAATTGCGATTTGGGTAACACCCACCTCTTTTAGTTTTCATAACTGCGCATAGGGTTTTGATTGTCGCTAAGATAGCAATTTTAGATATTTCACTTCTTGCGTTTGCTACATCTGTTGATATTATTGAGAACTAAAATTAATTTTACCAAAAGTTCGACATATGATATACTTATACTCTCCATGTGACATGTAGTTAACAAAATTCGCCGTGCATTTAACGGCAACAAGTAGTAAGGGTCGACATGAGTCCGCCGATCGTTAGGTATTTGATACTTGATAAATAAACTTTTATTTCGGTAGACAAATACTAGCGACTTACTTGACCTGGACACGCGCGGGACTTAAAACGCCTACAATTCTCAAACTAAGGATATTACAGATTTAATTAATTAAATCTTTTTTATATTAAATTAAAATATAACTTATGTATATACTTTTATAAAATGAATACATATTTAAAAATTTCTCCTATAAAATTAAACCCATTTTTTTTCGAAATGAATTAAGGTTTTTCTTGTAAGATTTATGCATAAATATATTAAATCTACTTTTCTATACATAACATACACTTATATTATGTAGGCTTATAATAATTATATATCACAAAGATAATTTTTATTGTTTTAAGCTTTTTTATATCAACAGGGTTTGAACTCTAGGTTCCTCCTAAAGACTTGTAAAACAGAAGACTTTTTTAAAATTATTTATTTATTCATTTAAACAATACAATATAAAGAGTTATCTAATATGCTTGCAATATAACATTATAATAAAAATAACGCACTCGTGGCTTATCAAAGTATTAAATATATATAAAATCAACCCCATTATTATTAGCTTTTTGGAAAATATTATGTCCTTTTGGAATACCAATTTACTTTTCAATTCAAAAGGTAAGAAAACAGTAATACTGGGCATTTCAATTAAAATAGGGATTTTTCAAGGAGACTCATTGAGTCCTTTTTGGTTTTGCCAAGCATTGAATCTTCTATCTAAAATGATCATTAAAAGCAAGTTTGGAATAAAAATTAAGGGTAATACAAGGGAGAGTATTACAATTTCGCATTTGTTATGGATGATATAAAATTATTTTCGAATTTTGAACAAAATTTAGAAAAAATGATCGAGGTAGTTAAAAACTTTTCAGATGATATCAAAATGACTCTTGGTTTAGATAAATGTAGAACGATCCATATAGAGAAAGGCAAAATTGAAGATGGGGACGAGAGTATATTTAGAAATTTCCAAATTACTAGTATGAAAAGGGACGAGGTTCATAAGTATTTAGTACTCCCACAATCAAATAGATTAGACCATACTAGTATTAAAAATGATTTTAGGATTAAATTTCAAACTAGGATCAGGAAAATTTTAAAATGCAATCTATCTGCTAAAAATTTAGTAAAAGCAATAAATACTTGGGCAATACCTCTATTAACGTACTCATATGGCATAATTAAATGGTCTAATACAGATTTAGATAACTTATAACGATTAATTAGAACTACGCTAACAAAGTTTCATTGCCATCATCCAAATTCAGCTATAGAACAAATTAATTTACCTAGAAATTTAGGAGGTAGAGGTATAGTCAAAATAACGTCTTTGAAACATAATCATGTATAATGCTAAGAATTTTTTTCCATAGGAAAGCTCATAGCTCAGAAATGCACAAAATAATTTGAAAGGCAGATAGAAACATTACACCTTTATTTATACGACGAGAATGCCAACATTTTTATAAATCCCAACCAGAAATTATTAGATTCCTGGTCAAATAAAATTTTACACGCAAAACACTTCAATTATCTCAACCAAACGTATGTTGACAAATTTTTGGCAAACAAATGGTTGAGTATTGAAGAGTTGAGCGCAGAAATAGAAGGAATTATGCTTGCTATTCAGGAAAGAGTCATTAATACTAAAAATTATAGGAAGCATATAATCAAAGATACAAATCAAATTGATTATTTATGTAGAAAATTTTTGGCTTTTCCGGATTATCTTTATTCTGAGTAGGTAATGCATTTTCACCTTGATTATGGTAGCTTGAACAAAATAAAATCAGTATAACTGCAAATATAAGTGATTTTTTTAAAATACAACTCCTTTACAAGTTGTAGGGAAAACATTACGCAGTGGAGTAGAGTCACATCTGAAAAAAGGTTTGAATTTTTTGAAAATAGATCGCCTAGGTACAGTCTGTCAAAAATTGTACAGTAAAAAAAGTATACTGAGTAGAATTTGTACACGATCGACATTTGCTCCAAGAGAACGGGTCGATTCTACGACTCGATCTCGAGTTCAACGGCTCGACTGAGGAATTATTTGCTGGTCTCTGTATTTTCTCCCTTCAACAACACGGAACTCTTCGAGACACTTTTTAACTTCTCCATTTCCTCAAAAGACCCCCCACACAGCATCCTCACAGATGACACAGGCTTTTAGGGAAATTATTTTTTTCAGGGACTCCTGTGTATCATTATTCAATGGTCAATACAAAACGAACTTACTCGGAATTTCCAGTTACCAATGCATTATATATACTCATATCTTCAAATGAACGCATTCTGAAATAAATTAAAAGTACAAATAAGTATGTAGTTATAAAACAATAGAAAAAATATTTTGTAATAGAATAAGTTTAATGCATTTTTTATACAGAGTTGTCCCTTAACGATAATTTCTGATACTGAAGTTTGCTTGTTATTGTTTTTTGCGTTGACTGTTTTTTTTTAAATTAAATGAAATTATAATTTTACAAAGAAATATGTTAATTTTATAAATTTATACGTAAGAGTTAAATTTATTATTAATATTAAAAAATAACTGCTTGACTCATTAAATAAATAATCGTCCCACAGTTTAATATTCCTCAACTCCCCGGTGCAAAAACCACGAGAGAAAAAACCTACGTGAAAGCTCGCTTAGTAACGGGTCGCAAAATTCTAGACGTTGCATAATTTTATGATTTGACATTCTGAGGGCGAAAAGTATCGTCGGGATATATTTTGGGGTACTACGCCGTGTTGCGCTTGAGCTAACATTTCGGACAGTTTAGCATTGTTCATCGTCAGGGCAGATGTGTAGATTGTGGTGAATTTTTTGTTTTTGTATACAGAAAGTTACCCCAAAAAGAAATCACGATAATTATTTTCGCTTGTATAATATTCCTCAACAAACTAACTAACTTACTAACCATCACGCCGTTTACCCGCAGGGGTAGGCAGAGAGGACGGACCGCCAAATAACTCGGTCTTGGCACACACTTCTTGCCTCATTTATATTCATACATCGTCTCATACATGCTCTTCTATTATTCTGACTTTTTCTATTATTCTGATTCACTTGGTCGTGCCATGTCTTCCTCGGGCGTCCCCGATTCTGCTACCATTCACATTTGCATCGTCTATTCTCCTTACACTCCTTCCTTCGCTCATTTCCTCTACATGCCCAAACCATCATTCCTCAACAATAAAAATCGCAATATTCCTCAACAATAAAAACTAAATAAAAAAACTTACCCGGCAATTCCAGTTTCCAATGCATTTGAATTAGAAATATCTCCCAATGTATGTATTCTGAAATAATAAAATAGGTGTAATTTTTACTACATAATATACTAGTAAATATTTCAAATACTTATTTTCAAAATAATAATAAATATATTATGTAGCATAAACTGAAATTGCTTTCTTCTTACCGTTTAGATTGCAACATGTGTTGAGACTTTTGGAAATATAATTTATTTTAGAAATTCGACAATTTTTTTGTTTATTTCCCATTTAAAAAAAAATTTATTTGACTGATATATAGCTATATACACGTAAGATAAGTTAACCACTGGAGCGACAGAGAGAATAATGAAAAATAGCTTCAGTTGCTCGCCACCTTTGAAAGTTAATTTGGAAAAATTTCCGACCACATTAAAAAAATCATTACTCCATATTTGTATATGTAAACATATGAAAAAATATATACTGCTATGTAGCCAATAAACTCACCTATATTTTATTAATTATTTTGTATTTGTATAATAAATAGAAAAATTATAAAAAAATCGTAAACTTTGTAAATGCGCGAATTTTGTGCGTGAGTATATTTGAAATTGCCGCCAGTGGATATTTTGAATATTCACATTGAATATTTTCTACGTTTTATGTTCTCTATGACCTGTTCTACAACCACAGATCCAAATATATACTAGAAAATCATTTTTTTATATGCTGACATCAAGATAAAAATAATGCGTGAAAATTATTTTGTGTTATTTGGTACGTGAACCTGTTAAATTTGAATGAACTAAATTATGATATTTTATACATTTACCACAAAGAAGTGGTACTACATTAGGAAGATACATTAACTGTTTACAATTACCAATAAGAATAACTGCCCTACTTGCTTTATTTAAATCATTTGACCGTTTTATACAGATAGCCTATTTCACGATGTCAAAATCAGAGTGCTGCTTTTTAAATAATTGTGACTGAGAACTGGAGATTTTTATCCATGTTTTTGTGTTTCGTGATAGAACAAGAAACAAAGATTTAAAAAAGCCCATATCATAGCAATAAGCTTTGCCAATCTTTCAGGATATACTTTGTAATTTGATAAAATCCTGTGGAATTCTGCCATTTTGTTTGGGAAAATACGAGATGACAGCTAGTTTAAGGTCGATACACACCGGATAAATTATAATAGCTAAAATGATGGTGATGATTAAACCTTATATATCAAACCTGTTGTACCAGCGTCGATCGGCAAATAAAATCTTATTGATATTTTTTTATCTAAAAGTTGGAAATCTAAAGAAAAATAGTGGAGAGGAAAATAATTGAGGGAACAAATAATTGATTTATTTATTTATTTACGCCCTAATGGGCTATTACATTCATTAAATTAAAATTACAGATGTATAATTACAATGGTAGTTATGTTGGTTTTTGTCAGTAAATCAATATATTTAGCCTCGCTCTAGACTCGAGTGATACTCTCAGTATCGCTCTGGTTAGAGACCACCATTCAGATTTAAACATTGCTTGAAATGTCTTAGTTTTGTTAAGTGACTAGATCTAAAAAAGCCTCTTTACAGAAAAATTAACAAAATATATAATTAAGACATAAAAATAAAACTAGTGTGATTTGAGATTTTCATGGCCAAAAGTATTAACATGATTTGTTTTTGGGGTGTTATGCCGTGTCGCGCTACCTCCTTCTATAACTAACGCTGCCCAAAACGTTACAGATACAAAAGGTACAGCGAGACGGCATAACACCTCAAAAACAAATCATGTTGATAAAACAAGTTATTTAATGTGTACAATAGCAGGAAAGAATGAGAATACCTATGTATTTTTTAATATGTATATTTTAATGATCAGAATTGAAATATACATATTAAATGTCCACCAAACCTTATCAGATAGAACTCGTACCTTTGG
This sequence comes from Hesperophylax magnus, assembly GCA_026573805.1. Classification (NCBI taxonomy): domain Eukaryota; kingdom Metazoa; phylum Arthropoda; class Insecta; order Trichoptera; family Limnephilidae; genus Hesperophylax; species Hesperophylax magnus. The sequence continues at coordinate 26,448,646 of JAIUSX010000011.1, forward strand.
GTCCTTTGTCGTTATAACATTTTTATGAGATGTAAAAAGAAATGACTTGGTCCTGTCATCCAGGTCATCGTTATTGATGTCCAAAGAAAGTTCATTAAATTTATAAATTATAATTTCACAACTAAAAACAAGAAAAGAAAAATAAAATAAAAAACCCTCAGTTATTCAATATGGAGAGTGGGGTGGTGTGATATGGGACCATACAATCATTGCATAATCCCACATCACACACGTCACATTTTTTTGTAGTTCGTTTGGTAATTTTTTTAATTGAACACCACACACAATTCAACGTTCGCCCGCTATGGACCGAGAAGTGGTTGCCTTCCAGGACAGTACGCAGAATCTTTCCTTGAGCTATTTGGCCAATGATCACAGTCAGAGTCGGGTTAATTTCCCTGTGACAGAACAGCTGAAGGAGATTCCTCGCAACCTCACTCCTAAATGTTCGATACAACATGCATTTATTTTCCTTGCTGAGCTTTGAACTGTACAATATATACGCATTCTGCACCGAAACACTTAGTAGTCTCCTGAAAAGCTTCTTGTACCAGACCAGGTTTCGCTGTCGTTCAACGGGGTAGCCTGCCAAAAGCTGATCCTTTCTGTCAACTCCCCCCATTACCTTGTTATAGTCTAGTACAATTTGGGGTTTGTATTTCCAAGCCCCAAACTTTTCAACTGCCCCGATTTCTGCTTTATGGTAGGTGGACAACATACTTACCAAGCTTTTGTACAACCAAACCATAACATTGAGGTCCCCGCAGTTCGAGTATACGAGCTCACCTTCCCTCAGTTTTGATTTGAGATTGGACTTAAATATACTGGGCACAAATTCTCCGTTCAACCGCAATGTGCCCATGCAATCCATCCCACTTCTTTTGAGGCATCGCGCTAATAATGGACTATTGTAAAAATTGTCCATTATTAGCGTGTACCCTTTGTTAAACAGAGGGCTGTCCAAATCGTATACTATCTTTGCAGTGGCCCCAACTGGGCAGATATTGTGAGCACCAAAAAAGTTGGCCTGTGTCATGTCTTCCGTTATGTCGTCTTCCGTCATGTCTTCCTGGTCTGGATTTGTCGATTCAGTCTGACTGGAAATGGTCTTCCCCGTATAAATTTGGAATTTCCAAAGATAGCCAGACTTGGACTCGTAAGACTTTATACAGGAGCCTGCCGCTTTAGATTTGATCATCTGGACGAATCCCAAACGGCCTTTATAGCGGAGTAAGGATTCATCTAGAGAGATGTCTTGCTCGGGCAGGTATAAACTCTCAAACTTATGGGAGAGGTGGTCCAAGACGGGCTGAATCTTTTGTAACCTTCGCACAGATAACGGTATATCAGAAGAAAGAGTTTCATTGTTAGTGAAGTGAAGGAATTTTTTTATTAGAAGAAAACGATTATAGCCCATGGTTTTGCTGAAATAAGGCATGGCGGTGACGTCAATTGAAAAGAAGAAGTCTTTTTCAACGGGAAGGGGACAAATACCTTGATGCATTAGAAGTGCCAAGAATACGTACATTTCCTCTTTATTCGTGGGAGCCCATCTATTGATACGCGCATAGCGCTTGAATTGGGTTAGCGCAATGTGTTGTTCTGCATACCTGTTAGTCTCTCTTACGATCAGTTCAACGAAATCGGCATCGAAGATTTTAAGAAAGGCATCCACAGGTTTGCCCATTTCGTCGGTATTGAAAGTTGGTCCCGGCGTACCTGTGAATATCTCCCTTATCCCATTAAAATGTGAGATATCGCTGGACCAATCGAAAGAGTAACTATCAGATGGCAGAATCGAACGCATTGCCTCTCTATCTACCTGGTCTTGTCTTAGGTCTACGGCCATACCGGGGTTAAGTGCGTTGTTCATACGATGATAAGGTTTTGGTGGCTTGCATAAGTTATCCTCGTCGACGTCGCTCCCTTCGTCCAGATCCGTTTCTAAAACAAAAGAAAACACAAATTAACTTAACATTTCTACTTACTTCATTACACTAGTACTTATTCCCTTTGGTACAACGCTTTAAGATAATGAACTCTTGGCTCGATCAAGTTAATCAAATACTTGAGGCGCGCAATGTCAGAATAACACAAGGGCAGGTATAAATGAGTTTGAATGAAGAAAAGAGTGTGTGTGCCAAGACCGAGTTGTATGGCGGTCCATCCTCTGCCTAACCGTGTAGCGAAATGGCGTTGTTAGTTAGTTTTATAACTTACGGTCTTCAAATGCCGACTGATCATGATGAAGAGATGCAGCTTCAAATTCACCCGCTCTGTCCATGCCTGGGTCTGAAATGAATATAACACAAATTGATTTAATGTGTCTTTATTTCAATTACGGAACGCCTCTGATATGACGTTTTAAAACAATAATCTCACTGTTTCTAAACACAGACACTTCCTGGCAGAACGGCATGTCCACCCACAGCTCTCTATGGTAGCCATGCTCCAGAGAGTGATCGCCCCACTGGCGTTCCCCATTCCACGATTTTCAAGCAATGTTCAATTCTGAATAGTGGGCTCTCACCAGCGCGATACTGAGAGTATCGCTCTAGAGCGAGGCACAATAAAACTATGTATTGATTTACTTAAATTATGAGAAAAACCAATATAAATTGAATATTTGAGGCGGGCTATGTCAGAATAGCACAAGGGGAGGAACGGATGAGTTTGAATGAAGAAGAGAGTGTGTGTGCCAAAACCAAGTTGTATGGCGGTCCATCCTCTGCCTACCCGTGTAGAGAAATGGCGTGAAGGTTAGTTAGTTAGTTAGTTTTATAACTTATGGTTTTCAAGTGCCGACTCATCATAATAGAGAGCTGCAGCTTGAACGTCACCAGTCCCCGTTCCATCCATGCCTGGCTCTGAAATGTACAAAACATAAATTGATTTAATATGTCTATATTTCAATTACGGAACGCCTCTGGTAAGATGTATTAAAAAAAACTCACCGTTTCCAAACGCAGACACTTCCTGGCAGAACGGCACTTCCACCCACAGCTCTCTATGGTAGCCATGCTCCAGAGAGAGATCGCCCCACTGGCGTTCCCCATCCCGCGATGTCCCAGGTAACGGCTCTGGAGAAGTCGCCCGCGTTGGCACAGCGGGAGCCGTTGCTTGGGTCGTTGTGCCAGCTTGCTCGTTGGACAACCACGGTGGGGGAATAGGCGATGGCAGCGTTGAAGGCGTGCCCTGTGAAAAGGGACACGCTAATCTCTCCGGAGATGGAATTCTGAAAACATATACATAAATCATATGAATCGTTGTCATTCACACGTGAAACAGTAAATAAAAAACAATAAGAATTGGAATAGCGCTGATTTTACTGCATGTGCATAATGCACAGAGCACTGATCCAACCAACTCTCACGGTGGCGGAAAGCTCTCAGGGAAAAAAAATAATATTGTGTAATGCATCTAAAGACGATAACTTACTTTCGTTTAGCTTTTCTTGCAGGCGCGGTGGGGAGCAAAATCCGCGCCGCCTGCTTCTTAAATTTACGGTTTTCCAGCTCCAGTTGGAAAGAAGCAGGCAGGGCCCTAACGTCCTTTAGGGCCCTGACGCGATCTTCCCGCACCATAACCAGAGCAGGGTCACTGTTAAAATAAATTAAAATATATGATGAGCTCTACCCCTTATCCACAGCAAAAAAACCTTCTTTAAAAACATTAAAAAATACTAACACTCCAGACCGAGCTGCCAGTGCTGCTCCACGTTGGCTTCCACGTCCAGCTCGTACAGCCCCCCTCCCTCTGCCTCTTCCTCTGCCTCTTCCTCTACCTCTTCCTCTACCTCTCTGCATCGGTACACTTCTAATTAAAAATATTTCATGTAGATTTTATATTTTGAATCAAATCATAGATTTTTATATATCTTATCATATAAAAAATAGATATTTATACATGGATTGTGGAACACTTTCTTGTGGATTATTGGCTCTGTAGAAATTTGAAATAAGTAAATAAATTAATTAATTACAAAACGAAACGAAATAATCCCATATTCATTGTGTGATGGTAACTTTACATTAAATTTCATCTAATATTTTTCCGATTTTTTCGACATTTCTACTGAGTTATAAAATTACAAATATCTGGAGAAAAAATGACCACACCTAAATAAAATTTATAATTATCTCTTGGTAATGAATCATTCCAATAGAAAAACACTATTTCAAATACACAAGTGGAGTAATTAGGAATTGAATTGCAAATTAATAACTTAAAAAACCTAACCTCGCCAGAAATCATAGTTTCGTATCGAAAATATGCTAAAAAAAACCCGTTTTTTTAATCAAAGGAGTTGAAAACACATTAATAATTGAATCACGATTACACTAATATATATTATGGCGTTAAAACGCAAAAAACACAATCACTTACGGCATTTTAAAAGATGTGTAAATATAACCAATTACTCAAAACACTTTTGCCTCGAAAGTAAAATTTTTGGAGACAACTGTCAGATTAAAACCGCCAAATATTTATTCCAGAAGCATCTATTGATAATCGGTGTTGCCATAGAAGAAGCCAATTTTACCAGCTTTAAAACGGAATAAATTATTGGCCAGGGACTGGTTTAAATAATATTATATTTAATTTTTACGAGTGGTACGTAATAAACGTCGAATAATTCGACATGCTCAATATTAGAAGAAAAAAAAACGTCGAATTATTCGACATGTTCGCTCGAGTGGTTAATCAAATATTTGAAATTAAATATTATTTATAATAAATTACGTAATTTTCGATGCCAAAAATACTAGTACAGGTCCACCAAGCTTGCCGTCTGGACGGCGAATGGCGATTGTTTGAAATAGGCTTATGTAAATCCGAATGTTAGAGAGAGCGCGCTAATATTTAAAACGATTGGAACGAACAGACGTAAGCGACTGCTGTGAAAATATTTTATGAAACACGACTCATTTGAAATAAAGCAAAAATCTCTCTCCAATGTCTTTAGTTGCATTTAAACATACACTCTGAATTTTTTCGTGCTTATAACATATTAAATAATAGAACGAAACGTATTTTTAATAATTTTCGGAGCTTACTTTGCGATTTTTTTCTATCGAGGGAATTTCAAATAATTAACGTTTCGGCAAAACAAATGTATGGATATTATCTTCAAAAACAACTTTTTTTTTTTTTTTGTAACTCCAAGACTTAAGGAGTTAGCGAGAAACTTGATATAAAATCGGTAGAAATTGAAAATGCCGGGTCTTAAGCCGCGCAATACTCGCAAGACGCGCAATACTCGCAGGACAATATCATAGTTGAATCAATGTACTGAGATACTTCCATATACGAGATATGATGCGAACGTTGGAATGATTTTTTGGTGGTTTATTGTACACTAAAAGAATAAAAATGTGTGCATATGCTCCGCGTGCCACAAGTAGACACCGAGCGGGCCACGGGTTAGGCACCCTTCAGCTAATGGATCCATTTCTGGTAAATCTGTCTATTATATTGTAGATGGTTATAAAAACAATGGCTATTTTACATTATTTTGCTTTCAAATTATTGTGATTTTTCATTTCAGTTTAGAGAGTCTTCGAGTTTGTGAACCAAAGTATTTGAAATTTTTCTCCTCTGCCCTTATATTTAGTATTTCATAAAAGCTTTTTGTAATATGGTATCAGGGTTTCATTTATATAAACTTTTTTTATTTACGTCAGAAATTAGAAGGGAGATGTTGTTATTTTTTTGGCAATCATCATTGTAATTTTTTTTTATCCTCTTCAAAGTTAAATATTACTTGCAGAGATCGCGGCTGGCCACGATCAAAGCGCTGCGAGCTATGATTGACCGACACCGATATCATGTCTATTTTAGAGCAATAAAAGAACGCCTGGAGTGACTATCCCAGCTGCAGAATCTTCTTTGGGAAAATAAAACCCAAAGAAGGTTATCAGGACGCCGTGGTGGTCAAGTGAGCTGACTTTGCTGAAGGGAGCTTACAGGAGGGCCTGCAGGGCACTGAGTGGGTCTAAACAGGGCCAATGTATACCTTAAGAGACGTCTGCCCTCTATTAAAAAATTCGGTAACGCCAACCCGTGGAAAATCCACAACGCTATTGAAAAAAAGGAAAATGCTCTGACCGATTTTTGTGTAACTCTTAAGGACAATGAAAAGATCGCTGAGAGTGAAGACATGGCTTCTGTTTTCAAAAAACTTCTGGGATAAGTTAGTTTCTCTAAATTCAGTTATTGGGGAAAGCGACCACTACTAACAGACTAAAAATCTGTCGCAGCTCCCACCGAGAAACCTCGCCCAGGAGAATTGGATATAACTTGTAAGTAGGGCAGATATTGAAGTTGTAATTAAGGGCTTGGGTCCGAAGAAGGTACCAGGCTTTGACAGATTGAACGGAGTAATGGCAAAGTATGTGTAGATCTATGCCAAAGAAGAGCTCTTTCAGGCCATTAATACGTATCTGATAAGGGGGATTTTCCTCACAGAATGGAAGAAAGGCGTGTTTCCAATAATATCAAACGGAAAAGACAAATCAAAGACGGAAATTAAGGCCTACATTAGGGTGGAACACTTTTGTATGAAAAAATTTTTTTTTTCGAAATTCGAATTGGAATACCAAGGAAAAGTTGCTTTATGTAATTCTAAATAACAGTTCTCAATTTGGAACTTCTAGCTCGACATCTTGAGGTCCCGCCAGAGACTTGAAATTTTATTTTTTAAGTTTTTATAGACGTTTTGTATTAAACACCCTATAAACAAAATAATAAGTAAATATAATATGTTATGCATGAAATGATTAAATAAAAGTTGATTTTAATTAATAAAAACATGTATTTTAAAATTAAACACAGATTAAGAAAGTTATGTTGGTATGAATAAAATCATTTTTTATAGCAAAAAACCATTTTTAGGTTCAAACTTTGGCATGAGTTTTCGAGATGCTAATTTAGATTTTATGAATCCCTCTCATCTTATCTTATCGAATGCACTTAGAACTGCTTCTGTCACAACTTTTACAAATCTTTCCACAGCCTGGGTATGGCAAGTCAGTCTCATAAACTTCAACATTGTATCTTCTCCATTTTCAATAAGATCTTGTAACTGACCATCGGAAATATTCATCAGTATTGAGGGTTCGTATATATTTTGTTGCCAGTCAATCATGTCTATGTAAGAACATGCATTTAAGTTCACTTTTGGCACCTCAAAAATGCGCGAAACAGATTTTTTATTAACTTGACGAGCCTTTTAATTGCGTCTTGCAGCGAGTTCTTTAATGTGCTTACATGAATCTGTTATCATACTCAACAACAAGTTTTCTGGATGAGCAAAGTAACTGTTACAAATTATAATAGGGTCCACTATCACTAACAACTCGTTGGACAAATATCTAGTGCTGTTAATGAGCTTCCATAAATGATTTGAACCATCTTTGCAGGATGAATGTGTTTTGATAGTAAACCAGACAGGAGCGTATGATTATACGACAAACGTTGCTAAAGTCACAAGATTTTGTTGTCGATTTCCTGTAGAAATATACAAATGCAGTATGCGATCAGCTCTTGTCAACCAGCGGGCATGGGGTAGTTTACCTGGGCTTCTCTTTAATAAATCCAGGAGACCAGGATCCATTTATGACAGCAGTAGTAATTTCTTGTAAATATTTCTGGTCTGTACTGAGATCTGTGGATATTTGTGGAGGTAGTTCACCTTCTATCTTCTCAAAGTTAGCCAACGGCAGCGTCTCGCATATCTCTAATGCTTTACCAATTTGACCTGCAAATGATTTAGGTCCTGCAGTAGGGCCATCCAAATAGGTAAACAAATGCCTCAATGGTAACTCATTGGAGTGTAAGAGACAAATTATCCATTGCAATGGTCGAGATAGTCTGTTTTCCCTGTATTTGTGTTTTTTCCATCACAGCCAAGAGCCATTAAACCATCTAGTGATATCTTTTCAGTCGTTAAAAATCTGTGGATAGCTCTTTCAATATTTCTTGTACTGCCCGATGTTGGAACCCCATACCCAACATAAACAGTACCTGGTTCTTTTATAATCGAAATATGTTCCTCTTGTACAATCACTCTAAGCCTCTTCGATCTTTTTAAAACAGTTTTAGCCGTCTTGTCTTTCCTTACATCGAAATATAATGAAGGAATTTCTGTTACTCTTTCTTCGGTTAAAATTTGCTCGCATCTCATTCTGCCTTATTGTTCTTAGTTTCATCCTATCTATTATGCCTCATTTCTTGTTTGAGAGTACGTAATCTTCTATTCAGCATTTTTTTACTATGGATAAGATCAGTTCTTCCTAAAGCCATTAGTCAGTTAGTGCGTTGGTCTTCTTAAAACATTTGTTCCTCTTTTGGAACTTTTTTTTCTCTCAAACAAGTACAGCTTACAAATTCTTGACATTTACTTGCAGCTATGTCAAAAATCTTTCTACTCTGTACTCTGAACTCTTCTAACTTTTCTTCCTTAAGTTTCTTCAAAGACTTTTTCAAATTATAACACTTCGAGTGATAACTTTTTAGTAACTGGAAGATTATTTTGTGTGTGACAATTGGAATCGAAGATTTTATCCACAATTCTTCCATTTTCGTTCAAACTACTACGGCAATTTCCAAATACGTAGGTTCTTTTGTTGTGTTATTCCTTACTTTTAGGTCTTGTCTAACCCATTCGTAGAATTTCATCACATTTTCATACGTAGGTAGGATATTCTCTTTCAACTCTGCACTTACACCAAATATCGGACATTTTAAATTTTGTCTTCTAGAAATCAGTTTAATTCACTTAAAAAACGTTTATAAATAAGTACTCGTGAATATAATTAACGCGCGACCTTTCACCTGAGACAATTATCGACAGTAGTTTAAACAAAATACTGCATTTCGTAGATTGTCAGGTGCCGCTCTCCGCTTCGTCCCGCACTTTGCACCTCTGTTACAGCGCCAAAGTATATTAAAATAAAGAAATATTTGATTGCAATAGCTAGTTAACTATATTTGAATATGTTTTTAAATAAAATAAACCTATTTTAATAAATTCTGTACTATTTTATAGGCCGCGCAAATATCCCCTAAACTGTCGTTTTTGTAAATGTTGGATGTCTTGGCGGGGGCTCTTACCGTTGTCTGATATTTTTTATATTTTTAATTGAGGTAATTGATGGCAATTGGCAACTTAATACAACTATTCCAAATCAGAATTAGAAAAAAAAAATTTCGTTCCGCCCTAGCCTACATGCCCATCACCGTTCTCCTAGTGCTTGACAAAATATTGGAGAAACTTATAAGATATAGACTTCGTCAAAATTTATCGCCGTCCCGTTTGGTGTCTTCCACGGTATGTCCACGGGCACGCCATCTAGTATGCGCTCGAATCGATGATGGTCTGCACAAAGAGGTATGTCATAGAAATCTTCTTAGATATAAATGGTGCCTTTGATCATGCGTGGTGGCCGATGATAATCACCAAATTAAAGAAGAAATAAATAGATTATTGATTGGCAAAGTGCAAAATATATTGTTTTATTTTATATATGTTTCTTATGTTTAGGAAAATGTGTATTGTTTTGAGAAGTTTATTTGTGATTTGTTTGATGTGAGGTATCCATCTAAGGTTATGGTCAATTACGATTCCTAGATTTTTTAATTTCTTTATTTAATATTAAATTTACAATTAAATGTTATTACATTACATTAAGTTTATTTTCTTTTTATTACAGTGCATCGTAATAAACCTTTTTTAGAGCAAATTCTCGTGTTAAAAAGGCGGAGAAACGCGTGTAAATAATAATTTAACATATTTTTTCAGAGAGTGTAAAGATAATAAAAAGAATTTTTATTTTTTAATAAAAATTCTTATACACCAAAAAATTTAGAAGGCTACTATTGCATCAATACTTCATACAATACTAAACAAAATGATGGAATTGTAGTTTATATTAAAAACAACCTGAAAATTACTAGCAAAGAAATCAAAATAAATGACTCCAACTGCCTAAACATACAAGCTAATTCAGTGATTAATATACTGGCTATTTATAGATCCCCATCTGCACCTAACATAACAAACTTCCTTACTTCACTTGAAACTGAGTTACTTAAACTAAAACAATGTAGTAATCTGTTTCTGATTGGAGACATGATCATTAATATTTTAGCAAATGGTCACCCTCAAAGAGATGATTACCTCAATGCTATAAGCTACTACGGTCTCAATAGTTACATTAACAAACCTACTAGAGTCACTGAAGAATCTCTCTCTTGCATCGACCATATAATTGGTAGAACGAAACTATCTATCAATACTATAATATATGAATCCACAGTAACAGACCACTACTCTACAATATTGGAAGTAGGAAATGAAAATAAAAGACAAAGTGACAATGTTAATGTACCTATTATGAAAAATAAAATCGACTGGAATAAAATTGTATATAACTTAAAAAACGAAAAATGGGAAAATTTGTACTCAATTACTGATAATGATACGGCATGGAATTATTTCACTAATTTTATGGAAAACCAAATAAATCTACACTCCAACCATAAAAAGGTACTAAATAAAAAAAATACAATCACGAAACCATGGATTACACCTGGACTCTTAAAATGTATTAGCAAGAGAGATAATATACACAAAAAAATTAGGAATGATCCAAATAATTACCTACTTTCTATATTTTAAAAGAAATACAGAAATATATGTACAAAGTTAATTAAACATGCAAAGAATAATTACTACTCTAAAAAAATTATTGAATGTAATAATGACTCTAGAAAGATTTGGCAAATTCTTAAAGAGATAACACATTCAAAGAAATTTAGAGGTCAAATCGAGGAACTTACAATTGATAATCAGACTGTGAATTTTAACTCTGACCCGAAGACTATTGCCGACCATGCAAATACCTTTTTTACGAATATTGGATCAAAACTGGCCAGTAAAATAAAAGAAAACATCAACTGCAACACTTAAATTTCTCCATTAGACGAGGATCTCCAAGAAGAAACTCAAATAAAATTCTCTCTAAAAGAGGTATCCATTGAGGATATCATCAAAGAAATAGACTCACTGAAAGAGAGGAATCACCTGGACATGACAATATACCATTAAACTACTAAAATCACTAAAATCTCATATAGCCTTTCCCCTTAAATTTCTAGTTAACAAGAGCTCACTCAAGGTTGTTTTCCAAATGTATTAAAACAAGGTACTATCTCTCCAATTTTTAAAGGTGGAAAAAAACTGAAATTACCAATTACAGACCAATCTGTGTTCTAAGTTCACTTTCTAAAATTGTAGAAGGTTTACTAAGAGATCAACTGACTACTTACCTTGACTCCTTGTCCTTCTATAAGTAGAGCCTTAAATTCCATTTAAGACGAGTATCGTCTTAAATGGAATCTACATGTTACAAACCTAACGGCAAAATTGAGGAAACTCATCTACTTCTTTAAAAATGTTAGGGATATCTTAAATAGAAAACAACTGAAACAAGTTTACTGTGCTCTTGTACAATCATCCCTTGAATATGGTATTATCAGTTGGGGTAGTGCCACAAATACTTGCCTGGAACCTTTAGCAAAGATTCAAAAACTAATTCTGAAGGTTATTCTCAAAGTCCCATTGAGGACGAGCACTGATTTTATTTTTAAGGCACTACATGTTCCTAACTTGGAAAAATTGTATTCAAAAAATATCCTGCTTCATCAATGTAAAAATGCAAATATGTTTGAAGAACGAATAAGCACTAGAGCCCTAAGACAGTCACATGTAAAATCTTTTATCATCCCAGTTTGTCAAACCTCTTATGGTCAAAGAAGTTTTAAATACAATGCTACTAAACTATTCAATTCTCTACCTATTGACATTAGAAATACGCAAACAAAAAGTTCATTTAAAAGTAAAATCATCGATTACCTCCAATAAACATATCCATTGAGTAATTTTAAACATATTGTCTTATAATACTTGAATTGTATAATTTATAAAAAATAAATTATTTTATTATTGTGTCATGTTTCATAGTATGTTAACAACCGCTCTGTAAATTGCCATCTCAACACAGGCGTTTTCACACCTAGTGAGATGGGCAATACTTGATCACTCTGTTTATATGTAATATTAAAATAATTAAATAAAAAAAATAAAAAATATATAACAAAATAAAAATTTTATATGTTACAAAATTTTATCAAATAGAAAAGAGAAAAGGATGTAAAAGAAGGAAAGAGATAAGAATAAGAAATAAGAGAAAAGGATTTCAATATAATAATAATTGAGAGATTATATTGTATTTTTAAGTATAAACGATTTTAATATGCTATTGATATAGTGTTTTTATTGAGCTTTTGAATTTTTTATAATTCGTTTCCAATCTTAAGTTAAGAGGTAATTGGTTAAACCATTTGACGCCAAAATATTTATAAAATTTTTGGGCTGTGGTGGTGTTACAGTGCGGGATAGTTATAGAGCCAAGAATACTTTGTCTATTGCTGTTCGAAAAAGTTATTAAGTTGTCATTGTTAAAACAATCTTTATGTATTTGAAAAAGAGTTATTTTTTTTATAAATAATATGAAGTGAAGGGACTTTAAATTCTTGAAATAATCTAATTGTGGGGTAAACATACGGTTTTTTCAAAATTATTTTTACTAATATTCTTTGGATGATTTCTAAAGGTAAGAGAGAAGTTTTGAATGCTCCACCCCAACCAACAATTCCATATTGTAATACAGATTGAATTACTGAAAAATAGATGGTTCTTAATAATTTAAAATTTAGTATGTTTCGTATTCTAATAAAAATGTACAATAATTTTCTTAACCTTTCTACTATTGCATTGATTTGTAATTTCTACTTTATGTTACTATCTATAATTACACCTAGATATTTTACATTAGTTTTAACAGTGAGTACAGAGCAGTCAGGTTTACATAAATTTGAAATTCTATTACAATTACATGAGTGTATACTTATCTTTAAATTATCAGAGAATGAATTTTTAATAATGGTGAAAGGTATTATAAAAGTTTTTTCAGTATTAAGTGTTAACAAATTTTTATCGAACCATTTTTTTAGTATGTTTATATCTAACTCTGCTGTTCTTTGGGTTTCATTCCAAGTTAATCCCTCAGTTAAAATTGCTGTGTCGTCAGCGTATGAAATAAGTTTAGACATAATAGAGATTAAAAATATCGTTGACATAAATGATGAAAAGAATGGATGAAAGCGGGATGCCAAAATTTGTGGTCTGCGAATCACTCAGAGAGCCATTTAACTTTACAAATTGCTCTCTATTAAATAGGTAATTTTCGATCCAAGTTAAAGCATTGTTAGTTATACCAATTTTCGCTAGTTTCGAGATAAGATTAGAGTGTGATATACTATCAAATGCTTTTCTTAAGTCTACAAATGTTCCAATGCATTTTTTTTATTATTTAAAGATTTATATATTTCAGATGTTAAGTCAACGATGGCATCTCGAGTGCTCATATTTTCTCTAAAACCATATTGATGTGCATTTAAAATATTATTTTCTTTTACAAATTTAAATATTTGTTGTTTTACAATTTTTTCAAATATTTTGGCAATGTTTGAGGTGAGAGAAATTGTCCTATAGTTACTTCTTAGATTGGGGTCCCCAGATTTAAAAATTGGGGAAATAATAGTTTTTTTGTAGGTAAAGGGAAAGTTGCCATTTTCAAAACTTGTATTTATGAGCCAATGGTTTACAGAGTGAGTCAGAATTTTTTTAAAGTATTTCTACAGAAATGTTGTCAAAACCAGGGGAAGAATTACCTTTTAATTCATTAACAATTTGTTTAATTTCATCAACATTAGTTCGTTGAAATTGACTCAAGGTGTTACAATTATTGGATGGTGACGGTAGATCTTTATTATCAGTGTTATTTATTTTAAGTGCTAATTTTTCATTATTATCAGTGTTTTTTTTTATTTTGAGTGCTAATTTTTCACCAACTGACCCGAAATAACTGTTAAAAATATTTGCACATTTCGTTGGATCCGTGTTTACATCGTAAAGTTTGTTATCAATATATCTGTGATTTTGTTTATGTTAGATTTTTTTGGTTTTTTATTGATAATTTCATTTATAGTTTGCCATATCTTTTTATTATTGTTGCCAGCAATATTGATTTTTTCTTTATAGAAATCTTCTTTGGTTTTCCGAATAATGTGGCATAGTTTATTTCTGAATTTTTTAAAGTATTCGTATAGTTTATAGTTTTCTGGAAACTTTTTATGTTCTTTATAATTTTTTTCTTTATGTCTAATTGAAATCATGATTCCTTGAGTGATCCACGGTTTTAATTTTTTTAATTTAGTTTTTGGAGAGTATTTTATAATGGAAGAGGAAGATTTGATGTGCTTATTCAAGATTGCTTCAAAATTTAGTGAACATAAGTCGGTGTTATTAGAGGATAGAACAGTTTCCCAATTTTCAATATTTAGGTTTTGTTGTAATTTTTCGTAATTAATAATAGTTTTTGGAAAATTATTGCGGGAGTAATTATTCACATCTATTTTGTCAGTTTTAAAAGCTACAATGCATGTGTGATGATCAGTAATGTTATTTTTCCAAATAATTGTTTTTATTTTTTCAGTTTCATTAGTATTACACCAGATATGATCTATGCATGATGGCCTTTGTCCATGAAATTCTCTCGTATATTTTTTTATACATGGTTTAAAATTTAGTTAATGTGTTGATATATTCAGTTTTTTCTTTATTTCTATTGTTTTCAAATTCATTAGATATATCAATATTAACATCGCCTACAGCAAATGCATTTTGAGAACAATTAGTATTTATAATAGATTTCAGATTCTCCGTGAAATTACTAATGCTCGAGTTATGTGTTCTATATAATGCTATTATATCATAAAACGTGTGTTTTATAATAATTCGAATATGAAGACAATTTACAAGATCGATATGAATTTCATTAACGGAAATATTCTCATGAATAGATTTTACAAAAACAATGATTCCGCTGTTTTGATTTATTTTGTAAGTTGTGACAAAGTATTTGTAACCAGGTAAATTATAGGTACCTGGTAGCCGCTAATTCTGGCTTCAGACAACACAATACAATCCGGTTTATGAGTGAGTTCGTTTAATGCAAGTGTAAAATGATCAAAATTTTTCGAGACACTTCGAATATTTAGGTGAAGGATTGTTAATGCTTTTAGAGCAGGGGTGTCAAACTGGATATTCTTAAGGGACTTTTATAACATTTGGCGTGTGTAAGCGGGCCGGACTCAATATTTAAAAAATAAAACCCATACTTAATTGTTAAAATCTTTATTTAGTTAGATACCTATTTATTATAAATTCAGTAAGTTAAAAAGAAGGGTAACAAGGTAAATTATCTTGAGCCGGACACCTGACTTCTCTTGTTTTTTGACAAGTTCATTGATGTCGGGTGTCATATTCGTCGTAGTTACTTTTAGAATCGATTGGAGATTTTCATCCGTAAGCCGTGAGCGATGTTTGTTTTTATTTATTTTCATAACAGAAAACATCTGCTCGCATAAATACGTACTACCAAACATACACAGGATACGTGCCGCATGATTTCTTATACTTATTATTATACATGATTTCTATCTACTATTAAATGCTCAATAGCAGAATAAACATCATTTGCTGTAGTGGTGCCTGTCAATGGAACGCACTTCAATAGTTCTTCACATATTTCAAAGTTACTATTAATACCTCGTATAAAGACAGCACGTTGAGCAGTATCAATAATATCAGTGCTCTCGTCAATAGCCAGCGAAAAGTGTGTAAATTCCTTAATTTTTTCCTTCAGCTGGGAATCCAAATTTTGAGATAAATCACTTATTCTTGAAGCAACAGTGTTTCTTGACAGCGGAATATTTTGAATGGTTGATTTTTGTGATGAGAATGAAACATCAGCCACTTTTAACATACATTCTTTAATAAAATCACCATCAGTGAAAGGTTTTGATCTCTTGGCGATTTCTAATGCAATAATGAAACTGGATTTTAAGGCGTCTTCGCTTTCAGTTTAAGCTTTAGTGAATATCGACTGTTGACCGTGAAGGTTAGATTTTAGAGATAATAGTTTGTCCATTCTTATCTTTTCAGTGTAACCTTCAAATTTTATTTTATGATTCGAATCATAATGTCTCTTTAAATTAAACTCCTTACAAAAAGCAATTGTTTGATTGCAAATCAAACAAAGTGATTTACCTTTCCATTCCATGAAAAAATATGCGATTTCCCATTTTGTCTGAAAAACTCTGCACTCACTATCAACTTTACGTTTTTGCGACATTATGCCACGTACCAATATTAGAACTTGAATGAACAACAAACTATGAGTACGTAAGTAATATAAACACTCGACGCGACCGCTCGATGCTAAGGCTTAAATCTGACTGCGCCGGCGACCGGCAACTGCGACCCTTGTGGTGCGGGGTCGGGGGGGAGGGGGCGTCGTGAGTACGAGTCGTGCACCAGACCAGCGCCACCAGCCGGCGTAAGAGAAAAGGTTACGCTCACGCTCGGTGCACGGCGCACCGCGTCCGATGCGCGCGTCTCTTGAAATTACACTGTAAATCAATCGCTTGCAATTTTAAACACGCGTAGGCATCGACTGTCCTCTGAATATCTAAAATCTACAGTGAAAGAGTGCGGTTCTGTCCTCCGCGACATAATATTTTCACGTGGTAGCGAGCCGTAATGATGGGACCTGAGTGCCGCATACGGCTCGCGGGCCGTATTGATAGGGTCCGAGGGCCGCATGCGGCCCGCGGGCCGTATCTTTGAAACCCCTGTTTTAGAGGATTTATTTCTAATAAAGTGTTATTACATTCGACACTAGTTAAACAAATATTTTCCGAAATATTAAAAGATGAGTCTATCTCTTCAAATAATGAGTCAGACATGGTAGTGTTTTAAGAGTATAGACAAATAAATTAATGATTTTGACATTATTGTATTGTTGAAATATAATTGTAGGAAAAAAATGTATTTGAGGAGAAAAAATGTTCGCCGAGTTAAACATTAGTTTCAGCAAGAAAATAAATATTAACAAAATTATTAGAAAAAAAAAACTTAAATTTGTAACAAAATCTCTTAATATAAAACACTTATTTATCACAGATTTATAGTTAGTGATAAAATTATTGATAAAACGATCTGTCTATCGTAGTAATAGTAAGGTATATTTAATGTATGTAGCAATAAATTTAATTTTAGTTTGTATTTTAAAATAATTTATGCACTTAAAATATATAATACGAGTAATTAATACATGAATATTTACTTATGTGTCATACTTCTTCTTACTTTAAGAAAAATCGATTTTGTCTTGGGCGATTCTAAGCATTTTAGCACGATATAGACATTTAATGCTAGATGCATTATGGTTAGTGTCGTAACTTAGTTTGTAGTTTTTGTTTTGATATAAACAATTATTACATATTGGATCCGAGTTCTTGTTGTTACATTGTTGAGAGTTGTGGTTTCCACAACAGTGATTACATGTAGCTGCATTTGTTTTATCCAGGCGTCGGAGCGAAGTATGTCCGAATCGAAGGCAATGGTAGCACTGCGTAAGTATATTGCTGTCTTCCTCCTTAACCCTCTGGAAGCCGATGTTTACTTTCTGTTTGTATAATAGTAATTGTCTCATATTTCCACTTGTTTCTAGAATACAGTTTTTTGAATATTTAGTTTCGAACGATTTTAACATTTTAAGGGAGTTTTTGTCACTATTTATTTTATACATTTCTTCCAGATCAGGGTTCTGTGCAAGTAGATTGGGCACAATATCGTCATCGTTAATATCCTCATGAAGTCCTTTTAGAATGATCCTAGGTTTTCTCTTCTTTATTTCTTCAGCTTGAATGTTACGGAGATTTTCGTTAATCTCTTTTGACAGTGTTAAAGCATCATTTTTTTTTGGGCAGTGAATAATCAGTCTATTATTGCTTATTTTTTTAACTCCGTTAACTGCAATTTTTAGTTTTGCAACAGAAATTTTTTTGATGATTATTTTATCAATGTCTTCTGATGATTTGTTTTTATCGTCAGAAGAAATAATGATTGAAAATTTATTTGTATCTTGAGGTAAATTATTTGACGTTTTAGCTTCGTTACTTATTGGATAACTTCAGTTTCTGTTTTCTAATCCTTTGGCGTATTCTTCTGTTTTTGTTAAGAGTAGATCTTTTAAATTGATTATTTCCTGTTGGTCTGATATTTTTTGTTTGTTGATTGTATTTTCAAGTTGTAGAAATTGTTTTTCAATCAAATTTTTGATTTTAACATCTTTGATGTTTTTATATACATCACTCTTCAACGTCTCCAAAATTTCGTTTAGCGACATGTTGGAGACCTCACTTGCGCGCGCAAAGGGTTAGGGCAAGTAGCACCCAACCCGAGTAACAGATACTAATGACTCGATGCAGCGGTGCAGGCCTGCGGCGTGCGCTCTACTCGAGGTTGAAACGTTGACTGAGATACTTTATTTGTTCTGTTTTTTCTAGAGGAGGACAATCGCAGATGTTGGTGTTTAAACATTCGTGTATTTTTATGGTGTTTGTGTTGTTTTTTGGCTGTCCCGTGGTATTTATACTGTATGTTGTGAATTTTGTCTTTGATATCTTAAGTGTAAGTATGTTTGAGTCTAGCCATGTTTTCACTTGCGATATTCCCAAATTCGCTATGTTATATACATTATTCCAATCCTTAGATTTGAAGAGTAAAACTGTGTCATCAGCATAGCTAACTATTTCACCGTCTATTTTCATGCTGCAAAGTTCATTTATGTAAATAGTAAAAAGAACGGGCCCTAGTATGCTTCCTTGTGGAACTCCATATGTAATCGGCAGTGGTTTACTAGTATGGTTGTTAATTTTGACTTGTTGTGTTCTGTTACTCATATAACTTTTAAATAGTTGAAGTTCCTTGCCTTTGATACCCATGTTTTCTAATTTATTAAAAAGTGAATTGTGGCAAATTGAGTCAAAGGCTTTAGCTAAATCTAGATATATCGCTATGCATTTGAACCCTTGATCTAAGTTGCTATGTATATAATCTATTGTACATGCCAAAGCTTCTTTTGTGCCTATTTTGCCTCTAAATCCATATTGGTTATCCGAGATTAATTTGTTTTCTTCTAGGTATTTTATAATTTGGTTTTTTAATACTCTTTCGAAAATCTTTGAAAGCGAGTTTAACAGAGTGATTGGTCTATAGTCAGTTATTTCCATTTTGTCACCGGATTTATAAATGGGGATCACTAGTCCTTTTTTAAGAGTACTAGGAAAGCAGGAGTGTGTATTACTAAGGTTGATTAAGTGTGTTATAGGTTTTAAAATTTCATTTTTTAATATCTTAATGCAATCCGTTGTTATCTCATCTAATCCAGGAGCAATTCGGTTTTTCAATGTGTTTATTATTTTGTCAATTTCCTCTTCCGAGGTTGTTTTTATTATAAATCTGTGTTGTGTCGGGTTTTTGTTGATATTTGATCTATTTGTTTTTGGTAGTGTGTTTGTGTTATGCAATTTGCGGTTTGCTAAAACTTTTCCTATATTTGCGAAGAAGTTATTCACATGATTTGCTATAGTTTCTGTATTTGTATTGACATCCAATTTTTTTGAGTTAATATTTAGATTTTCAATAGTATTTTTCTGTTTGTATTTTTGTGTGTATGTAACTACTTTTAATATTTTCCATATTTCCTTTGAGTTATTTTTTTCTTTTTTAAGTTTTTCTCTGTAGTACAATTCTTTAGCCACTCTAATAATTTTCGTGCAGATGTTTCTATATCTTTTATAGTAGTTAAGTTGTTCCATGTCGTAGGGTGTATTTTTAATTTGTTTGTGAATTTTGTCTCGTTTACGAATACAGTTTAATATTTCCTGTGTTATCCATACTTTAATTTTTTTTGCTTTGTGTGTGAGTTTTACTTGTTTTATAACAGTATTATTATTTATTTCTTGTGCTAACATGTTATTAAATTTATCCCAGGCCTCTTCCACGTTCTCTATTTGGTATATTGCACTCCAGTCTATTTTTTTGAGTTTTTCTTTCAAGTTTGAGTAGTTAATTATTTTTTTTTGTGAATATTTTATGTTGGTTGGGTTTTGTGTTTTCGGTGTCTATTGCTATCATATTCATGTAGTGGTCTGTGATAGTGCTTTCAAGTACTACGGTTTTGGCTTTTAGTTTTGTTTTGATCATTATATGATCTATACAACTTTTTGTGTTTTGTGTGACTCGTGTTGGAACCTTTATCGTTGGCTCCAGTCCATGCTGTGCTAGTAGTGTTAGGTATTCTATGTTTTGTGGGTGTCCATTTTGTAAGATATTTATGTTTAGGTCTCCAATGATGATGATATTTTTATTTTTGTTGATTTCTTTTAAAGTGTTGTTAAGTGCAGTTAGGAAATATGTAATATTGTTTTTGGATGGAGATCTGTACATCGCAAGAATACACGTTTCTTTATCATATGTTATTTGTATGCAGTTGGAGTCTATTATGTGTATTTCTTTGACGATTGTGTTTATTGTATCATTGATGTATATAACTATACCATCATTTTGATTTTTGTGTTTTTTTATGTGGTGTGTGTTATAGTTTTCGATTGTTTTTGGTACATATTTATCGTTCAACCAGCATTCTGTCAGCACAATTATATCAAAATTATTTTCAAGCTGTTGAAGGTATATCGTAAATTCATCAAAAATTTTATTAATTGACCTAATGTTTTGGTGTAATATTTTGATTCTATTTTTTTCTTTTGTGATGTTTGTACATAGATTAAAATCGTTTGTACTTACACAGTAGTGTTGGTTGTCTGAGTCTGTATATTCCATGTAATCCGCCATGTTGGTGATTAATTGTGTAAGTATATGATGTGAAGTGTAGTTACGTGTAGAGTTATGTTTATGTCAGTTTATTTATGTTATCACAATGTTTAATATTGAAAATTTTGCCTTCCGGGGTCTTCCTGGTTAATAAATGGCCTCTACAAAACCATACAAATTTGTAGTTGATTATTTTTGCATGGTTTTTTAATTTCCACATCAGTTGCTTGTAGTATGGCGTCATTACTTCTCCAATGTAGATGTTTTGTTTTCCGGGCTGGTTTATTGCCTCCGCGGTGAGACCTTTTCTTGATGATAGTATAGCATCCCTTTTATTTTTGATATTTAATTTGAAAGTTATTTTTAGTGGTATACATGCTTAAATTTTTTTTTTCCTAAATATATTTTTTTTCATTCCTTTCTTTTAGCGCTTCCCTTGTGGTCATTGTTCATGCTTCTTTTCATGATTCCTTCCTCTCTCACCTTCCTCCTCCTAGTGATACTTAGCTAGATTTTTTGCGAAGGGTTTCTCCTCCTTTTTCCGCAAAATTCCTTAAATGAAAATTAATGTAACAAGATTGCCTAAATTTAACGTATCATCTCAAAGCCCTTTTATTTTCAATAACTCCTACGCAGCCTAGAAAAGTTGGGGAAAGACAACTCAAAAAAATTTTTTTTTGTATTCTCCTATATGTACCATAAATCTCAGTGTTAATGTAGTAAAATATTCTAAACATTGTCATAAGAATATAATCTCAGAACTCGACCACAAAACTAAATCTTACCAAGGCACTATTCTCTAACATGATATATTAATTTCCTCATACTTATAATGCGATTACAAGAAACCTAAATTAGTAAAATGAACTATTTTCTAACATAACATGCCTATTCCCTGTCAGTCAACCTCAATCAATTCTATTTGTTTCGCTTTCTTTTCTGTCTCGCTAAGGTAATACCTTGCCAAGTGTATGGCGCTATAATCTCCCCTTATCTCCCGCGTCTTCGGGTCTACCAGCGTATAGGTGTTACTATATGGCACGGCAGCGATTACATAAGGTCCCTCACATATTAACGCGAACTTCTTTATTTCCTTTCTCAATAAGTTCGACTGTGTGCATCTTTTAAGTTTTACCAAAGTGCCTATCTCGTATGTAACTAGTCTTTTGCCGATATTATAAAATTGCTGTCTCTTCTCGGCGCTAACGACAATATTTTTTCGTACCGCACCCCTTACTTCTTCAGCTGTCAATTTTGGTATAATGCTTTCGCGCATGTATTTGTCTAAACTAAACTTTGGTGGTTTCCCAAAAGCTACTTCGTTCGGTGAGAATCCGGTCGTACAATACACCGTGTTATTATATGTTTTCTCTATGTCGTTGAGGATCATCGGCCACTTGGTGTGTTTCTCATGACAATATATTCTAAAAAGTCGTCCCATCTCCTTATTCACCCTCTCCGTGATATTAGGACCGGGGTTCCGTACTGATATATGCATAACCTTTATACCTAACCATTCTTAACCCTGATCCCATTTTTTCGATGTGAATTGAGACCCATTGTCCATTAATAGCGCATCCACCCTTAATTTCTTTATGAACCGCTCTACGCAATTCAATACCATCCTGGTACTCGCTATTTAAAGTTTATATAATTGAATGAACCTGCTGAATGAGTCTTGTATTACGAAGATAAACCGAACTCCCTCAATGCTTCTCGGTAATGTGGACCATTATGGATATAGGTCTGCCATTGCGAGCTCACCTACCTCCTGAGTTATGATCGAACGTCCTGGTCCCACCGTTAGCCAAATTTCGCGCTTCGCCAATTGACAAAGACAAGTCTTAGTAGCCGTTTTTATTTGCCTACTCATACCCGGCCAAAAATATCTACTTTTCAATGCCCGTCCCGTTTTTAGGCCGCCAGCGTGTCCGATTTCCTGATGTATTAGTTCCGCCAGTCCCTTTGTTAAACTGTTTGGTATTGCCAGTACCGTACCGTAATTTCCCGTTTTGTAGTATAGCGTTTTACCTCCTAATCTGTAATTTTTCAGATACCTATTTACCCGTTTCATGGGTGGGCTATGCCCCTTTTAAGTGTTCGATTATCTCCCCAAGGAAATCATCTTGTCTCTGCAAAAGTTCTAGGTTTTCTAAGTATGATTTTATCAATCGTTTCCCATTAACCACGAATGAAGCAACTTCGGGACAATCTACCTTCTCTTCCTGTATTTGTACGGCATTGTTGAATAACGTGATAAAATGTCGGGCCCGATGTTCTCTTTGCGCTTTACGTATTCTACTTTAAAATTAAACTGATTTAGGTAAAGTATCCACCGCGTTACTCTTCCGCTATATATCTTCCAAGTCTTTAGAAATGATAAAGCCTGATGGTCCGTCCTTACCACCAAACGTACGCCGCGCAAATAGGTCTCGAATTTATGTAATGAATAAATTATGGCATATAGCTCTTATTCCGAAACGGTCCACTTTAATTCCGCGCCCGATAATGCTTTACTGACAAAACCGATGACGTGGTGATTACCGTCGCTATCTAGTTGGTATAATTCCACCCCAATCGCGAAACCAGATCTATCAGTCTGCAAATAATAGATAACGCTCATCACTCCTGGACAGCCTGAACCCCAGATTCCTACCCACCCCTCATACCTTTCCATTCCAGACCTTCCTTTCACTTCATACCCTTAAAAACAAAAAAATAAATTAATTAAAATCATGAATATACATAAAAACAAACTTAACATCATTACAGCGGCGAGTAGCAGGCGTCCCCGGTGCGGGCCAAAACTGTTGGTAAATTTTGCCAACATTCGCGGTCTGCACACTAACTTAAATTCTGTTCATCACCATCTTTTGTCCCAACGTCCCAACCTTCTTTTCCTATCCGAAACTCAGATAGCCGAGCCGCCAGACTCCTCCTATCTGGACTGCCCGGGCTTTACCCTTGCAAGCAAGTTCAGACCCAAAGGAGGAGTCTGCCTCTATAGTCGAGCTGACGTCAACTGTGTGCGACTATTGAGTCTGGAAAACTCCAGATTCGACGTAATGTGGGTGCGCGTCAATCTTGCCAGTACGGCAAGATTCTACGCATGTCTATACCGCTCACCGAACCATAGCGAATCAGACACTGACGAGCTCTTCAAACATTTGAGAGACACTATTGATGATCTCTTGCCCCGCTACCCTTCGGCCGAGTTTATTGTTCTGGGGGACTTCAATGTTCATAACGAACCATGGTTGAAGTTCTCAGGGCCAACGGACTCGGCTGGCCGACAGGCGGAATCCTTTGCCATTTGCTACGGATTAGAGCAACTGGTTCAGGAGCCTACAAGGGTTCCTGATGTCCAGACTCACCGTTCCAATCTGTTAGACCTATTCTTAACTACTGTGCCACAGGGTTATAAGATTAACGTCACAGCGCCTCTGGGATCATCTGACCACTGCCTAGTGACAACATCAATCCCCGTTAGCCTCAGACCAACCAATGAGAGGCTGAGGAGAAAAGTGTGGCACTATAGGTCAGCAGATTGGTTCGGTATGCGGGCCCATTTCAACGCTTTTCCGTGGTCAGCTGTTTGTTTTCGGACTTCGGACCCTTCAAGATGTGCCCAGGAGATTGGTGAAGTCATCAAATCGGCGATGGATGGCTTCATACAATCGACTACTAAAGAAACTGGTGTGGGCTCAAAGCCGTGGTTCAGTCGACAATGCTCCGAAGCAGTTCGACGAAAAAACGCGGCTTACCGAGCCTACAACACATCTCGAACGCCCGAAAGCAGATCAGCATACAACAAATCGGCAAAGGAATGCAAGAGAATCATTAATAGGTCAAAATTCGAACACGACCTGCAGATCAGCAAAAAGCTGGCTGCCTGCCCGCATGGCAGCAGAGCATTCTGGTCCCTTGCGGGCTCAATAGGTCGGAATTTTTGCAAACCCAGTTTGCCACCTCTTACCAGACCTGACGGCTCACTAGCAAACACCGCCACCGAAAAGGCTAACTTATTAGGGAAAATGTTTGCGAAAAACTCGACCCTCGATGACGGAGGTGCTGTTCCGCCGTCGGTTCCTCACTGCGGCTCCTATATGAAAAAGCTGAGGATCCGGCATCGGGATGTACTCCACGTTATACGGGGGCTCGATGTTAACAAAGCTAGTGGACCTGATGGAATACCTACCCTGGTATTGCAGAGGTGTGCTGCGGAAATAGTTCCAGTTTTGACAAAGCTCTTCAAAATGTCCCTGAAGTGTGGCACTGTGCCCTCTGGTTGGAAAAAAGCGGTCATTCACCCTATTCCCAAGAAAGGTGACCGCTCCAACCCGGCCAACTACCGCCCCATAGCGATCACATCAGTTCTGTCCAAAGTGATGGAACGTGTGATCAACGACAAACTGCTCACATACCTCGAGAAGAACAAAATTATCAACGACCGTCAATACGGATTCCGGCGGAACCGCTCGTGCGGTGATCTTCTCGCGTATGTAACGCATGTTTGGGGGCGGTGCCTGGAACGTCACGGTGAGACCCAAACGGTCGCACTAGACATATCCAAGGCCTTTGACCGGGTCTGGCACCGAGGACTTGTCAACAAATTGCCTTCTTACGGACTTCCCGCATCCCTGTGTACATGGATTGCTGACTTTTTAAGGGATAGGTCGATTCAGGCAGTTGCTGACGGTTTCACCTCATCCTCACACTCTATAAATGCTGGCGTCCCACAGGGATCGGTTCTGTCTCCGACTTTGTTTTTGTTGCACATCAATGACCTTTTGACATGTGCACCGATTCATTGTTACGCGGATGACAGTACAGTTCATGATAGCTTTTTGTTTGACAAGCCCCCAAAGGGCACACAAACTCCAACGGCTCGGAGGGCTTTGAAGCAGAGAATGGACGGTTATCTCGAGAGTATTTCCTCCTGGGGTAAAAATAATCTCGTCGAATTTAATGTTTCAAAGACCCAATCCTGTCTGATTACGTCTAAAAGGGATCTAAATGATAACCTAGTCTCCTTCAACGGAAGCAATCTTCCGAACAGGCCTTCCATTGATATGCTTGGTGTAACTATAAGTGACCAGCTCAGGTATGGGGGCTCCATCGAAGCCAGAGTAAAGCTGGCCTCTCAGAAGCTGGGCGTACTGTACAGGGCCCGCAGATACTTTAATAGTACACAACTGCTGACCCTGTACAAATCGCAAGTGCGCCCTACTGTCGAATTTGGCAGCCATCTCTGGTCCGGAGCCCCTAAATACCTGATTAAAACCCTTGACTCTGTGCAGAAACGGGCGGTCCGTTTGATAGATTCCCCAATCTTAACGGACGGACTGCAATCTTTAGAGCACAGGCGTCAAGTAGGTATGCTGTCCTTGTTCTATCGGTATTACAATGGAAGATGCTCTGAGGAACTAGCGTCATTGATCCCTTCGGCACCGGTGCGTAGTCGGGATACACGCCAAACGCGCGCCCAACATTTGTACACGGTTGACATTTGTCACATGAGAACGGGTCGCTTCTACGATTCGTTCTTAAGTTCAACAGCTCGGCTGTGGAACGAACTGCCGGCCTCTGTGTTTCCTCCCTCCTACAACATGGGACTCTTCAAGACCCATGTTCACTCCTTCCTCTCCACAAAAAGACCCTCCACACAGCATCCCCAAAGATGACATAGGCCCTGAGGAAAATTATTTTCTTAAGGGCCTCCTGTGTGGAGTTAATATAAAAAAAAAAAAAAAAAAAAAAAGTAGGTGCTGTTTGGATCATGGTGATGCAATACCACAGATTCTATAAATAATGATTTTACATTGTCAAATGCTTCTTGTTCTTCATTGGTCCACCTCCACGGCCTATTTGTCTGTAACAAATCGCACAATATTTGGATGGCCTCGCCGTATTTCTTCGTGAACCTTCGGTAATAGTTAATATGTTCGGTAATAATTAATTCTTCTAGAGATAAACCCCAGCGTGAAATCCATCATTACAACTTGCCAACATGGTTTTGTTTCAAACAGATCAACCTTAACCAATCTATCCCTGTACGAAAATTATATAACAAATGCACTTGCTAATAGATAACAAGTCGATTCTATATATACTGATTTCAGCAAAGCGTTTGATAAGGTTTGCCATAAAATTCTTGTTAGCAAACTGGCGAAAATTGGCATAACCGGTAACGTACTATCCTGGTTTAAGAATTATCTGTCTAACCGAGAGCTTACTGTCTGCATTAAAGGTCAACTGTCCTACACTTTTACAGCTACAAGCGGTGTGCCCCAGGGATCACATCTAGGACCCATTCTTGTCAACATATTTATAAATGACGTTACAAATGTATTTAAACGTGTCTTTATTTTGATGTTCGCAGATGATATGAAAATTTACCGAATTATTGACAATATTAATGACTGCTTATTATTACAATCAAATCTCATTAGCTTTTCTGATTGGTGTATCCTAAATAAGTTAACCCTCAATGTAAAAAAGTGTCAAGTCATGAAATTTTATAGGAAGAAAAACCCATTGATTTTCACATACTGTATGAATGATCAAGTCTTAGTATCTGTACCCAAAATAAAAGACCTGGGGATAATATTTGACACCAAATTAACATTTATCTCCCACATTAACAATATAACCACTAAAGCGATGCAAATGTTGGGTTTCATATTAAGAACTTCAAAAGATTTCAAAAATTTAAAAACTTTAAAAATATTATATTCATCCATTGTCAGAAGCCATTTAGAATTTAACTCAACCATTTGGAATCCATTTTACAATATTCATGAAAAATCTATCGAGCGAATCCAACATAAATTTTTAGGTAACATAAATTATAGATTAGGTATTCCTATTGAAAACATTAACTACACCTCACTGTTGAAAGTCATGGGCCTTGCCACATTAAAAGAAAGAAGAACATGTTCTGATCTCTTTTTTCTTTATAAAATTGTTAATAACATGTTTGACTCCCCTGAACTCCTTAGGTTGATCGACTTTCATGTGCCTAGTAGAACGGTTCGTCAGAAGGTACCTTACCATTGTAACATTGCAGGTACCATAGCAGAAATAAATTCAGTAATGAACCGACTACACAGTGCAGGGAATAAATATTGCGTGAACACTAACGGTACTGAATGTCTATCAGCCTATAAACATATTATTATTAAATCTGTATGTCAAATATGAACTTGGCAAACATTAAACGGAGTATGTGCAAACTATTTCCACTACTCTACAAATTACGTTTAAATAAATAAATATTATAATACTTAGTTAAATATAACTTAATATTATGGTACTTTGTTTAATATTATAATACTTGACTTAATATTGTAATACCTAATTTAATTTTATAATACTTGGTTTAATATTGTGGTACTTGACTTAATATTGTGATACTTGGTTTAATATTATAATACTTAACTAAATGTTTTTCTATTAGACTTTTTGTCGTTTCTTATCCTAATCTTGCGTAATAGAGATTGTTAATTAGAGTTACATAGTTTATAGGCTAATGTGAACAACAATTTCATCCTTTTTTATTCAATTGTTTTGGAGGATATTGGCAGATCATATATTTTTATTTCATTTACTTAAATTTCATGTTACCTACGTTTCGTAAACTCTTGTTTCATGTTACCTATATTTTGTTAACCTATGCATTGTTCAATCTTATATTTTATGTTATCTGTATATTCTTATATATTATGTAAACTCTTTATTGTTATTGTATTTAAAAAAACATAATAGCATTGTATGTAAAAGCCCTATGGGCGTTTAAATAAAATAAATAAATAAATAGTTCACTAAGCCCAGGAATCCTCTCACTTGTTTTACCCTCTTGGGCGCAGGGAAGTTTTTTATCGCAGAATTTTTTTCGGGATCTATTTGTATACCGTATGGTGTAATAATATGTCCTAACATCACCATAACTCCTAAAATTATTTCTCATGACTTCAATTGCATCCATAACTTTGTAATACAACCATGCTTATGCAAAAATATTGAACTTGTTTCAAAATACGTATATCTAGGCTTAACAATTGATTGTAATTTTAAATGGGATATACATATACAAAAAGTGTGCACACGGCTTAGAGCTATAGTGAGCAAACTTTATAGATTAAAGTTTTTTGTTCCACCAAATACCCTTTAAATAGTATACCTATCATTGGCGGAATCCGGATAGTCTAAATACACAAATACTAAAAAAACATAATAATCAGATTTCTGCTCCGCTATCATATATTTACAACTTAAGTTTTGCATCAGGAATATTTCCTGATCACTTCAAAAAATCAATAATTGTCCCAATTCACAAAAGTGGACCTAAATCTCTTGTAGAAAACCATAGGCCAATATCACTATTAAGCGCGATATCCAAAGTCATTGAAAAGCTTTTCAAAACTAGGTTAAACGAATATGTGGAGAAACATAACATTCTAAGTCCTAACCAATACGGCTTTCGGTCGGGTAAGGGAACGGATGATGCCATCGCATGTCTCACTGGAACTATTGCAGGGAATATGAACCGTGGCAAGAAAACTATTGCCCTTTTCCTGGACCTGGCCAAGGCATTTGACACAATATCTCATAAAATTCTTTTACAGAGAGAAATATAGGAATAAAGGGAAAAGCTTTTCAACGGATAGAAAGTTATATATCTAATAGATTTCAACAAACCAGAATTAACGAGGCTATTAGCACTTCACTAAAATACACTTTTGGGGTACCACAAGGAAGTACACTTGGGCCCCTTCTCTTTATTATATACATAAACGAACTTTGTAACCAACACATTGGTGGCAAAATTATCACGTTCGCTGACGATACAGTTATTTTGTTTGAAGGAGATGATTGGGAAGAAACACACCACCTTGCGAACACAGGTATAAACAGAGTAAAACAGTGGCTGGACAGTAATTTGCTTACACTAAACATACAAAAAACAAAATATCTCACATTTAGCGCTACCCTTGCAGGTCAACCCAAAACACCTCATCACCTCACAATACATAATATTAAGTGTAGCCTTGGAAATAATAACCATACTTGTAAATGCGAAACCCTTGAATGTGTTTAATCTATTAAATATTTAGGTATAATAGTGGATAACCATCTTAAATGGAAACAACAAATTGAAAACACAGCTAATAAAGTGCGCAAGCTTATTTATATATTTATAGCATTGCGGGAAATTATAAAAACTCAAGACATTAAAAAAATATACTACGGGCTCTGTAACTCCGTCATAACCTACGGTTGCATTGGATGGGGTGGAACAGGATTAACAATATTATACCAGCTACTGAAGGCACAGAAATCCATTCTACGCGTCATTATGAAGAAACCCTTCAGATACTCGAGCGACGCTCCCTTCAAGGAGTTTAATGTGCTTGATGCTCGACAGTGTTACATAAAAAAAATAACAATATGCGTCCACAAAAATAAAAACAAAACGATAACAGTCGATCATAATCATCAAACCAGAAGTAAGAGCAGAAACGACCTTTCTATTCCAACTAGCAATACTGCGGCTTATCAAAAAGTTTTCTCATACCTGGGACCAAAAATATACAACAAAATCCCCTCTCAATTTAAACTGTGTGAATTATCAGCCTTCAGTACTAAAATTACTAAATGGTTATTAGACTTAGGTAGGACAGATTCCGAAAAATTATTAAAAAACGTAGTCTGAGTTGATTTCTTCGATTTTGTATTTTGTATTTACCTAAAAAATATTTTTTTTATTTTTCTTTCTTACATTGATATATTATATTTTTACTTTTTATTTTACATGTACCTATCTGGATTTTATTGTTTATTACTGCTAAATTGTATTTTCTTTCTTACATTTATATGTTATATTTTAATTTTATTTTATATTTTACATGTACCTACCTAGAATTATGTACACGCAACCTGCCAATTTTACTGTCCTAAAACGGGAAACTTCCTAGTTGGACAGTCAAAGCTTCCTTTTATATTTGTATATCTTGTATGTAATAAATGTAATAATAATAATAATAATAATAATAATCCATATTAAGATACGGAATAACTTCATGGGGACATTCAACAAAAACAAATCTTCTTTCAGTCCAAAATGTACAATATTCTTTGGTAAAATTATCATAAAACAAAACTAAATACGAACAAAGAAATGACGTACCAAAGTCATTACTATACAACTCTGTAAATGTATTATCTGTTCGTGCTTTATTGTGGCTTAAAATTGCGAGTCAGCATACATCTCAATCTGAACATAATAAAATAGTGACACATGTTCATAATACAAGACTAATTGCCAACGATGGACTTGTAGTTCCCAGATACCTGAATAAATATGGTTGTAACGGACGTAGTTGACCACATTATTTAATTTCATAAAATCTGTTTTACATTTATAAAATGTGCCTACCCCACGCCACTGGCGAAATCATCACTCCTCGCCACTGGCCATTTTGTTTCCGGCCGCTTGAAAAACTTTGTCTACGAACGGCATCGATACCGCATCGCCGGCTTACCTGCCGCGTGGATCGATGTCCAGCATTTTTTCTATGTAAAATTTACTAGGAAAAATCAATTTTTAAATATTGCAAATGTTTATATTTTACTTGTTCATCCCCTCGACGGTAGTCAAATAAACACTATTTTCTATATACTACCGCTGAGGAGATATTAAAAAAGCTGTTTTTCACACATATGTACAACCAATTTTGAACAATATTTTTTAACTTTTTTGCGTGAACAAAAATCCAGGAACCTCGTAGCAGAGTGAATCTTATCTCTTTCTGAGCGCTATGTTACGGGGGACCTGGGAAAAATACCAACTTAACAATGTTTTACAAATTTGATCGCTTTGAGATCATTTTTACACATTTATTTACAAACATTCTTATTTTTTATCGTATCTTGACAAACAAAAAATCTAGTTGTCAAGACACACATTATAATAACTACTATGCATTTAAACTATGTAATTTTTATTCGTGTAAGCCTTCAAAATCTTTTCTAACTCGCAAATTCAAGCGACTGCCTTCGACTATGCTACCGGAAAAATGAATATGCAACATTTTGCCGGGGCATATAAACACATATCTGGCGCGGGTACAATCCCCCACCACTTTTGGACTCAAAGCCCAATGTCGGGTGCGAGTCATGCTTATTGAATATAAGCAGCCAAATAATAAAATAAAATTAGTTCATCTTTACCACCGAAACCAAGCGTTTTATTATCTACAAGTGACTCCTGCCCAACATCTGCCTCACCTCGCCAAGTCTTCTGCTCCAAGATCTTCTGGTGTTACCTCCTCAAGACAAGCCGGCCCTCCTCTGGAAAACCGCCAACACCAGAAGCGAGCAGAGACGACAGCACACCCAGTGCCCAACATTCACCAAGCCTGGGTGCGGGAGGCAGATTCATCATCAATATCTACTACTATCATCATCATCGGCCGTAAAGGAGCATTCTCATCGGTTGAAGACACGGTTTGGACCCGGCGCCTAAATCTACAGTCTTGTGCGGACTCCCGTCCAGTACAATGGTCAAAGAACTCTAGAATACCTCGTTCCAATAATTTACAACATGTTACCAAGCTCAATAAAAAGCTGTGAATTGACTCACAGAAGGAAATGTATGTTAAAAAAATGGTTATGTGAAAGAATTTTTTTGTACTAATGTAATTATGTGTATATTTTATGTACTTGTAAAAATTGTATATGTATTTAAAAAGTAATTGTTAAAAGAACCCGTTGACAAACTGATATCAATCAGTTTAACGGGACTTAATTGTAAAAAATATATTTTTGAAAGTTAATAAATAAAAAATAAAAAACATCCGCACTTCTGTGAATAAGAACTGGCACTTTTCTAACTTGCAAGTCATGTTGGCGTCACGCAACCTCCCTAAAACTACACTCACGTGCTCTAGATGTTCTTCGAAATCTCCGCACGAATATATGACTAAGTCATCTAAATAATTTGCACAGAAATTCCTTACTCCTGGGCCTAGTATCCAGTCCATTGCGCGCGAAAATGATCCGACGGACGTCTTTAAGAATTGCGGTAAAACTCTATAAACAAAGGACTTTCCGTTGTACACGAAACCGGTGTATTTGCGGCTCTCCTTACTAATAGGTATTTGGAAATACGCATTGTTGATGTCTAAAGTAGTTATATGTTTCACACCGTGGAACCGCTGCAAGATTTCCGATGTCAACGGTGGTTTCTCTACTTCGGCCTGCATTCTAGAATTTAGTTCCCCCGCGTCAAGTAAAATCCGAACTGAACCGTCCTTTTTCAGTGTAAACGTCAACGGACTCGAAAACTGGGTGGCTTCCCTGCTAATTATGCCTAAGGTTTTTAATTCACTAATTTTCGTGTCTACCTTGTCCCTATAAGCGAATGGAACCGGATACGATCTCTTCACAAATGGAGTTTCGTCGGTCATTTTTATAATGTGTGTATATTTATCGGTTAAACCCGGCCTTTCGCTGAAAACGCTGCGATGCTTGTTTAAGACTATTTTCAGCTTCTCCCCCTTTTTCGGAACTATAGATAAACCGGCTACGACGGTTTCTATTTTTTGTTCGAGACTTCCCACATCTTTTAAACCTGTGCTACCTTCGATGACGTTGATGGAATTGGCGGTGTTATGCATGGTTTCCTAACAAAACTGCTTATTTGGCTCGATTTTTACGACCCCAGAATTTAATACTTCTATTTTCGTTTTACCCCGTTCTGTCGTAATCACTAGATCCCGTTTGTCACCGCATTTCACCTCAGCTGAATAATTATCTAGCCAATTTATCCCCAGAATAATCGGCCTAATTAATTTCGGTACTATTAATCATGATGTGTTAATTTGAATCTCCCCAAAACGTAGTGGTATTAGGACTAAGCGAGATATTTTCATACTCCTTTGTCCCATCGCGCCATTAATCTGCATTGCGGTCACAGGCATGATCGGATACCGCGCTTGATCACGCAGGTTGCACTCCCAAAATTCCTGCGCCAAACATGTAATCTGACTGCCCGTATCTATCAATTCACTTTTATATCATCTACGTGTGTCCTAGCCTCGGGTAATTGTGGTAACGCACTATTCCCCTCCAACTCACCGTAGTCTTCATCCTCAAATATGGTATTGAATCCGATGTTTGTTCTTTCCTTCTCTCTTTCCCTCATCTCTACGGCATTCCATACGTCACTTAAATGTTGCAGGGAATTTACGCACGCGTCAAATTCTATTCTTTCACTCTCCCACCTTACATCTTCACTTTCTACTCTACGCACGGCCTTATTTGCCTTAATAGGTATTTTTATTCCTTGTTCATTCTTTCCCAATCCCTTTGTCGCATCCCAATTATATTTTAACATTATTTTTAATGCTGTGTTGTGCCTCGGTGTCATTTCCCTTGTTTCTTCAGGAGTCGCGATCCCCAGAGCCACTGGACCGACCCGCTTCCGTTTCCCGCGTTTTCAGTAAAACATATCGCCTTCTCGCTGGCCGCAGTAGTGTTCGTGTTATTTGTAGCCTGCGCGCTTGCCCCTCGGCACATATTGCAGACCGATGACGTGTGCGGTCCCTCAATCGCTGAAATCTTAGGCCACACTGCTTGTCGATTATCCTTGTACCTCCCGTGTTCCTCTCTCCCCTCCCTATTTCTTTTAACAGCATTCCTATCCTGCGGTGCCCACACCATGTTGTCTAGCTTCCTTAAGAACTCGGCGGCGTCCAATTTGGTTCCCGGCGATCGGGAGAACCACAAAGCTTGTGTTTCCCTAGGAAAGTGCCGCATAATTTCGTTCACAACCCCTGATTGTGCGTCCGTGATTTTCAACGCTTTCGCGAGCTCCCAATATTTGGCAAAGTGTACTAACATAGATGCACCCCTTTTTGGGTCCCACATATCGTCTGAAAGTTTTCTGGGTAATTTTTTTTGATGAATATCGCCCCAAAAATTCGCAAGGAAGTCCCTTTCGAAGTCATCGATAGTCTCCCATCGACTCCAATACAACTTCATCCAGCTTCGTGCACTGCCTCTGAAACTCTCCTTTATTTGCATCATGATGTCGGTCCGCTTCGTTCGCCTAGCATAATCTTTCAAGTCCTCCAGGAATGTAATCAGATTCTGGATACCTCCACTAAACGTCGGTTTCTCTTGAGCCAGCAACATCTCCACGAGTTGCAGAATATTCCTTGTCTCGACTTGCTCTCCCACTGGGGCGGGCGTCGCCACAGGTGTCTCCTTTTGCTTCTCAATTTCCTGAATCCTGCTAACCAATGGTCCCAATGCTTGTTGAATTATTAGGGTTATTTGCCCTATGTCCATTTGCGGAGCCCCCCTCGAAGTGCTTTCCATGGCAGCCGACATCTCCAATTCTCCCTCGACCCTCTTTTGTCGCGTTCCGGTGCGGCGTTTATCTCCCGACATTTCTTCTCTTTTCCCCGAAATCTACCGAAATGATTAAAATGCACTGATTTGAATCTATGTTATTATTATTATTATTTCATAAACTTCCGATTTTTTTTTTGGGTTTTTTCTGCAATAAGGTTGATCCACGCTATTTATCTTTATCTAGGTTAAATGGTTCCGCTCCCAGCGGTCCCGCGTTCGACAACAACTTCTTTACACGATCGTCGGTTCCGAAGCACATTCATCACTTTGTCTTATCGGAGGTTAGATAACACACCAAAATTTCTCTTTTATCTATTTAATTAAAGTAATTAATACCTTTCTCTTTTTTTTTTTTTTTTAAATTTTTTTTTTTTTTATCTCACTCATAACTCAACTATATTTTTTTTTTCGCAGTTTTGCATTTACAAAAATAATAATATTTATGCGTACTTGAAGTGAAACGACACTTAACTGTGCAATACAAATGAAATGTTATTATCATTGTTATTATTATTTCTAACGGGTACTAGGGTAACGAACTGTTAAACCTGTTTTTTTTCAAGTGGTACCTATTCATCGGCCTTGCTATGACCTAGTTATGAGATGTCATACCAAATTTCCGACCTACCATGTCATAAATCTCGATACAAATGGTTTGTTTATCTTTCAGTCTACCTTTTTTTTGAACTTGGGTTATTAACCTCGCTTTTTTTCTATTTCGTTGTCGTATTATACTCGTTAGTATTGGAATATCTAATCTGTTTATTTTATCCCGTCTTTTCTATGTTCGCAAGTCTTAATGTTTTTTTTTCAATAGTTAAGAAGTCACTCATCTTGTAAGTCTAATTCTCCTGGTCACGTGGCATCATTGTGATGATCCTAACCACTAGACGATCACGGCCTTGAGTTTAGCTAGTGCGTTCACCTTATCATTTTGTGGGAATATTTTCAAGGTCAATGCCATATAAATCAAAACCTTACCCCACCCCTCTCTCAAAACATCCTTTGTCCTGTCAAAGGCGCACCTCCCCTTTTTCCTACCAGTAATACGATTGGGCAATCTAGTTCTTCTGTTGCAACCCCAATGGAAAACTCCCACCCACGTATGCAGTTCCCTATAATTCATATGCACCTGTTCCGATAGATGGCTCTACTATGACGGTTTATATCATTTACCTTGGGAAAGACCTTGGTCCATCACACGGTGAACTCCCCTGTTAGCACTATCGAGTGCGTACAGAACAGTGGTTTCGGTCGCATTGACACTTCTGGCCGTTATATTGCCAATCGAATTGTAAACTAGGGAGACCAGCTTGGAATGCAGATTGTGTTTCGAATAAGGAAAATTTCAAATGCTTAAGGAAGTTTACAGGGATTTGTGTTGAAAGATGGCCTGAGCTTAGAGTCGAGTCTTAGATTAAAATCATCTTTAGTTTCAGGTGCTAGGTGTGATTGCTCCTGAGACCCATAGTTATTCTTCTATTTGTTCACATCTATTATTGTATATGCCTTAAACTGTAAATATTTTTCATTATTAGTTTGCCTATCACTGTTTATTGACAAACATATTACCTGACATGTATTTTTTTGGGTATTGCCAATTTTTTTTTTATTGCAGTTTTTTCTTATGTTGAGCACTATTTACATGTTTTATAATTTATGTTTTGTTTTGTTTTGATTGAGAAAACTACGTCTTTGATTGGTTAGTTTATTATATTTTTTTCTTTTTACCCCAAAAAAAAGTGTATTATGCATTTAGGTTGCTACGCAATGAGCGATGGTAGTAATAAAACCTGTTTACGCAATACGTATGGTATTGGTAGATATGTATTCGCAAAGACTTGGTAGATAGGAAATCTCAAATCCCGCAATTGTCCTACCTACCTAGTGTACCCATCCCAAAAATGTCACCACGAAGTGAAGAAATGACACTAAACTGCGCTATATAAATGCCATGTTATTATTATTATGACTGGTTGTTTTTGACAGATGTCAATAAAATTAAATTTTGATCATTTGAAGCTCTGCAGAGCTCAGTTTAAAACAGTATCTTAAACAAGGAAGATTAATCTAAAACATAACTATTACCGTGGAGGAAGTTATTGTGAATACAAATAAATATTCATATTTCCAGTGCATTCAATTTGGCAGACAGGCCCCAACTGCGACGGGTGAGTTCCTTTTTATTCTATAATCCAATCTGGACTTTTCTTATGTTGCAGAAGCTTAAGATCACACATTGAGGAATTCTGTCTATCAAGGATAGCGGATGCATTAAAAATAAATTGTCCCATATAACATTGCAATTAGCATAGTTCTGGGATTGTTCCTTTGTGTGTGTTGCGAGGGGCTTATTTAGGGTTGCCAGATGATAATTTGATAAAGGAGGGCAGATGGGTCTAAAAAGGAGGACTTTCTGTAAAAAAGGAGGACATTCAGAAAATAAACGATTTTTTTATATTATTTTACTTTACTTTAATCATATTTAGCTGAGCTGCCAATTTCGGAAAGAAGTTCTTGGTTTTTTAACAAATAAATATAAAAATCTTCACATGTCATGTTTTTGAAGTTGTAATTAGTAAGAATTAAAGATTTAATTGACTGCACACTTAGTCTATTCCTCTCTTTGCTCCACTGAGTTATGCGTTATGTGCGCTTATACAAAAATAAAACTCGCAGATCTTGAGCAGTTATGAGAAACATTCAATGTTTTCAACACTTTTGAATTAGATTGTCCACTGCTCGTGCAATTTCAAATCATAATATGCCTCATCTTCATCTGATTTTGATTTAAGAAATGAAATCAAGTTACAAAATTGATCGTGTAGCTTAACATCGTCAATCTCTACACCTCTGATGTTCAAGAATTTAATGCATGAAACTAAATCATCATATTTTAAGTTTTCGTTCTCTTTCAGCAATTTCATCCATTCAAAACATTTGAAATCTTCCAAGGGTTTTACCCATTCCATCAAGTAATCTTCACAAGCCTTGTAAACACTTAAAAAATCTTCCGCCAGTCCCGCCCGATGTTTAGCAAAAAGGAGGACTTACAGTAGGTAAGGGAGGACAAAACATGTAAAAGGAGGACATGTCCTCCTTTTGGATACCATCTGGCAACCCTAGGCTTATTCCAGCAACACCAACTAATAAAGTGAAATCGCAGTTTCGCGACACCAATACCATCGCTTAATATGCATGTCAATTTTTGAACACTTATACTTTTAACAATGTTATGAATAAAATTGCTCCGAAAATTTGATAAATTTCAAAAGAATGCTGTTTAAACCTTTATTTTCTTTTTTAATGGTAATGTAAGTACTTGCATACTGCTCGCTAATCCCAGATGCAGGGACTTTGGAGGGTCTAAAGTCGTTCAAAATAGAGGTAGCTTCATTTAACAACAAAAAAATTAGAGTCTTGACGTGTGCGGCGAACTAAAAAACCATGTTTCCTTTTAACGCCATTGGAAAAGTGGTGGAGTCCTTTCCAGATATATTAAAAAAAGTTTTGGGTGCGACCGACAATCAAACGTGGTTTCTTCCGCTCGAAGG
The DNA here is from genome assembly GCA_026573805.1 of Hesperophylax magnus. Taxonomy (NCBI): domain Eukaryota; kingdom Metazoa; phylum Arthropoda; class Insecta; order Trichoptera; family Limnephilidae; genus Hesperophylax; species Hesperophylax magnus. The sequence continues at coordinate 26,487,490 of JAIUSX010000011.1, forward strand.
GCGCGTACTTTACCTACCGATTCCACCACCAAACATAATTTTAAATGTCTTATTTATTTTGAGAATATAACGTTTCGAATAAAAATTAGAAAATCTATTGAAAATTGTTTTTACCATATTTTTACTCGTCTTTATTCGTTGAATGATATTTTTATTGCAGAATAAGTGGGTTTTATACGAATAACAAAAGCAATAAAAACAAAACAGAGAAATCTGAAAACAAACAATTCTGAGAATTTTTTAATAAAAAAACAAATAATGTTTTGTCGCTTGAGCAGATAAAGCAAATAATAAAAACATTTAGTATTTAAAGATCAAATCACACTTCAACCTCAACTTTCTTCCACTTTTTGACTGGTCTGTCTATCCGTCATAAGGTGAAACTGATCTATTCATTAGTTGGAAAAATTTATTTTACCAATTAAATCAAAATAAAAACAAAAGCTTAAAATAAACCTAGTCTGTGTAATGAACAAAGTAGTATTTTTATTGGAACAAATCCTCAGAATAATTTTAACATATTTTTGTATTTTTTTTCATTAATAGTGCATTAGTACATTCGTCAGATTAAAAAAGTGCCATCCTGTATACAAAGTGTCCTTGAACAATAACCGTACCCAGTGTGACAAGAAAAAACTTACAAAGTTGCCCCACTTGCAAACCGTATGCAGCTCACGATCCGCTAAAAGATAAAGGACTTGTAGCCGAAAAATAGAATCACGTTCCACTGAGGTCTTCCAGTGCCACACATTTACGTGTACTTGGACGTGTTCAACGAGTTTGGGCCCATATTTTCAAAAAAAAGAACCAGTGAAAAAGTACCCGGTTACAAAAGAACGGGTGAAACAAGGATTGCGATGGTGTGGGTCCTGTATGAGCGAAAAGGATGAAAGTTCTAATTCGTTAATGGGAACGAAAGGGATAGAACGTCTCAGTATCTAAATTATTGGTTGTATTCGTATAAAAACAAAAGTTGATAACTACATATCGTTGAAGGGTCATAACATTTAATACAAATTATAAATAGCATATTTTTGAGCCGAAAGTTAATTGTAGAAGAAGTCGGGATGCACGATGAAGTGAATCAAATACGGATCGAGAACGAATAGCAAGAGAGAATTCGTCAGACGATGTATGAAATTGAATGAAGCAAGGAGTCGGTGCCAAGACAGAATGGTGTGGCAGTTCTATTTATTTGCCATTTGAAATTAGATTAGATTAAATTACATTAAAGAACACATTAAATATCGTTAAGAATTTTTTTTAAATATTTATATAGAACTTTAGATATGCCCAGTTCTCATGTGTACAAGTTAGGAGCGCATTTCGCGATTTCCGATGTTAACTACCGGTGGCGAAGGAATTAATGACGCAAGTTTCTATTATGAGTATATTCGCGGCTACACCGGTAGAAAAAAGCCAGCATTGTTTGTTAAAATCGGGAAATTTTTCTAATATTTATCAATCTCTGCACAAAGGCAAGATCTTTTATCAAGTATTTTGGGGCTGCCAAACTCAATAGTGGGGAATACTATTAATTACAATAGCGATCAACAAATGTTGCTTTCTTAGATAGTTGAATATATAATTATATTATAATCCATTAATCCTAAGAACTCTGTTTTAAATTCTAGCCTTAACGATAGTAGTTATATTAATTTTAATGACTAACCGTCTTAAAAATTAGATTCTTTTAGTTGGTGTGGTAAAGCCAGCCTCGGGCCTTATTTATGTCCGTTTTTACCAAACAAACGCCGCGGTAAGAAGTCAAGTTTTTCACTGTTGTGACCTTATGCGCCGCGTTATATTTACACCAAGTTTTAACCGTTTTACTTATTAGCTACTTACAGGCTTTTTCAGCCTTGGTGTGGTAAAGCCGGCCTCGGGCCTTATTTATGTCCGTTTTTACCAAACAAACGCCGCGGTAAGAAGTCAAGTTTTTCACTGTTGTGACCTTATGCGCCGCGTTATATTTACACCAAGTTTTAACCGTTTTACTTATTAGCTACTTACAGGCTTTTTCAGCCTTGGTGTGGTAAAGCCGGCCTCGGGCCTTATTTATGTCCGTTTTTACCAAACAAACGCCGCGGTAAGAAGTCAAGTTTTTCACTGTTGTGACCTTATGCGCCGCGTTATATTTACACCAAGTTTTAACCGTTTTACTTATTAGCTACTTACAGGCTTTTTCAGCCTTGGTGTGGTAAAGCCGGCCTCGGGCCTTATTTATGTCCGTTTTTACCAAACAAACGCCGCGGTAAGAAGTCAAGTTTTTCACTGTTGTGACCTTATGCGCCGCGTTATATTTACACCAAGTTTTAACCGTTTTACTTATTAGCTACTTACAGACTTTTTCAGCCTTGGTGTGGTAAAGCCGGCCTCGAGTCTGATTTAAGACTGTTTTAACCAAACTAAGGCAACACGGTTTCTTCATTCCATAGAACCGATGGGAAATCGTGAATTTTGACGATGTAATGAAATTAACACTTTAATGATTTAAAATACATTTTGAGGAATATCTTGATGTGATTTGAATGTAAATATAATTTTTACAACCAGCGTGGACATAGTCGTGGGACATACATTTTTATAGTTTTTTGGTTGATTTCGAAGGGTCGTTTAGTTCATAAAGTTTATTTTATATTTATTTATTTATTTGTAATAAACCTTTTGGCTTTTATTACATGATTTTGTTTCTATATTTCCATACAGTTAATTTTACATTTCATACTTTTTTCATAGATTTTTTACGGTTTCGAAAATAAAGAGTATTTTTTTAATATTTACATATATTTTTGATATAAAATATTGTTTGTCCACCTGAATCCTCCGGGAAACCAATAAATAGAAAATATGTAATAACTATTGAAGTATATGAAGTAAGAGGTTACAAAATATGTAATAACTATTGAAGTAAGAGGTTATAAAATATGTAATAACTAGACATCGGATTATATGCATTTGCATATTTGCATATGCAAATGCATATAACTCTCTAATTACGACGTTAATGTATATTTCAGCCTTTTTTTCCCAAATCGTGCATATTTCGTTTAATAGCGGGAGGTATCATCTACGTATAGGGAGCTAGGTGACGATGACGCGTAGGGCACGAGCGCGATCAGCCACCGCACTTGGAATGGAATCTTGGATTAAAGGTTACCCCGGTCAGTTCACGGTTGATGACAATGTGATTTTCTGCAAGACTTGTGACAAATGTATACCTTGTTCGAAAACATATCAGATCAACCAACACGTAAATACTACAACCCACATAGCAGCAAGAAATAAACCATCAACAAGTCGCCAGCAACTGCTGACACAAGTTATGCCTTCAACTTCGGACTGTGCAAAGAAGACGGCGTTTAATAAAGATCTATGTGAGTTTTTTGTTGCTTGCAATATTCCATTTCATCAACTGAATAACCAAGTATGCCAAAAATTCCTCAAGAAATATTGCACGAACCAGATAGTCCCTGAAGAGTCTACGATTCGAAAAAACTACCTGTCCGCTATCCACAAAGACGTATTAAGTGAAATTCGTGCAGATCTGCAGAACAATTTACTCTGGATATCAGCTGACGAAACTACGGATTCATGTGGACGATATATAGCGAATTTGATGGTTGGAAAACTAACAAAGGAGCCCTCTATTCCCCACTTGGTAGCCTGTAAAATCCTAGAAAAAACAAATCATTCAACTGTTGCTCGTTTCATAAATGATTCTATAAGATCTTTGTTTCCCGATTGTTCTGTGGATGAAAAAATCTGCATGTTTGTTTCTGATGCTGCGCCATACATGGTGAAAGCTGGCCAAGCCTTTTTATCCAAATTTACTACACATTACCTGCTTAGCTCACGGGTTTCATCGCCTTGCAGAAGAGATACGGCAAGAGTATGGGAATGTTAATAAATTGATTTCCTCTCCGTCGCGTGTGCAGTCTTATAAAGAGCAATTGCCAAATCTAGCATTGTCACCAGAACCCATAATTACTCGTTGGGGTACTTGGCTTAAGGCAGTATTATTCTATGCTGAAAATTTTGAGGCCGTAAAACAAGTAGTTGGGCAATTTGACAGTTCTGAGGCCATTGCAATTCATTCAAGCAAGCTAGCATTTGAAGACGCATCCATTAAACAGAATATCGCCCTCATCTCAACACATTTCCACAAGTTACCAGATACCATAAAAAATTGGAAACAAAAAACCTTCCTCTAATTAAAGCAATAGAAATACTGGAAACAAAGATCGAACTCGCCAACGCCCTTCCTAATTCAATATCAGAAAAGATTCGTAAAAAGTTAGACTCTATTTTGCTTAAAAACCCGAGTCTCGAAGATATGAAGAACATTAATGCCTACATCAACGGCACAGGTCATACCCTGCCTAAACAGATATCTCCAGAAATGGCGCCAAATTTTAAATTTTGTCCAATGACGTCAGTTGACGTAGAGAGGTCGTTTTCGGCGTACAAATTAATACTGGGTGACAAACGTCACAAATTTGAGCTAGAAAATTTGGAAAAATACTTAGTTGTATATTGTCACAAAAACTATGCATAATTTTAAGAATATTTTGCTGTTTTTGTACGGTCTTTAATTAAAATATATAAAAATATAAACGGTTTTTTGATTTTGCATTGTGCATATTTTGGGCAAATCAAGAGTTTTTAGTGCATATTTCGGCCTTTTTTAATGCATAGGTATTTGCATGCACATTTTGGCACTTTGTTAGTGCATATAATCCGATGTCTAGTAATAACTATTGAAGTATATGAAGTAAGAGGTTATAAAATATGTAATAACTATTGAAGTAAGAGGTTACAACATTTCAGATATTTGCAATTTATTTTTGGGAACCTCAGAGACCTGTATCATCAATATAGATTATTATTACTTATGTCTACTAACTGTTATTATTTACATATTTTCCTATGCTCTGTTCATTTCTAAAAATATCTTTAGTAGGTACTGAATGATTTTTTTGCTTGTTTTGAAAATGAAAGTTTTGGGATATATCAGCATATCGCTCGCCATACACTACCAATGGGAATGTACGGCGAGCGATATGCTGAAATAGGCCAATCCACGAAAATATAGCGCACTTACATTGTGTTGTACTCTTGGTTCAAGATGGTCCAGGAAATAAACATACTATACATAATATGTGTTAACCAAAAAGTAATAAAAATAATTAAACTAGCAAACAAACTAAAAATGCACATTTCTTGAACTTTTTAAACTTTATATAAACATAAATTCAATATACAGCATTTTACACCTACAGTCCATTTTATTTTCTTAAATGTGTCCTGTTATACTTCTTACGACAGTCCTTTACGTTAATTTCTGATTTTGTTAAAAACTTCATGTAATCATAAATTCAATCTCCAGCATTCTATACCTACAGTCCTTTTTATTTCCTTAAATATGTCCTGTTATACTTCTTACGACAGTCCTTAACGTTAATTTCTGATTTTGTTAAAAACTTCATGTAATCATACATTCAATCTCCAGCATTCTATACCTACAGTCCTTTTTATTTCCTTAAATATGTCGTGTATATAATACTTCTTATGACAGTCCTTTACGTTAATTTCTGATTTTGTTAAAAACTTCATGTAATCATAAATTCAATCTCCAGCATTCTATACCTACAGTCCTTTTTATTTCCTTAAATATGTCCTGTTATACTTCTTACGACAGTCCTTTACGTTAATTTCTGATTTTGTTAAAAACTTCATGTAATCATAAATTCAATCTCCAGCATTCTATACCTACAGTCCTTTTTATTTCCTTAAATATGTCCTGTTATACTTCTTACGACAGTCCATTTATAATAATTCCGTTGTCGTAGGACCATTTAATTATTTTGTTTTGATCTGCTTGTAGGAATTGCTCATTTTTTTGTGGATCTCTTTCAGCGCATATAATGCATGTATCGTCCGCAAACGTGTAACATTGACAACGTTTTACTACATTTTGTTTTTACTACATACTGTTTACTTGCATTATATAACACGTAGGTCCCGATATCGACCCTATTGCCACTCTAGTATTTGCTGTCATTTCACTTAATTTTCCGTCAATTTTAACTTTGTCTTTTCTATTTAAAAGTTATTTTGAAACAAATATATAATGGACCTCTAATACCACATTCTTCCGTTGCTACTAATAATGTTTGATGGTCCAATGTATCTGAGGATTTTTAAGTCTATAAAAATTATCGCGATATAATATTTTTCATTCAGAAGACTATTTATATAGTCCGTGAATTTAGATAGTAATTGTGTAGTGCTTTTTTTAAAATCCATATTGTATGGGATTTATGATTCTATTCATTTCCATACATTTCTGAATTTGGTCAATGATGGCTCTTTCAATAATTTTGTCAATACACCATAATTGGTGAACTCTTTGTGATTTCCTGATTTATACAAAGGTCTGATGGTGGATATTTTAGATCGTTAGGTATGATACCTTTCTTTACACAGAGGTTAATTAATTTAGTCAAGGCATGGATTATATTATCAGCAACTAATTTAAAGTCTTCAACTCTTATTTGGTCATTGCCTTCCGATATGATTCCGATTCATTCAAATTATTTTTTTACATATTTTTGTGAAACGGGTCGGAATCTCATTGACATATAAGCAGGAGTTGTATACATGGCACGATTTCAGAATTTTGTAGTGCAATTGTGTCTTATGTTTTGTATTTCATTTACAAATGTTGTGGCAAATTTTTCACATACAAATTTTATCTCTTCTAGGCTTCCCATATATTGAAGAATTTTTTTTCTAAATTTTTTTAGTTTTTTCTATTAGATTGTTTATTTCGTCCCAAAGTTTCCTTGGGTTACTGTTAAAGCTATTTATTACATTTTTTTGGAAAGTGTTTTGGTGACATTTATAAATTTGTTTGTTTTGTTTCTAAATCACGCATATTCTAATCGAATAACCGGGTTGCATGGGCAATTTTTGCATTTTCTGTAAAGATAATCATGTTCTTAATTTTTTCTGTATCTCATGGATTTTTGTGTGTAAGGTTTTTTTTAAAAGATTTTTCTTTTTTTGAGGATGAATAAATATTATCAAAAACATTTTTTATATTACAGTACCTACAATTTTGATAGGTATGTAAAATCCGTGTAAATAAATAAATGGGCGTAAATAAATAAGTAATGGTAATGGCTGACTTAAATCATTCTCAATTAAAAATGTTTAAATGCTATGTCCTATACGTTTACATAAATCCCCGCAAAACAGCAAAAGTGCGGCAAAATTTGTATGTGGGTGACGTGAGTGTGTGTTTAGGCTTAAAAGTTCCAATCTATCTGCTTTCATTTAAGTGGAATATTCCATGCCTCGGAACCATTAACATATATCACCTGATTCTAGTCAACATAATAGGAAATACTACATGCATTATACTTTATAGTCCTTTTTTCACAGTCGAATGTTCAAAATCATTAACATACCACCTGATTCTAGTCAACATAATACGAAATACTACATGCATTATACTTTATAGTCCTTTTTTCACAGTCGAATGTTCAAAATCATTAACATACCACCTGATTCTAGTCAACATAATACGAAATACTACATGCATTATACTTTATAGTCCTTTTTTCACAGTCGAATGTTCAAAATCATTAACATACCACCTGATTCTAGTCAACATAATACGAAATACTACATGCATTATACTTTATAGTCCTTTTTTCACAGTCGAATGTTCAAAATCATTAACATACCACCTGATTCTAGTCAACATAATACGAAATACTACATGCATTATACTTTATAGTCCTTTATTCACAGCCGAATTTTCAAAAAATAATGTTACCAAGAGGCAAAAATAAAGTGTTTTGTTCACTGAATTTTGAATCAAATAGATATTGTTTCATTATAAATACCACGCTAATTGACCTTCCCAGTGGGTTCTCATCTTGACTTCGCGGGTTCAATCAAACCATAGAACAAACCGTTCTGATCAAGGTGGTAGTGAGAATTAGAATCAGGTTACGTTGTCGTAACACGGCCAAAGATAATTGTTATCGTATGTGCTTAGAAATTGACGTATAAAAACACACATCATCTATTCGAACAATTTCACGTTTCAAAAAAACTAATTTTTATAATTTCTTTTTCATAATAATTTATTATATCAGAATATTTATTAAAGTAACCACAAAAATAACTTATTGTTGAGAAACATCTTTTGGCGACCCTAGGTGAGTAAAACCGACAGTAGGGTGCCAAGCGTGGCAAGACGTGACGACGCCTATGGAACGACGTCCTGTCGAGTGACTCGTCTGCTCTTTTCGCCAGGCAGCAAAAACTCTGTGCGGTATATTTGATTCAATTTTCACTAAAATTGGCAATGAAAGGATCTAAGAGATACTACAATTTAACTGTATGTATTTTTAATAACAACGAAAGAATTGTTTTAGTATCAAAAATATAAACAATATTTTGCTGAATTTTCACTTGGTTTAATAAAAATTCATTTTCAATGCCAGTCAATCAATTTCAACTTTAAATAGGTTTGTAATATTTTTAAACAGAGTAAATAATATAACATTTCTACGAAAATTAAACTATCGCTACTCGGATTTTTGAAGTAAAGTACTTGAATGCTTTTAGTGATTTAAAAAAAAAATAAATGGAACAAATAAAAAAAAAAACATTTTCCGTTACTGATTTATACGACATTAATAAACTCCACTTTTTTCATTGCTATTACACACACACACTCGTACATCTATCTTTTCTATGTTCTCTTGGAAATTTGTTTCGTTAAGTTAAAATGTTAATATTGAGAAATTCCGACATTTCATTACAAAGTGTTGCTGTGAATTGAGAATGGTATTTTTCCTACAGATACACATTTCTCAAAGTATTGCAATATTGAAAGACTCTTGAACTTTTAAGCAAAAATGTCTGCTTAATAAATTTCCAATCAATCCCCGTTATCAATGCTACCATACTTTATACTCATTTCTATGGAAAAATTCTATTTCAGTTTAGCTGACTGCTAACATAAAGTGGGGTGTTTCCTTTCCAAAGTTTTAGGTATTCGCCTAATCAATAATTGATGAGTTCACTGAAAATTTACTTTACATATTAATATTTAAGTATATAATTAATATGAAGTTACTGAAAGAATTATAAATATATTTTGTAGTGTTTTTTTTTGTGGAGTTGAGTGGTTTCTGTTTTCTATTTCTAATCTCCCTATGTTTTGCATCCAGCTTTTCATTTGAATTTCGAATGTTATAATATTGCTGTGATTTTTAAATGAAAGTGGGATTTGTAAAGGTAATGTAGTATTTTTATAGAATAAATTTGTTTAATTAATACTTTGTTAAGATTATTGAAGATTTCATTAATGCTAGTTCTTACAGGGCTTCTCAATATAATTTTCGTGATGGCTTTTTGGATGTCAAATAGTGAATTTAGAATATTGTCATTTGCACTGCTCCATCTGACAGTAGGTACCATAATCTAAAAGTGGTTTGCAGAGGAGTCATACAGATCTTACTTAAATCTTTTTTAATGGGGACATTTATGATGGTTTTGAAAAAAATTGTTGTCATTTTATTATTTAAATAACTAACGTGTTTAGTCCATGTTTAATTTTGATAAATTTTTGCAACTAGATACAAACATGGTCAACATTTTTCAATGAGGGATTTTTAAGTTCAGGTTTCCAGAGATTTTGCATTTCCCCAGCGGGTTGAACAAAAAACTCATTCCAAAATGACAGCGTTATATTATGGAAAGGCGCAAATTTACATGGGGAAACCTAATAAAAATAAATTTGTACGAAATAAGATGCTGTTAGTGTGCAAACTGCGAAGAAGTTATATGATATCTAACATATCTTAATTGTGTGTTTTGTAATTTGAGTGTTATCAATAGAACTTATATTAGTTACTACGTGTCGTATGAATTATTTTTATTTTCGAAGGAAGCAAATACTTTGGGGTGTGACATATTGAATGAAAAAACATACACTTAGTAAGACACCACTTTATTTTTGAATCAATAACGATAGCCAACCGGGTTTCGCTTGTCCCAAGCTTCATCAGGGCTAAATATCAACTAAAGCTAATTAGATACAGGCACATATAAATATAGGTAAATGAAAACAATGAGTGAAAGAGATACAAAACAGATAGAAAGAGATGCAAATAGAAAAGGTGGAGACAAATTATTAAGGATGATGAGGAGGGAGGGGGGGGGGAAGGAAATAACAGTTTCAGCGGCGGAATAAATTTAATATGGGACTATCAGATAAATTAATTTGGTTATTTATTATATTTAAATTATTATTAACTGCTTTTTTATTTCAAGGGCTTCTAAGTTGTTTAATCTAATTCCAGATCCATTTTTATGCAATATTTTAGTTCCAGAGATTTTATCGAATGAATGATTAGATTCTATTAAATGATTCGCGAATTCTGAAAAGGCATTATTGTTTAAACATCGTATATGTTCTTTTACTCTTAAGTTGACATTCCGGGCCGTTTTTCCGATATAAAAAGCAGAACTTATTTTTTATTCAAGAATTATTTTTAATTTCGAGCCAAGTTTTCGTTTCTCCTCTTTCATGCAAGAGCTCCATAATTGTTGAGATTTGACCCAAATCTGACCGTCTTGCTGCATTCCATGAAATCGCATTCACATCTAAAATCACCATTTTCGGAATACAACATCTGAAATGTTCTTTATTTATTATGTAGAACTTCCTCGTGCTAGATTAAATTACGAAAAGTATGATCCGAATGAAGAGTTTACCATTTGCACATTGCGCGGAGTATATCTTATATATCTTCCTGTAATGCAGGAGCAACGATAGATATATGAGTGCAATCAATTGCTCCTACACTCCGCATGCCCCATCTCCGTGGGATTTTGAGCTTCTCTCAGAATTCGAAATGGGATTACGCCTACGTTGTGGTTACCCTAATACCCGTGAGTATAGTACATATCTTCCTGTAATGCAGGAGCAATGATAGATATATGAGTGCAATCAATTGCTCCTACACTCCGCATGCCCCATCTCCGTGGGATTTTGAGCTTCTCTCAGAATTCGAAATGGGATTACGCCTACGTTGTGGTTACCCTAATACCCGTGAGTATAGTACATATCTTCCTGTAATGCAGGAGCAATGATAGATATATGAGTGCAATCAATTGCTCCTACACTCCGCATGCCCCATCTCCGTGGGATTTTGAGCTTCTCTCAGAATTCGAAATGGGATTACGCCTACGTTGTGGTTACCCTAATACCCGTGAGTATAGTACATATCTTCCTGTAATGCAGGAGCAATGATAGATATATGAGTGCAATCAATTGCTCCTACACTCCGCATGCCCCATCTCCGTGGGATTTTGAGCTTCTCTCAGAATTCGAAATGGGATTACGCCTACGTTGTGGTTACCCTAATACCCGTGAGTATAGTACATATCTTCCTGTAATGCAGGAGCAATGATAGATATATGAGTGCAATCAATTGCTCCTACACTCCGCATGCCCCATCTCCGTGGGATTTTGAGCTTCTCTCAGAATTCGAAATGGAATTACGCCTACGTTGTGGTTACCCTTCAAGCTTCTAACTTCTAGAGCCAAAAATCCTGCAGAAATTTTATCTGAAAATCATCAATGGTACATTACAGGTCTATCACAATTTTTTTAAATGTGTAGTTTATTGTAAATGGAATCACTTTTATCTGACATTTAACATGTTGCGTACTTTACAAACATCGGAATTACGTTAATTAAACATCTAAAGAATGTGTGATGCACCTATAATTTAGCATGAAGGATTTTCAGATAAATAATACTTGCAGATAAAATGGCTGCAGGATTTTTGGCACTAGAGTTTTTAACAATTTTTAATTCCGTAAACTGAACATTCGCTTTCGTTAGATGGGATTGTATGGGATGACATCCAAAACGATTTCTGTTGATGACGATTTCTTATTATGTTGTTATTCCTGTTACTATAAGAGTGGTTAGAAGAGATGTTATTACCTTTTACTCTATGTAAATTAGGTAGGTAATATTTTGGCTGAACTTGGAAATAAAATATAGGTATTTAGGCAGGTTTTTTATATATAAAGTTTTTTTTTAAGTTAGGATATTATAGGTTAGGTTAGGATATGTTAATTTAGTAAAGGTTAGATTAGGTTAGTTTAATTTAGTAAGGGTTAGGTTATTGTAGCATGTTAGGTTAGGTTAGTGTAGATTATGTTAGGTTAGGTTAGTATAGGGTAGGTTAGGTAAGTATAGGTTAGTTTAGGTTGGGTTAGGTTAATATTGGTTAGGTTAGGTTAAATCGGGTAAGGATAGGTTAGGTTAGGTTAGTATAGGGTAGGTTAGGTAAGTATACCTTAGTTTAGGTTGGGTTAGGTTAATATTGGTTTGGTTAGGTTAGGTTAGTACAGGTTAGGTGAGTACAGGTTAGATTAGGTTAGGTTAGTATAGGTTAATATAGGTTGGGTTAGGTTAGGTTAAATCAAGTAAGGATAGGTTAGGTTACGTTTTTTACATCCAAAAGTATTAAATAAGTGTTTTAAAAAACTTGCCTTATTATCAAAAATTTATTTTATTTTATTGTGAAAACAGTGCCAATGCATGAATTAAATGGTACTCACATTTCTTCTAGAATACCGAAATAAGAATATATCGTTGACAGAAATTATTAGAAATGATTCTCATCCCATACAATTTTTGTTTACCTAATTAAAATATATTGTTAAAATTAAAAATTTCCCAAATGCATATAATTGCATTTTATAGTAATTGAGGTAAAAGGATTTATTTAAAAAAAAAATCTTAAGTGTGGCCAGCGATTCCAAATATTTACCAAATTATATATTTATCATCGTGTTTACAGTAAATATTTACGATAATGTTAAGTTTTCTACTGCTAAAAGTACACAAATATTGATAATTGTCACTAAGCTTCACACTCTAATAAAGCCAATCCTTCACGATCGCCAACTCAAGAGGTGTTCTTCGTGGAAAGCTATCGGTATTGGCGCAAAATCACACAACTCTCATAGAGAGAAACGGAATCGCATTTTACAAAAACTTGTGTTAAGTATAACGGGGATCGCCCTGCAGAAACCACAGCCAATCGCACATTTACTTTAATATGAAGTGCAAATTTAATATATATATATTTTTTTTTAAAATTATATTTATTAAATAAAAAAATTTACAATGTGTGATATACATCCCACTACATTTATTACATATATAGGTCCCACTATATTTATTGCGTCCGTGCGTAAATCCGTCTTTGGGCGTCCAGCACTTCTAGTTCTTTTTTTAAGATTGTTTTTGTGAATATTGCACTATGTATTGTTCACAATAATCGCTAATATCATATTTTTTTTAATATTCATAATAATGCAGGTTTTGATGTTTATTATACTTTCATACATTTCTTGCGTCACGTACATACTCACGTCCGGGTGTATATTTTTTGTATATTGAAGGTTCCTTTTAATATAGGTTTCACGTCCTTTCACTCTAATTTAATTGTTACGTCTTCCGTATATTGCTGACTATTCTAATAAAGGTTTCACGTCCATACTGAATAATTGATTCTGGCGTCCGAGTGTATATTATTTGTATATTACATGGCGTTTTGAAGGTCGATTTAATTTTTACGTCTTCCGTATATAAGGCCCTTAAGACTCTTGGATTTGTTTTGAAAGTTTCAAAAGACTTCAATAATTTAGGCCGTTGTTATGCCCCTTTTATTATATAACCACTTAGGATTACGTGACATATTCTGATCTGGGAGATATATTTCACCTTAAAAATAATCAATATAAATATTGTTTATTTCAACTCTTTTATATATCGAGACACAAATAGACATCTATAATTTTTGCAATCTTTTTATTTTATTTTAAATATCTACTTATGTGAGACATCTTATAATTTTTACCAATATATCTTATTTTATTATACGCTTTTGCTGTAACATTTTTTTTTCATTGTATTTTGTTTTCTCTATTGTTTTAATTTTGAAGAATTTATAATAACTGCGACTATTAAACTAGAATGTAATAGTCCATTAGGTGTAATAAATAAATAAGCAACCAAAAATATTTCTTACTCTTTCTTCTAATGAAGTTTTCACGTTCATAGTGAATTAATTACAGCATCTATGGTTGAGGGGTAAGACTCTCGACTCGCAATCCGAAGCACGTAATCTGACGGTCAAACATCAACGGTTTGTTTGTGTTATTTCACAATTAATACATTAAAAATAATATAAAGTGTGTTTGCAGCACGTTCCAGAGTGAAATATACTCTCAGTATCGCCCTGGTGTCAGACCACCATTCCGAATCGAAACGTTATTTCTAAGCTTTTGCCGTATTTGGCGACCAGATCTAAATAGCCAGGTACTTTTCCACATTTCTCTTCCTCATCTTCTTCCCCTCCCTAATACCTTCACACTAGTACTCAGATTGGGGATACCACAGTCTCGCTGTTCTAGACGGGAGCGGTTGAGACTCTTGTGCGGTACATAAAAATTATATGTATATATATATATATGTTTTATTTTTTTGGCATCCAGAAACACACCAGATCTGACAACAAACTGTATATTGATGGTGAGAACTTTGAATGAATATCTTGTTGCATCTTGTTTACAAAAGTACCTACTGGGCGCAGGCGTGCGACAATCATTTTTACAACGATATCCTTAGTAAAAATGTATCATTTCATAACGCGCCAGCTCGCTCCATTGCAGAGGGCGGTCGGACCTTTTTAGGTCGGGACATCAATTTACCGTCTACTGTAAACCATCATACAAAAATGTGCACCCGCGCAGGGTGGTTTTTAGTTCTGAGTGCTACGTGGCATCGTTATAATCTGGCGTTTTGCTTCACCAAGGGCTCAAACAATACATAACAATGTATATATTCGCAAACGGCCATGGGGACGCAATACTATCGACGTAATGCGTGGACGCAGCACGGCCGTTGTTATGTATACAAAATAATATCTACTCGTGATCGGTCACGAGGATACAATACCGTCGACGCAGCACTTCCGTCGTTACGTGTTCAATATAATAATATCTGTTTTTATATTTAAGTTAATAAGTTCAACCTCAAATTGTAATATTTTAATTGATGAGTTAAACTTATTACTATCATTTAGTAAAAAATAAAAATATTTATTTATTTTTATTTCTTAACATCTTTAGTGTTACAATATTTACAACATAATATAATGTAATATTTCAATCACTTTCCTGATAAATCAGA
Source organism: Hesperophylax magnus (assembly GCA_026573805.1). Classification (NCBI taxonomy): domain Eukaryota; kingdom Metazoa; phylum Arthropoda; class Insecta; order Trichoptera; family Limnephilidae; genus Hesperophylax; species Hesperophylax magnus. The sequence continues at coordinate 26,502,797 of JAIUSX010000011.1, forward strand.
TGCTTGTGTTTAGGAGAGGACAACTATATATATTTACATGTATTTATATTGCAAATATTATTACAAAAACTATTAATAACCTTACAAGAAAATACAATAAAAATAATAAAAACAGGTTAGTTATAAATAATACCAAGAAATGATAAGCAGAAACATAATATGTGGAGTTTATTAAGCAGAATTGATTTGAAAGTACCTACACGGCACACACGCTCATGTAATCTATAAAAACACTGTAAAACCAATTCAAATAAAAATGCTTGTCTTAGGAGAATATGTTCAACATCTGTATAATAACATTATCTCTGATTCTATTTTCAATGTAAAGAAAATAAATATAAAAACTCAATTAAAAATGAATTAAACGTGTACCAAGCTACATAAAATGTAATTATATTATGTAATGACATGTATTATGTTATAATAATCTTCTGTTTAAATAATCTCCTGTTATAATAATCTCCAGTTATAATAATCTCATGTTATAATAATTTCCCTCTTGAATAACGTTATATTTTTTACAAAATGAAACAATACTTTGTTTTAAACCACTTTATATTTATTTAACACAATATTTGGGTTCAATCCAAACCGGTCAACGAAATATAAATTAAAATAATGTGGTTTAAAACAAAGTATTTGTTTCATTTTGTATAATGTCAAGCCACAAAGTGTTTGCTTTCTTCGTTAAATGTAATATTTTTTTAGTTCTTGTAAGTATAGTGTTTAAATTTTTAGATACATAATAGAATAGTATATTGAGGAAATCTGTAATTGGTTTCTCAGTTAGGTAAATTACACATGTATAAAAGAACCACATTGTAAACTGTTGATTTCCCTGAAATAAAATAAATAATTAAATAATATCAAACAATAAGAAAAGTCATGAGGTGGTATTAGAGAACTTTAAATCGATTTTCTTTGCAATTAAATAATAACTTTGTAATAATTTAACAATAAATTTGTAAAAACCACTTTTATTATTATACTTTGTGCCGACCGGGTTTCGCTACCACCGAATGTTCTTCTTAAAAAAATAATATGGTTTCGTTCTTCGTTCGATAATGATTTCAATGTAAAATAGTGTGCTTGTGTAAACTCCGCTCATACGAGTTTTGAAAACATAGTGTAGAGATATAATATAAAATAATAATCATCCTAGACTTGAAGAAAAGTCAATAGGTGTCGCACATTAAATAAAAATGGATAAATTTATTCAAGACACTATATAGATAGCATTTAGTTTGAGTTGAATCCTCCAATCATGCATAAAGATAGCAGCCAATAAAAATATGCGTTAAGAAAATTAAGATTATGTTTCATTTTTATAGTGAATATCTCACAAGAGTCCCAACTGCTCCCGTATGGAGCCAGTGAGACTATGGCATCCCCAATTGGGGTATATTGTGAGGCTGTAGGTAAGTGGGGAAGGGAAAAGACGGGGAAGAGAAATGTGAGGAAGTACCTGGCTATTCAGATCTAGTTACTAAACACGGCTAAAGCCACTTAGAGCAACGTTTCAATTCTGAATGATGGCCTTACACCAAGGCGATACTGGGAGTAACTTCCACTCTGTTGGTAATTCTCAGTCGAAGTATATTACAGTAAATATGACCGAATCGGATAGGGACACATTATCTCAGTTGGTAGAGTCACGGCTCGGAAAACCAAAGGTCCTGGGTTCGAGTCCCAAATGTGACAGTGAATTTTTCAGATGTTCTTCATTAATTAAAAATAATACCTACTCTAGATCGGCTACGGGTACGCAATACTATCGATGCAATGCGTGGATACAGCACTACCATCGATATGTATTAAAAATAATATCTATTCGTGAACGGACGCAATACTACCAACGTAATGCGTAAACGCAGCAAGATCGTCGTTATGCATTAAAAACCACGCAGGATGCTTCTTAGTTCTGAGTGTCAAGCAGCATCGTTGTAAATTAACCCAATGTTGCCAAATCTGATGATTTACTCAACCAAACGCTCAAATAATATGTAATAATATACTCGTGAATGGCCACGGGGACGCGTACTATCGAAGTAATGCGTGGACGCAGCACGATCGTCGTTATGCATTATCATTATATATATATTTCACTAGTAATAAGATGAAAGATATTATGATATGATTAATATTTATTATTTTTCAATGTTCTCCTATAATAAGCAATTGCTAGTGTGTATGGGATGAGGTATTATTTGTTTTGTTTAATATAGTTAAGTATAACGGGAATCGCCCTTCAGAAACCACAGACAATTGCACATTTACTTCAATTTGAAGTATAAATTTAATGTCTTGAAGTATAACGGGAATCGCCCTGCAGAAACCACCCACAGCCAATTGCTCATTCACGTTACAAATATCGCCAAGTAATGCCAAAGCAGCTATTTTTTTAGTGCGTTATTATTTCTGACTATTTTTCATCATCGTTAAATCGTAACTATTGAGAAGAACTATTAATTTTTATACATATGTATATCTAGCAGATCAACATAATTACGAATCATGATTGATTATTTACTTATGTACACGAGTTGTCGCGCTTCTAAGTATGTATTTAACAGGAAAACATATATTATCTAGAAATAATTAACTGTTTAACAAAAATAATTCCCTTTCAAAAATTTAATTGGTTGATCCCGGCTCAAGGGAGAATGAATATCGGATTCATCAAACAAAACATATAATGGGAATTTTCAGCTTTGAAGCAAATTTTTTGTCCTCCAAAACGCCAATCAGGAGAAACCGACCGGAAATAAGACTTATTTTTCGTTTCGGAAAAACATCAATTTCCCCTGTTTATCGAGGAAATTAGATTCCTTAATATCATGTTCATGTTAACGTATCTAATTGGTTTTAATATTTCATATTTATACTGCTCTTACAACAAGGCTTCGCTTATGATGAGTACTTTTTTCGGGAAGATATCTATACCTAATTTCCGTATTTACTTACCTGAAAGTTTTAAAGAAATGACATTAATAATGGTAAACAAAATAATGATGTTTAACGGATAGCAAAATAATCATTGGTTATCATTTCATGATTTGAATATAAAGTTGGTACAAGAGGTATTTAATTTTTTTTCATAGTTCAGCTTTTCCATCCACTTAGTTGTTCTAATACGAAGCTAATACTTTGCACGTGACATTATAGTTTAAAATAAATTAATAACTCCTTTGCGCACACAACTTTTATTTTTATTCTCAATGCCGACCACGTTTCGCTAAAAACCGTAGATGCCTCAAGCTCTGTTCTAGCAGAGTTATACTCTAGTCGGCATTCTCAAATAAAAGTGATGTTTACAAAGTTATTATTTTATTTAAAATCTGATTATTATGCCAGCGTCTGGATGGTTTAGGCCCTCTGATTAGTCGAATTCAAATCGTGTGTCGGGTAAATTCAGCATAGGAAAATATCACGCATTCAAGGGTTCCTTGAAAAAGTTAATCCCTGCTTTACCGGCCGTTGGAGTAGTTTCCCTATTGACCGGCATAATAGCGAATAATTTCATTTGAAATAATCCATAACAAATACGTACAATTTCATCTATTCAAACTACCAAACTACCGTTTTAATACGTATTTAAAAAGAAAACAAACATTTGATTTATATTAATGACCATATACAACAACTATTTGCATTAACGATTCTTAAAAATATTGATATCTAATATTATTTACGTAAATAATAATTTCGCGCCATTTCGACATGAACTTAATACGCGTTTGTTTGTAGGAAGTGAAGGAACTGCCAAACCAACAAAAAAACATGAAACAAAACCGGAAGCTAGAAACGCTTCGTTGATTTTAAAATTAGCCAACAAATCTCTAATCTGACATGTACTTATATGTATAATAAAACAATCATTTTGCCAGGTATATATATTTACATAATATTTATTATTTTACCTTTACCCATTTAGGAAATTATTCGGGATCTGGCAACGCTTAATACGATTTTTTTCTTAAACAAAGCGTTTTGATTTTAGGTTAGTTTAGGGTGGGTTATTAAAGGTTAGGTTAGGATAGGTTAGGTTATGATAGGTTAGGTTATGATAGGTTAGGTTAGGAGAGGTTATGATAGGTTAGGTTAGGAGAGGTTAGGAGAGGTTAGGTTAGGTTGGGTTATTATTGGTTAGGTTGGGTTAGGGTAGGTTAGGTTACGTAAGGTTAGGTTGGGTTATTATAGGTAAGGTTGGGTTAGGTTAGGTTAGGTTAGGTTAGGTTGGGTTATTATAGGTACGGTTGGGTTAGGATAGGTTAGGTTAGGTTAGGTTGGTTTATTATAGGTTGGGTTATTATAGGTTAGATTAGGAAAAGTTAGGTTAGGTTGGGTTATGATAGGTTATTATAGGTTAGGTTGGGTTAGGTTAGGTTAGGTTAGGATAGGTTAGGTTAGGTTGGGCTATGATAGGTTAGGTTAGGTTGGGTTGGGTTATTATAGGTTAAGTTAGGTTGGGTTTTTAAAGGTTAAGTTGGGTTTTTAAAGGTTAGGTTGGGTTAGGATATTATAGGTTAGGTTAGGTTAGGTTGGGTCATTATAGGTTAGATAAGGATAGGTTAGATTAGGATAGGTGTGGTTAGGTTAAGTTAGGATGGGTTATGAAAGGTTGTGTTGGGTTTTTTTACTTTTTCTTTTAAAAATTTATTAAAAAACTTCCCTTAATACACTTATTTGAACAAATAACGATTTTTTTAACACTATATATAATATAATAATAAAGTGAGGTTAGGTTAGGTTAGCTTGGGTTATTATAGGTTAACTGTTGTTAGTTTCACTTAAACTGGGCGAAGCCCAATTAAGTGCCACCCGCAGGGACTAGCAGCAAACAACCCGCGGAGCGGATAGTTAAAAGTTAAAATTTTTGTAATTGATATATATATCCGCAAAAGAAATAAAATAAAATATAAAAACTTACTTCTTACCACTAAATAAAAATTATTCAACAAAAATGTTAATAAAACAAACTTAGAAAACTTTGAGTGAAGTTGAGAGGTGCCTACATTTATAATGTTTTACGTGTTCAAAATGTCAGAAGGATTTGAATGACTTGAAAAGAAATCCGACAAAAATTGTTCCTAAGTAAAATTCATTAATATTTGAAGGAAATTATAGAAAATCGATGTAAACAGATGTTGCCATCTGCCGTTTGGAAAGTTTGTTTGCCCTCAGTAAAATACAACATAAACTTTCAAGACTTATTAAGATATTAATAATCGAATACTTCTTGAACCATTCATTCCATTATTCTTTTTACTGCTATTGATAATACTGTGTTTTCCTTTGTATTTTGACTGAAGGTTTGAAATATTACGACTTTGAAAGTTCGTTTGCAAGGCACGACTTACTTCATTGAAAATTCATCGAATAGGGTACCAACAAATATATTTTAATTTCAATAATGCGAAAATAGCACATAAAAAACACATTTGTGATGATGACGTTAGTAATAGGCAACATTAGATAGTAGAAAGAAAAGTGTTAAAAAAAGAAAACTTTTTTAAAAATACTAATTTCGGTTGTTTGTGATGTGATGTGAAATTATTCACGATCTTGAACTTTTAATTTTCAAATTGTGAATTTATTTTTTAAAAAATAACACAAAGGATGAAAGAAAAGACACTAGGTGAAGAAATATTTTACTTGATTAAAATTATTAGTAATTCTGTACTTTTTGAAATGCGTATATCTTGTGTTTAATTTTGTGTCAAATGATTTTTCAAGTATGCTAACGGTGTTTATTTCTAAGGTGAATTTTAGACCACTCTAATTTTCAAAGAAAAAATGAATTATATTTTACAGAAATATGTTGGAAATACTTTCAGCTTCACAAATCTTACAATAATAATATCCCGTGATTTTTCACAGATCTACGCTAGGTACCAGTTGTGAGATAAAACAGTGTTCGGCTTGGGGAGTTTATTTTATGTGTAATTCTATAGTTATTTAATTTTTATATGCCTAGTATGGTGGCTGTAGAAAACAAAAAAAATCATTTAAATTTCTAAGAATAAAAAAACACAAAAAAAAAAATAACAAAAATTGTACGTGTTTTGGTATGTAAAATTGTTTGTATAATTGTATGTGTAATTGTATTTGCATTTGTATGTATAATAGGGTCTTTTCACAGTTTTTTTTATTGTCTAAAAAAAATAAGTAAAAAATTACGATAATAATTGAATTTTTATTTCATTTTTACGACGATGAATAAATTTTTTATAACACTTTAAAATGTGCTATTTTTAAAATGCCGCCGAAACGATAATTTCGCGCCGAATAGCTCTGTGACGTCAGCGCCGTCGATTCTGGCCATAAGTGATAGCTGTTAGTTAGTAAATGGTCCGTAAGTTACAATAGGGTCTTTTCACAGTTTTTTTTATTGTCTAAAAAAATTAAGTAAAATATTACGAAAGTAACGTAATTTTTGTTTTATTTTTACGACGATGAATAAAATTTTTATAACACTTTAAAATGTGCTATTTTTAAAATGCCGCCAAAGCGACATTTTCGCGCCGAATAGCTCTATAAGGTCAGCTCCGTCGATTCCCGCCAGTGTTACCATGTGCATGGTTTTTACCATGTTTTCATGGTATTTTGGGTCATTTCTAACTCCATGGTTTTTTCAATAAAACAATGTCGAACAAGACACCAAAAACCTGTACTTTCGAATGAGATACGAATTTTCAGCATGGGTCGCGTGGGGAAAATCCCAAACTTTAGGAATGTAGTTCAAACTTCAGTAGTTACCTATGGGTTCACATGATAACAATGTATATTTATCTACTTATTGTCTTTGTCAATAAATAATATGAATACATAAATTAAATTAAAAGAATTATTATATATCATGACTTTATGTAGGTACCAAAACTAACTGGCAGTGGAGTGCAGTGAATTTTCAGTGAGCAGATTGCTAAGATTGAAAAATACGACATTAATGATGTTATTATAGCTGACATTTTTTTTAAATTTTTTTTTTGTATGACGATTTTTAGCAAAGGTAGGCAATTTTTAATTATACTACCATGGCTAAAAAATCTTCATACAATAAATTGACATTTCGAAAACAAAAAAATCATTTTCAGCTACAACAACATCATTAATGTCGTATTTTTCAATCTTAGCACTCTAGCTCACAAAAAATTCACTGCACGCCACTGCTAACTAGGTACTGTAAAATGTAGGAAAAAAATTATTGGAGTTCTGGGAGAATTTTTTCTCCCTCGTCTCATGGACCTGAAAAAGTTATTTAATTTTCATTATTATTTAATAGAGTTCTACAAATTTTACTTGACAACAGCAAAAAATTAAATATAAACTTTTGTTTTTGTCCTATTATTGAAAGGAGAAATATAAAATCCGTTACTGTTGTTTTCCTATTTAAATTCTCAATAAAAAAAGCTTTAAAAAAGGCATGTTTTTTTTTCTTAAAAATTTGGCAAAACATGTTTTTTTGTTTTTGGGACATGGTAACACTGATTCCCGCCATAGGTGATATCTGTCAGTTTGTAAATGATTCGTAAGTTACAGTTGGTGTTGATTGTTGTCTTCCAGTTTGTTTGATTTTTCAGATATCATGCTGGAGGATATTACGTATCGTCCAACTTCACCAGACTTTGCAGGTGACGACTTTGAGAGACAAAGTTTCAATGCTCAGATGCGCAAGTCAAGCCTGATGGCCCTTGAACGGAGTCCTAGGTTATGCCTAGGAATCCCAAAAAACATGCAAATCCGCTTGGATGACTCATTTGCCATACTGTCTCTGCAGTTTGGAATTTCTATACCATCTGTAAGCCGGATTGTTAATGGACAGATTTTTAAAAAGCCTTATTATATGGCCATCTGCAAACAAAATAAGTTATAATTTACCCATAAGTTTTAGATCAAGATATTCCAAGGTACAATATATTATTGACTGTTTGGAAATTCAAATTAACAAACCCAATAATCCAATACACCAATCACTAACCTGGTCAGAATACAAGAGTTGTAACACGCTTAAGTACCTCGTGTCTTGTACTCCGGACGGATTGGTGAATTACATTTCTTGTGGTTATAGTGGACGCGCTTCAGAAGCTACTATAGTCGAGGATTGCGGATACCTGGATGCTCTGCGGCCGGGCATGTCCATAATGGCTGACAGGGGATTTAAGAATATAAGTAATCTTCTTCAAATTCGACAGTGCGAGCTTATACGTCCCCCTAGCGTATTTACTAATGTGCTCTGTACTGCGGAAGAAGTAAAGCAAGCAAAGAGGATAGCTGCATTAAGAATCCACGTAGAACGTGTCATCAGCAGGATACGGGAATTCGATATGTGCAAAATGCACGCTTCTACAATCATATCCCCATCATGGATCAGATCGTAAGAATAGTTTGCGCTCTAATTAATCTACAAGATGTGTTAATTAAAGTGTAGAAAGTATGTGTATTATAAATGGTGACCAGATAACTCAGACATGTGGCATTTTAGACTCCCTTTTAAAAGTTATTAAAAATTAAAAGTGATGAAAAAGAACTAGTTTATATAGGTTAAGTTAGATTATGGTTTATTTTATTTTTATTTTGCATCACTTTTAAAGACTTCAAAGGGTTTCTGAAATTTGACTTTTCCACTATAGGAATAAATGATGATTGTGGTGTTTGAACGCATAATATGTATATACATTATATTTTATAGCAAATAAGGGCGCGCAGGAGCGCCGAGAAATTTTAACGATAGGTATTTGTAAAAATTATTTCTATTTCGTTCATCTCAGCGGGGACAGCAAAAGCGCTATCGGTGTATTGGTGAACCCCAATGCGTGTGTGTGCGTGGCTGCAGTTGTTGAAAGCACGAATCGTCGCGCCGCGGCCGATAGCGACTTCGCGTCATATTTTATTTATTTATTTCATTCAAAATACAGTTTTTACATAAAAAGCATACTCTGCACATCTCACTAGGGCATTCCTGTATCAAGATGTGCAGCTTTACAATAATATCATTTAAAAAAATACATATATGTAAATTAAAAATAATAACATTAAATTAAATTTAAACCAAAAAAGAAAAGTTTATGACACGGACGTTTCGAGACCGGTAGACAAAAATAAACAAAATTTTAGTAACAAATGTATGAAAAAAATAAAAACAAAAAAGTCAACAAAAGAAGCATTATTAAGTAAGTTGGCAACAATAATATTAACTAAAGCACAAGGTACCTGTGCTGGCTTATCAGACACAAGCATAGGGTAACCATACTAACAATTACAACATGGAAAGTATGAATAATAGATTATAAGAAAAAATAAAAATAACTAAATAAAAAAGGTAAATAATAACCGATAGGTAAGTAGATAATATTATAATAAAAAGTAAGTAAGTAAATAATTTAGCTAGACAATAATTAAATCTGATATTATTAATACTCCAGCGTCTGGACGGTGTAGGCCCTCTGATTGGTCAAATTTAAATTGTCTGTTTCGGTTAAATTCCGCTAACTTGAAAATTAACACGATTTGAAAATTAAAACACGATGCTCATATAATTTTTGGATAATATCGAAGAAAATATGTTTTAGAAAGTTCACAATTCATTGGATTAATTACATTACAGTAAAAATTATCCACAATTACGTATTGAAATTTGACGTTTATCATTATTCACGCGAAAGACACATTGTTCAGTGCTGCCAGCGTATATCGATTTCCAATCAATGCAAAAAGCCTTTATAGCCAGTTAGTGTCAAGCAATGTACAATGTCAGTGTAAAGTTATATATATATATATATATACAAATATATAATTATAAATATAATATATTATAATAAATCCACCATTAAAAAATAATGGCTGCTAAAATAACCAGTTCCACTCGATACTTAAATACGTAATTAATTATTTTTTGATATTACAACACCGACCCCATGCGCCACCATGCGCTGTCAATGTTTGATATGTGTCATATGTGATAATTATAGAATTATTGACGTGATAACCAAGAAATTTGTTTACAAACTACCTGTGAATCGCTAAAAAGAAATATTTTGTTTTCAGATTATTATTTCAATTTAATTACTATGGCTAAAAGGAATGTGGACAATATTTTACCAGAATTGGTCGAATTTCGGAATGTTCGAATGAGAGGGAAATTTACCAAGCGAAGCGATAGTAGTGTATTCTTGAAGTGTGCTCAATAATCCTAATTATGTGCTTCTAGAACAGAATTATTTCGGCGTCATATCAAAAGAGTGTCATATAAAAAGGTAAACTGTTACATTCTTGCTGTCATACTGGAAAAATAATACCACAAATTTTAGCTTATTATCCAGCACCGAATTATTGACAGGAGATTGTAGTCAATCTAAAAACTTTAGGAATTTTATTTGTCAATACAAGAGTGCTAATAGATTTGCCTAATTTGGAGCGCAAATAGCTAATATCCCAGGTAATGGTCCATATTGTTTAAAAATTTCTGGTTAGGTTTATCATCTCACTTCCAGAAGTATACAAGTTGCAGGTGAAATACCTTCCTATGCTCAGCTTTATCTATACGATCCTGATGAGGCTGTTAGAGTGCGTATGAGTCATCCATCTAATGCCGATTGCTATAAAAATATAATGCAAATAATTGATAGTGAAATACGCCAAATAAGCCCTCATCAGTATAAGAAACTAAAAGAATCTGTCGAGGAAGAAGAAATACGCATTGCGGCTGAGGGTGGGCAGGTGAGAGATATACGTCTATTATTTACACGTTCATCAGAGGTAAAATGCTCCAACCAGTTCTCACGATATCGCCATGGTATACGTAGCAGACAGACGGGAGTTTGCCATCGGGTATAGATATCGCTGTTTAACCTAAAAATGTTAAGGACTTCAAAGGATGGCAACTTTATCAAAGCATTTAGATCCTATGGTTTTCCCACTACTATTTCCATCAGGTGAATGTGGTTGGACCCCCGGCTTTAAGCATCATGCTGATTTCTGTACTGCTCAATGTCATACTGTAACTGCTATGTAGTTTTATGCAAGTAAATTAGCAGTGCGAAGATACATATTTAATCCAGTCCATTATGCGGGTAAACTTTTTCAACAGTATTTAATTCATGCTTACATTATTTATCTATTATCATTATTTATGAATCTGGTCGCCTAGATTACATTAGGAAAAACCAACGACACCTCAGAGTGGAATGCTATCAAGGTTTGCCAAACCATGTAAGAAATTTAGCCACTGATAGAGGAGTATGTGCAGGTAATACAGTCATTCTTCCATCTTCATTTACTGGTGGACCACGCCATATGAATAAACTTTATCAAGTTTCAATGGCTATGGTACGTAAATTTGGTCGTCCTGTCGTCGTCATAACTTTTACATGCAATCCCAAATAGCCAGAAATACCAACCGAATTGGAACATTATCAATCGGCCGCGGACAGGCCTGATATAGTAGCCAAGGTTTTCCATCTAAAAGTCAAGGAATTTATTCATGATATGACTGAGAAACATGTTTTTGGAAAGGTAATTTGTTGGGTGTATACAATTGAACAGCAAAAAAGAGGACTACCTCATCTACATGGTGTGTTTACACTTTGCAGCGAAGATAAGTTGTATACAGCTTCTGATATTGATAATGCCGTATCTGCAAAACTACCCCATCCGAAGAATTCGGCTTTGTACCGTATTATTTAAAAAAATAACATTCATGGACCATGTGGCGTACTTAATCCAAGGTCAGTCTGCATGGTAGACGGTAAGTGCTCTAAAAAATTCCCCAAATCATTTAAAGACGCTACTGATAATAATTCCGCAGGCTACCCAGATTACAGGAGACGTGATAATTTTTCTGAAAATCACGTTATTCGGGATATACGTATCGACAATCGATTTGTTGTTCCATATAATGCATTCCTTAGCAAAAAATATGATGCTCATATTAATGTTAAAATTTGTTCCTCTTTGGATAGTATTTATTTATCTATACATGATCAATCTCACTCAATTTTACTTCTGGCTTTACATTTACCCGACAGCCAATCTGTTTGTTTTGTCTCTACAAAATAAACCTGCTCCTCCCTCCCCTCTGGGCGGGAGGAACAGGCTCTCAGGGAAGCATCTACAAGGAACACCTCTTTAACAGCGTGGTTCCAATTGAATCTTCAAGATATTGAGGGACGCTCTATTCTCTATCAAGATGTACCAAATAACTATGTCTTTACAGCTGGTAAAAAGTGGACGAGGCGACAGCGGGGATCATTGGATGAATACCTTCAATTTCTCCTAGAAATATAGAACTGTATCATTTACGGCTGATTCTTATAAAGGTGGCTGGAGCTACATCCTTTGAATCTTTGCGAACTGTTGATGGCAATTTACTATGTAGCTACTTTTCATGATGCGGCGCGTGAACTGAAGCTCATTGATGACATACGAGAATGGTCGCAGTATGACGGAGGCTTCATTGTATTTGACGCCTAAAATTCTTAGACATCTATTTGTTTTAATTTTAATACAATGTATCCCTTCTATCTTCGGCTGAAGATTTTTTTCATCATGGTGTTGCTGAAGAAACAGCTATTAATCTTTGTCTTTTAAACATACAGGATATTCTCATGAAGGAGAATTCATCTTGCAGAATGCAGGGCTTACCTGAACCTGATGAAAGTTGCAGTTTTGGACAAGTATCTGATTTTAATGTAATTTCTGAAAACACTTTAGGTGAATTGATGGCTGCCAAACTCAATGACGTACAACTTCAAGCATATAATTCTATTTTGAATAAGTTTTTTTCACATGAAAATGATGACAATAAATTTTTCTTCATTGATGGCCCAGGCGAAACAGGGAAAACATACCTTTACTAAACTTTAATTCACACTCTAAGACGAAAAGGTAAAAGAGTTTTATCAGTCGCTTGGACAGGCATTGCAGCACTCTTGCTTCCAGGTGGGGTAACGTGTCATACTGCTTTTAATTTACCCCTCAATTTACAGGACAATACAACATGTAAGGTCACATCAAAGAATCGGAAAATTATAACGGAAGCAGATATTATAATATGGGATGAAGCACCGATGGCAGGTGTAGCTTTAGAAGTAATTGAGCGTACTATACGTGATATCATGGGAAGTGATTCTGTCTTTGGTAACAAAGTTATTGTTTTGGGCGGAGACTTTCGTCAGATCCTTCCAGTGTGTCGACGTGCTTCACGAGGACAATTAATTGCCGCTTGCATAAAAGCAGCACACTTTGGTACCATTTCAAAACTTTTCAATTAAAAACAAATGTCAGAGCTTTAGAAAGTGAAAATATATTTTCTAAATGGCTTTTGGACTTGGAAGATGGCAAACTTCCTTTTGTAGAAGGAACATTAGAGTCATCTGTGCTTATTCCCAATGTAAATATTTGTCAAGATTCACTATATATACGGTGAGACACATACAACTGCTGATGCCTTAGGGTTGAGTCAACGTACCATATTGTGCCCTAAAAATAGTCATGTTTATGCAATCAATGAAGATGTACTTCAACGGAAAGCGCCCCTGAGGTGATATCTCACAAAAGCGGTGCTATAAAAATTTCAGCTGTAACTTAATTCAAGCCAAAATCATTACAGGGAACAGAAAAGGTACAGTACATTTCATTCCTAGAATTTAAAACACTTTTTCGGATGTTACAATATAATTCAATATGTGCAGAAAACAGTTTCCAGTCAAATTAAATTAAATAAATCTCAAGGACAAACTTTTGAACGGGGTGGACTGTTACTTCCTGAACCAGTATTTTCTTATGGACAGTTTGAGCGCAGTCATCGTTATTTATACAAATTCTGACTGATTGGTATACGGATAATATTGTTTATAAAGAGATTTTTTCCTAATGAAAGTGTATAATATTATGTTGCAGATTGTAAAAAATAAAAGTATAATAAATTGTACTTGCTTAAAAAGTTTTGTTTTTTGTGTCCCTTGAAATGAAAATGACTCAATTTATCCCACCTGTAAGGTTTTCGCGAATTAAGAGAGTTTTGGTGTATTTACTTTGACAATCGTTAGGTAAGAGCGTAATATTATTTCACCCAAATATGTAGATTTTTAGGACTTATCCCAATAAAATAATTCTTAATATATTAAAAAAAAATGTAATTACTTTGACAGTCTTTTGGTAAGAGTATATTATTTTACCAAAGTTATATGTAATATTGTAATATGTTGAAATTTTTTTATTTTCGAATTACATATAAATATTTTGCAATTTAATTTCGATTTAAAAATTAAATCATTTCGGTGGTATGGAAGAGGAAACATTTTTCTCATTGACGAGATTTATGTTGGGGTGAGGGGTGTTTAGTGGTGCAGAATGTCTTTCTATTATATATCTACCCAATGATCTAATATCTACCTATTAAATGTAACTGTTAGTATCACATAAACTGGGCGAAGCCCAACCAAGTGCCGCCCGCAGGGCCTAGCAGCAAAAACCCGCGGAGCGGGTTTTTAACTGCTAGTTAAATATTAATACGATAATTAAGTAGATAATAATAATAATAAGTAACATAATAATAAATAACCAAAAGTTATTTTAGAAGTAAATAAGTACATGCGCAGTAAGTAAATAAGGATTGTATCGAAACAGAGCTTCCACAAGGAATTATGATATAAGCGACAACATGGGTGATCTAAAATCATCACTCTCAGCTAGTACTAGTACAACTAGTAATATTATCGCGATCAGTTCTTATTATTTCATTTACTGTTATTCGTTTATTCCAAAAATTAAGTAGGTGCCTAGGTACATATTCGTAATAAAAGAGCGAGGTCTACATTATTTAATATTGTATTGTACTTAACTTTATTATTATTATAACTTACTACAAATATGTACGTAGATACATTTATTTTGCCTCCGTGGTTGAGGGGTAAGGCTCTCGACTTCGAGTCCGGAGTCTCGGATTCAAATCACGGCGTGCGCAAGTAAATTGATTTTAATTAATTTATGTTGTTTCACAATATTAAAAATAATATTCATTAAAAAGAATATTAATTAAATATAATATAAAGTAATTGTCTGGAGAAATAATGATACACGCGGCGACTTAGTTACGGCCAAATCAGCTATCAGCTTACAGGGTTTTGTAATACTAGTCCAATTAAGTCGTCAATTGGGGAATCCACAGTCTCACTGACTCCAGACGAGAAGAAGAAAAAAGGCTAGCAATTTTTTTTTTTTTTTTTTTTTTTTTTTTTTTTTTTTTTTTTTTTTTTTTTTTATTGTCAATTTTTTTGATACATACAGGTACATATATAGTGATACAAAATATAAGGCAGTAACAAAAAAATCCCACAAAGGCGAAGCCTGTGCGTGGGCATTATAAGGTGAAAATCAAAACAGTGGTGGTTACATTATCTATGGTTTAAATGAAAAAAGAGATATAAATAAAGAAAAAAATAAATCATATAGTACATTTGGTTATTTTAATAAAAAAAATAGTTTAAAAGAAGTTAATTTTTTTTTTTTTTTTTTAAATATAGATGGTAACATATTATCATATATAGGTATCATATTCGTATAACTTATAGAAAAAAATCTCTCACTTCCAGATACTTTTTTACCCAGCTTTTGACATTTATTTTATATGAGTTTAGGTTTTGGCACATCTTGATGGAACTCGGCAAGAAATTAAACAATTTTGGGCCAATATAGTTAATGTGTCTTTGGCTAGCCTAGTTTTGCAGTGAGGCACTGTGTACATGCATATGTTGTGTCTCTGGCTAGAACGATTTGGATTTTTACAGAAATTATAAGGACGAGTGTATACAAATTTAAGACATTGGACACAGTAGATCTGCCTTAGTTCCATAATGTCAGTTTCCTTAAACAATTTATCGGTGGGATATGTCTTGGTCTTCTGGTGCATTATCTTAATGATAGACTTCTGAATAATTTCTAGAGGTTTCACATGGTTATTGAATGTTCCTCCCCAGGCGATTATTCCGTAGGAAATGGATGAAAGTACCAATGCATCATAAACAAGCCTCATAGTTCTTATGTTAACGATATTGCTCATGCGTTTGAATATGTAAATTAGGTGCCTTAGTTTATTGACAGTTTTTTCTATGTTATTATTATTATTATTATTATTGTTATTATTATTGTTATTGTTATTATTCTTTATTATTATTGTTATTGTTATTGTTATTGTTATTGTTATTAACAATAACAATAATTATTGTTATTGTTTTTTTTTTTTTTTTTTTTTATGCTTCCGATTTTGTTGTCCGGGTTAAATCTTCCCCATAGGAAAAACTAAACCCTTCCACTCACTTTTCCACAAATGATCAGCTAGTCAATCAACACTATGCAAGTGCAAGTATTATATAAGTAAAATAAATACAAAACAATACAAGAACAACAACATGTCAACTTACCAGAGATCAAATGGGAAAAAAAATTCACCGACTCCAGATATTTTCATATCAGAGGGTTCGGCTCGGTAGAACTTCTAACAGGGCCTATAAATCCTACTGATCCCTCAACATAAATATTTAAAAAATCTTTCGTTATCCTACATGTATTCAAAATGACCGACTTTTGCATCTTTATATATAAATTTTTTGATAAATCTAATACGCCTAAATTTTTAATGAGAGAGCTAGGTATAATGCCAGTAGCCGAAATAACGAATGGTAATATTTTTATAGTCTGAGAATGCCAAATTCTTTTTATTTCGTTTCCTAAATCTGTGTATTTTCTTATTTTTTCATTAACAGATTTTTGAATGTTACAGGAATTTGGAATAGCGACATCAATGATATAAGTTATTTTTTTAATTTTGTCATGTAAAACTATATCGGGTCTATTATGACTAATCGTTCGGTCTGTTAGTATAGTTTTATCATAATATATTTTATAAAATTCGTTTTCTAAAAATGAATTTGGTTCGTATTCATAATATGGTACTATATTACGGCAGTCAATCAAGTTATGTTTAATTACCAAATTTTGGTGAATTATTTTTAAAACTTGATTGTGCCTAAATGTATACTCGGACGGTGCTAATATAGAACATCCCGATATAATATGTTCTATAGTTTCCGGAAAAGCCAAACATTTTCTACACAAATCATCAATTTGATTTGTATCTTTGATTATATGCTTTCTATAATTTTTAGTATTAATGACTCTATCCTGAATGGCAAGCATAAATCCTTCTATTTCTGCGCTCAACTCTCCAATACTCAACCATTTGTTTGACGAAAATTTGTCAACATACGTTTGGTTGAGATAATTGAAGTGTTTTGCGTGTAAAATTTTATTTGACCAGGAATCTAATAGTTCCTGGTTGGGATTTATAAAAATGTTGGCATTCTCATCGTATAAATTTAAAGGTGTAATATTTCTATCTGCCTTGCAAATTATTTTGTGCATTTCTGAGCTATGAGCTTTCCTATGGAAAAAAGTTCTTAGCATTTCTACCTGATTATGTTTCAAAGAAGTTATTTTGACTATGCCTCTACCTCCTAAATTTCTAGGTAAATTATCTCGTTCTATAGCTGAATTTGGATGATGGCAATTAAATTTTGTTAGCGTAGTTCTAACTAATCTTTCTAAGTTATCTAAATCTGTATTAGACCATTTAATTATGCCAAATGAGTACGTTAATAGAGGTATTGCCCAAGTATTTATTGCTTTTACTAAATTTTTAGCAGATAGATTGCATTTTAAAATTTTCCTGATCCTAGTTTGAAATTTAATCCTAATATCATTTTTAATACTAGTATGGTCTAATCTATTTGATTGTGGGTATCCTAAATACTTATAAACCTCATCCCTTTTCATACTAGTAATTTGGAAATTTCTAAATATACTCTCGTCCCCATCTACAATTTTGCCTTTCTCTATATGGATCGTTCTACATTTATCTAAACCAAAAGTCATTTTGATATCATCTGAAAAGTTTTTAACTACCTCGATCATTTTCTCTAAATTTTGTTCAGAATTCGAAAATAATTTTATATCATCCATAAATAATAAATGCGAAATTGTACTACTCTCCCTTGTATTACCCTTAACTTTTATTCCAAACTTGCTTTTAATTAACATTTTAGATAGAGGATTCAATGCTAAGCAAAACCAAAGAGGACTCAATGAGTCTCCTTGAAAAATCCCTCTTTTAATTGAAATGCCCGGTATTACTATTTTCTTACCTTTTAAATTGATAAGTAAATTGGTATTCCAAAAGGACATAATATTTTCCAAAAAGCTAATAATAATGGGGTTAATTTTATATATATTTAATACTTTGATCAGCCACGAGTGCGGGACACTATCGAAAGCCTTTTGGTAGTCTATATAGCAAGTATGTAAATTACGTTTTCGAGTTTGATCTGTTTTAGAATTACAGAATCGATAACTAATTGTTCTTTACATCCCATATGTTTTCTGCGACAACCTTTTTGTTGTTCAGATAAAATATTTTTTTCATCTAAATGAGTATATATTAAATCTGTTAAACAAGAGGTTAAAATTTTGTATATTGTCGGTAAACATGTAATGGGTCTGTACTGAGAAGGATTATTAATATTTTCGCTTTTGGGTAACATATAAGTAATGCCCTTAGTTAGAAAATTTGGAAAATTTTGAGGTTGACTGACAAATTTTGAAAGATTTTTTGCCAAAAGAGGATGTAAAGTAGTCAGACGTTTGTACCAAAAATTATGTATCCAATCGCAACCCGTGGCTTTCCAATTATGAGTATTTTTAATAATTTTGGATAACAATTCAACCGATATATTAGAAAAACTCATTTGTTCAATTCCTGAAAAATTGAGTTCTTCATTTTCTATCCATGGAGTTGACTCGTTATGTTTTATATCTTTACTCCAAATTTTAGTCCAAAAATCGCGCATATCTGATTCAGATGGCAACGGAATATTATTATTCGAAATAATATTTTGTTTATCGTCAAGTTTGGAATAAAAGATTTTTTCATTTTTCTGGAATAATCTATTATTATTTTTTTTATTATACGTATAATTATATCTTTTTAATCTACTAGCTTTTACGCCTAATTTTTGTTTTAATAAATCCAATAAATCATTGATTATATTTTCATTATTATGACTATCAATGTTATAACCAAATTTTCTACCAATTTCATCTACATGTGTCAAAATTTTCCTACTTCTATTTCCATTTTTATATTCTATTACTCTAGCTATGTTACTTCTTAAAAATACTACATCATTTTCTAATCTGATCTGCCATTCTGGTTTACTATAACTATATGATCTATCGTCAGAGGATGATAATTTAATTCCTAACTTATTACAAACAGTAATCGCACTAGCGTATACTATTGTATGAAGATCTAAAAAACTAATTTCGTCAAATATGATTTTTGGTAAAATTATGTTATTTAATTCAAAAATTAATTTAGATAATTTCTTTGACGTATGCAATTTTGGTAATTTTGGTCTAACTGTTGGCTCCATATCTATATATCTGTTTATATTATTATGAAGTAAGTTAGCTAATTCTACTACATTTTCATCAACAAAGTTTAAATTTGCAATGTTGATTTCTCTAAGATTATAAATAACGGCTAAGTTATTTGAATCTACTGTAATATCATTGGACATTTCGACTAGAATATTATCCAAACTATCTACATTCAATGCATCTGATATGACATTATTACTTGTGTTAATTTGTTCTAAATTATTTCCCCTTTGCAATCTATCTGCTACTTCTCTTTTAATATGTTCTAATGTGACTACAGAAATTAAATTATTTTTGAAAATAGCTCGCTTTTGGTCTGCTAATCTTTGTTCGCTTACTTGGGCAATCGGATAATTTTGTGAGAAAAGTAAATGTAATTTTTTCCTGTATAACAACATATCTGTTTCTACTTTGGTTACATAAAAATATGAACGAACAATGAACATATTGACATCGTTCGTCCATTTCATACGCTGTCTAGGAATACCTGCTTTTGTTTTTTGGGGTCTTAGACTATCCATGTTCATCTGTACAGATGACATAATAATCCCCTGTTCATCTACGTTGGTTGCAAATGACATTGTTGTCATTTTGCAAAACAACTTGGAGATGATTGTATCTTTACTACTACATTCCAGTAACCAAATCAATAAATAATTTTCAATGTGACCAAATTAAATATTCTAATCAAACTACCTTTCGACATAACAAATCTATAATTTCCAATTCAACTACCTTTCAACATTACGAATCTATGATATATTATATTCCAGAAAAACGTTATCAACATAAAAATATACCATTAAAATATATTTTTATTTTTTTCAAATGAATGTCAAATACTGTTGTTTACCTTGGTTACTGGGGTCCTCAAGTAAATTTTTTTTAAATCCTATTTATTTACCTAAATATCCTATGGCTTACTGGCAGTTTATTTAATGTGTTATCTGATATACTCTTCTTTAAATATTTATATTTTTTTGGGATCAAAGCTAATTCTTTTCTATCTGATATTACAAAAAATAATCAGAGAGCAAATGCAAAGTATATGCCTAAACTAGCGTTGCTAAGCAATGTTATTATTATTGTTATTGTTATTATTATTATTTTCTATTTTTCTATGTTTTTTTTTTCTATATTTTAAACGGTGACGTAGACTAGGGTGGCTATCCTTTGGTAACGGTGGTTGCAGATGGCTCCTGGGCAAAGAGGTCGTACAAAAGTGGATTTAGCTCCTCATCTGGCGCAGGGTGCATAGTTGGACTACGAACTAAAAAGGTTTTATTTCTGGGAGTGCGAAACTCATACTGCTGCATATGTGCTAGAGCTACTAAACTACACATAGTTGCTTCTGAGCACAGGTGCTTCATAAACTGGCGTGACAGTGCTAATGCCATGGAAGCCCACATTATAGCAGAAGGGTTCTCGAGAAGCATGGAAATGCATGGATTGAAATTTAACAAACTAGTTGGTGATGGCGACTCCAGCATCATGAAAAAAATAATGCAACAAATGCCATATGGTCCTAACCTTATAGTACAAAAAATAGAGTGCAAAAATCACTTACTCCGCAATTTTTGCAACAAAATGAAAGCACTTGGAAAAAAAACAACAACGCTAAAGGCTTTGTACCAGTTCATATAAGGAAAAAGGTTGAAGCAAACGTTTTACGCATGAGAAGAGCTGGAGTTGGAGCAGTAAATTACAGGAAAGAGCAAGAAAACACAGTACAAAGTGATAAAATAAAAAATTTGAAAATGGACATAAAAAATACCGCAAATCATGTGTTTGGTGATCATAAAAATTGTGCATCGTACTATTGCAAGCCGGAGAAGTACACTGATGATCCAAATTTAGTAAGCAATCTTCGAGATTGTGGAATATGGACTGATATCCAACAATTCTTATTGTCTCTAATAGCAAATGCAAAAAGTCTTATTATTAACTAACTAACTAACTAACCATCACGCCGTTTCCCCGCAGGGGTAGGCAGAGAGGACGGACCGCCAAACAACTCGGTCTTGGCACACACTCCTTGCCTCATTCACATTCATACATCGTCTCATACATACTCTTCTATTGTTCTGACTCTTGACATGGCCCGACTCAAGTATCTGATTCACTTGGTCATGCCATGTCTTCCTCGGGCGTCCCCGACTTCTGCTACCATTCACATTTGCATCGTATATTCTCCTTACACTCCTTTCTTTGCTCATTCGCTCTACATGCCCAAACCATCTAAGCGTCCCTTTCTTGATCTTACTCATTACGCTTACATCAGCCTTGCACTCTTTGCGGATATCCACATTCCTCACACGATCATACATGGTTTTACCACACATACGCCTCAGTGATCTCATTTCAACAGCATTCAATCTACTTTCATCCTTTCTTTGCCAGTTCCATGCCTCACTTCCATACATCAGGGTAGGTACCAGCACTCCATTGTGGACTGCTAACTTCGCTTCTTTGGACAATTTTTTGTTAGCGCCAACTGCGTTCAGTCCTCCATTAATGGAGTTACCTGCATTTATTATTGACCTGACAAATAACACTGTGGAGCAATTCAACAACGTTATCGCCAAATTTATAGGTGGAAAAAGGGTAAATTTTACTACAAGAGGATCTTACCAAGCAAGATGTTTTGGAGCAGTAGCTTCGTGGAATAGTGAATTGGCAACCCATTCAAGAATACAAAAGAAAATCCAAGGTCACAGTCCCGGCAAATACACGAAGCACTTTATAGAGAGAAAACGACGTTCGAAGGAGAATACACAAATGTGTCGAAAAAAAAACTAAAGTATAATGAAAATACGACAGAAAAAAGAAAAAAAGTTACAGGGCCCGATGAAAATTATGGTCAATTGGAATTAGAACCAGATATGCTACCTGAAATATTTGAAACGAAAAAAGAGGAATTTCTCAAAGAATTATCTTCAACGAATAAGGAAGAGCTCGAACGGAATACGGTAGGCCAAAGCAATACCAATCTGTGGGCAATTGAAAGACGTAAGCGGATAACGGCGTCTAACTTTGGAAACATATATAAGCTTCGGCAAAAAAACTTCAGTTACGGGAGTATTAAACTCTTTAATGTACTCACAATTCAAAGGAACTATGACCACAAATTATGGAAAAGAAAATGAAAGCCTAGCAATAGAGCAATTTAAAAAAAAAACAAGTTTGCAGGTATCCGCTTGTGGGCTATTTATCGATAAAACCAAAAACTTTTTAGCGGCAAGTCCGGATGGCCTTATCGGTGAGGATTCTATAATTGAAATTAAATGCCCTTATAGTATAGCAAATATGTCACCAGAAGAGGGAATTGCACAAAAGATAATTGATTACTGTAAATTGGAAGACCATTCTTTAACATTAAAACGGAATCATAATTACTTCTACCAAGTACAAGGCCAGTTACATATTACTCGTCGTAATTATTGTTATTTTGTTGTGTGGAGTCCAAAAGGTTTGCTGTATGAAAAAATTGAGAGGGACGATGAAATCTGGCAAAAAATCGTTCCACTGTTAGAAAATTTCTACCACCAATGCCTTTTACCAGAAATAATTGACGGTCGCATACCAAGAAATTTACCGGCGAGGGAAAGGTCTGGACCATAAATTGTTTTAATTTCATTGTGTAGATGTTAAACAGTAATGTTTTTTACAATAAAGCGTTTAAAAACAAAAAATATTAGATCATTGAAGAAGATTGAAAATGTCAAGTGATGTAGGAGGTATTCCCAAAAGTGCATTTTTCTGTAATAATATAACGTATTAAAAAAGTTAAATAAAAACTAAACTAGTTATGTGTATGTACCTAATATGTAGCACAATAAACAATATGGTGCCTCTTATACATAGATTTCAATATTCATTTGTATAATATGATATTATAATAACATAATCGATTCAACAACATGTGGTAGATGCATGTACCACTGAACATACGCTGTACCAGCATTCCATCAAACGATCAGTGGTGTATGTACTTACCATCACACATTTTCTTGTAAAATATAATTTTTTTGAAAAAAAAATCTAGAACAATATATTTAGTCAAATATAAAAGTTTTTTTTTGGTTCGGTAGTTGTATCTTAAAAAAAGTGTCCTATAAAGGGATAATATTATGTTGAGTACAACCTTCAAAAGTTATTAAAAAAATATTTTAATTCAAAAGTTATTAAAAAAATATTTAATCTGGCTACAGTGACTGCCCAACTGAGAATGACAGAAATCAAAGTACGACACGTGAAGAGCGAAAAAAGACAACTTGAACAAAAAATTATTCAACTAGAGTCTGATCTTGGACCTGTAATGCGGAGAGTAGCGGAGGCAACGGAAGCTAGCCTCTCATTTGCTGACATCGCCCGCAAACAGCCTAATGATGCTCACCAACCCCCTCCACTTACCCAATATGGACATCGTGTCGGAGCACCAAGACCAGGCGTATGCGTATTTCCAACAGATGCAGACGCCACCAAGGATAGCGATGGTACCAAAAAAATTATCCAGGACATGATTCGGCCATCTGAACTAGGCGTTCGGGTCACGGGAATAAAAAAGATAAGAAATAAAGGTATCTTGATAAACACGGCAACCGCAGGTGAGCAACAAAAACTATTAAATGCACCCTGTTTCGACAAATCAAGCACAATTAAGGCCCGACTGCCGACCAAGCGATCTCCGAGACTAATATTTTTTGGGGTACCGAGGGACCTGACTGACGAAGAATTTTTAAGGATCGCCTTAACTGGGGTTCCCAACATTCAAGACATTGAGGGAACTATAGCGTGCTGTAAATTAAGTCACTTAGCTGGTGCTCGCACAGGAAACACTTGTCATCGTATTTATGAAATGCCAGCTATCGTCCGTAAATTACTTATTGAACAGGAGAAAGTATTTGTGAACTGGACTGTTTGCCGCGTCAGAGATTTTATTGGCCTTACTGTCTGCACTAAATGTCATATGATTGGACACTCATACAAATATTGCAGAGATACTAAACCTACATGTGGACACTGTGCACAAGAAAAACACACCCGTGAGTCGTGCCCAAATGCAGCCATCAAACCAGTTTGCGCGACATGCACCAGATTTGGTAAGCCTGCTGACCATTCAACCGGAGATAGGGACAACTGCCCAGCTTACATAGCTGCCCTCAAGAAGGACCTAGCTACAATAGACTATGGAGTGTAATATACAAGAACACAAGTGCCTAACTATCGATGACTATACTCCCATGAAGAACTGTCTGCGAATAATGTATATGAACGCCAGAAGTATACGAAACAAGTTTGACGAAATTGAGGAAAAGGTCAGAAGATTATGCGATATTGTTCATGTTCTTGTCATCACTGAAACGTGGCTTGATGTCGGAGAAGAAAAGTTCTTTTGCTTAAATGGTTTTTACAGTGCTTTTTCTTCTCGCCCAAATGAAGGAGGAGGAGGTGTGGCCATATATGTTCTGGATTCTATGAAGTGCTCTATCATTGAAAATTTTTCCAACGAAAATTCATTTTTAGGTATTAGTGTTTGCAGCAGTAATAGGAAACCAGTCAACATTTATGCCATTTATCGAAAACCTAACCCAAACAACATGCACGATTTCCTAACACATTTTGAAAAAATACTGAACAAAAGCAGACAAGATACATTAATACTCGGAGATTTCAACATTGACACTTCCATAAACACACCTTCTTCTTTAAATTTTATCAACACCTTATTAACATACAATTTCTCAATACAAAATAAATCATATCCCACGAGAGTCACTGATACAAGCAGCACTATTATAGATCACGTTATATCAAACAGACAAAACATTTCAACAACCATATCGAATATAGATGACCCGCTTAGTGACCATAATATACTAATTGTTGACTTTAAGAATAATTTAAAAAAATGGTCTAATAATAGAACTAAACCACGCTTTACTAAACCTATCATCAACAGTATGGCGGTAAAATCTTATATTGCGACTAACAAATTTGCTATCAACTCAACCAAACCCGAAGACGGTTACAAAGATTTTAATGATTATGTCAAAAATGCATTAGAAGCAGGTAAAACTACACCGAACGTAAAAACAGGAAGGCGGCAACATCTTAATACACCTTGGTTTGATTCTAAACTGAATTTTCTAATCAAGGAACGAAACCAGCTTCACAAGCAGTGGAAACAAGACCCAGGTAATATTACTCTTGCAATACGTAAAAATAAACTCAGAAACATAATAACTAATTATAGGAGAAGTCTGAAAAACAAATATTACATCAATAGCTTTCAACAAAGCCTAACTAACCCAAGAAAAACTTGGAAAACCATTAACTCAATTCTGTCTAACCGTGTACATAAACCCACCAACACAATTGAATCTCTCATCGTAAATAATTGTGAAATTAGGGAACCCCGTGAAATAGCGTTGGCATTTAATGAGTTTTTCCTGTCAGTTGGAGAAAAATTGGCAGCTGCCATTCCATCATTCCCGGATGACTGTAATACAATATATGTAGAACCAAAGGCACGACAATCCTTATATATGACTAGGACGAATAAGGATGAGGTAATAAAGGTCATCTCGAAACTTAGGTCGAATGCAGCGGCAGGAATCGATGGAGTAACACCGTGCATTCTTAAAACCTGTAAAGAAGAACTAGCGGGGCACCTAACCCAACTTATCAACTTCTCCATAGGCTCGGGAATATTTCCAAACCAGTTAAAGCTAGCAAAAATTATACCAATTTTTAAAGAAGACTGCAAGAAGTGTATTTCTAACTACCGTCCAATATCGATTTTATCGGTATTTTCAAAGGTGTTTGAGTCAATTATCAAAGATAGACTGATAAAATACATCTTTAGCAATGATATCCTTACACCACAGCAATATGGCTTTCGGAAAAACTCCAATACCCAATGTGCCACTTTCGATTTCATTTCTAACATTCAGCAGTACATAGACCAGGGCGAATATGTGGCAGCTATATTTATAGATCTGAAAAAAGCCTTTGATACGGTAGATCATGAAATACTTCTACAGAAAATGGAACATTTGGGAATAGTAGGTAAATCTTTAAATTTGCTCCGAAGTTACCTAGCTGATAGATTTTGCCTTGTCGATATCGGAGGGAACCTAAGCGGCTTTGGAAAAATCACATGTGGAGTGCCACAGGGCTCTATTCTTGGACCTCTACTTTTCTTACTATACATCAATGATATAACTAAATGTGGCATCTCGGGAAAACTTCAACTTTACGCTGATGATACTGTGATTTACTACCATTGTAAAAATCTGAAGGAACTTGAAGCTCTAATGAATAAAGATCTCGCAAAGCTGGCAAAATGGCTTCGATTAAACAAATTAAGCCTCAATGTTAAAAAAACCCATTACCTTACTTTCGGTAAAAAAGATAACATGGGTATGAATATTATTCTTGGAAATGAAAAGCTACAACATGTTCAAGTAACGAAATATTTGGGGTTACTCATAGACTCTAACCTCTCGTGGAACTCCCATGTTGAGAATGTAAAATCCAAAATTTCCCCTATAACCGGTGTACTTTATCGACTCCAAGGTATGCTCCCCACATCTTTACTGCGTGCAACTTATTATGCTATGATTCACTCCCACCTGAGTTATCTAGTTAGTATCTGGGGCACCATTACCAAAAAAAAAAGTTCGGAAATACAAGTAATTCAAAATAGAGCCGTACGTAATATATATAATCTGCCATGGGATACACATGTCAAAGATATATACTCACAGACACAAATACTTCCCTTTACAGTCCTTCCAAAGTATAACATCACAACTGCCATTCTACAAATAATTCAACACTCCTCACACACCAACACTAAACCAGTTTTTAATTCTGACATACACCAGCACAAAACACGATCACAAAATCAAATACATTTATCGTCATCTACTTACACGACCAAATTTGGAATTAACTCCTTACAATACATTGCACATAAACAATATAACGCATTACCTAGTAATTTAAAACTTCCGGCAACAAACAAAAAAACACTGGCAAAAGCTCTTAAAAGCTATTTCCTTAACAGTTTCATTAATGACTAACACAATCTTTCTCTAGAACTCCATAATAACATCTGCGTTTATTTATTTTAATGTATTTATTTTAATGTATTTATTTTAATGTATTTTATTTATTTGCCTTGTCCTTTCTAATGTTGTCTTTCCCGAAATGAGTTTTATAAACTCATTGGGAATAATACATTATTACTTTGTTATCATTTTGTAATGTATTATCTTGTAATAAAAAAAAAAAAAAAAAAAAAAAATTAATTTTTGTGTTCCATATCCAACTCGGCAATACGGAACGGAATCATCTCGGGGTCTGTCTGTAACAGGTGTTTTTTTTTTCAAATTTTTTTCCATTAATTTATTTGACGTAAACAAATTAAATTTGTCACAATAACTTTAGTAAATAAGCTCGGTAAGTATTGGCACACTCAAGATAAGTCGCCAAACAGAAAAATAATTTAAAAAAAACATCGATAACTCGGGACATGACAACACTAGTAGACTAGTGTATCGATATAATTATTGAGAATGTCACATCACTTCGTTGACTGTAAACGTATTAAAAAAAACCCTCTCCGCCCCCCCTCACCCCCGAATACTGAGAGAAAGGGACACATGCACCTCAACCTGATAATACCTAAATAAAATTGTCAAAATCGAGGTTTTGTAGTCCTCATTTTTCTACTCCAAAACTGAACCGATTTCCAAGATATTTTTTACCAAATGTATTGGAAGAAAACATTCTATGTCTGTACTTTTTGCTTTTTTTAAAAATACATCGTCTTATTTGTATACTGAACGTTTGTTGATGGCGTTAAAAAAAGGCAATTTTAACAATTTTTGAAGGGTTATAACTCCTATAAAAAGTAACTTATCAAAAAAATCAAAACGTACCAACACGCTTGCGGTCAATATTCAAATTATGTAAAAAAATATTTTCTCTAGTATCAATATCCATAGAGGGAAATGAGGAATACGTCTGTATGGAAAAAACACCACCCGGTTTCCTCATAATTACTTTTAATTTATTATGTATCAACATTATGTGTAATAAATAATGCAACCTACGTTACTGTATTAAGTATTAAAATAATGTTTTCTACTGAAATATAATTTTTTTTTTACTCACCTAAATAAAAGTACTTAGATTATTACTATACATATGTATTGTCGCATGTCTTGCGGCGAGCGGTCGCCTAACGAGACGGACTCTGTAAAACTGTCTACAAATATAAAATTAACACCTTCGGGACCATGTTCCAACATGGAACTCAAAATTCATATTGAAAAAATACTGTCAGAACTCAACAAAATTGGCAGTACAAAAGCTGCCAAAGAAGCTTAAACTGAAATTGAAGCTATATTAATCAACATCGAAGATTCATGGAAGCTTGAGATAAAGTCACTACAAAACACAATAATTTGTCTACGAAATAAAGTGATTCAAGATCAAGATGATTATATCAAAAAATTAGAAAAATTAATAAAAAAAGGAACAAATGAAGAAAATAAAAATGAAGTTAAAAGCTATGCAATGGTGGTAAGGGAAAAATTTCACCCAATACCGAAAGCAAATTTTGCTTTACTAATTACATCAAAAGAAGACAAACCTGCAGATGAAATCGAAAAAATATTAAAAGACAAAATAAAACTATCCAAACTAGGAATAGGAATTTCTGGACTAAAAAAAACATATCAAAACAAAATAATACTAACATGTGAGAAACAAAATGACACCGAAAAAATAATAAACGAAATCAACAAAAACCCGGATATTGGAATACACGCTAATGAAATAAAGAAAAAAAACCATGCATTATCATTAAGGGTGTTGATGCTGGCTACAAAGAAGAAGAACTCTTAACAGATTTGATAAATCAAAATGAAGACCTAAAAAATGCCATGACCTCGGAAACAGACAATGAACCAATCGTTGTTAAAAAAAAGCTGAAGAATAAAAAATCGGAAAAATTAGCAAATTTCATCATCCAAACAACTGCAAAACTGAGAAAAATAATAATATCTAAAGAAAGAATTGATATTGGATATACAAGAGCACACGTAGAAGACTGTGATCCACTGATGCAATGCTATCATTGCCTTGGATACGGACACACCTCACTGAGATGCCTCGACAACATGAAGAATCCCAGATGCCTCCACTGTGCAGAAGAGCACAAAATACAAAACTGCACCAAAAAACAAGATTCTGCCAAATGCCACAACTGCACCAACAGAAAGGGGTATCAAAATGATCACGCTGCCAACAGTCACTTATGTGAATTCCGGAAAAAAATGATACAAAATGCCCAAATGCGAATTGAATATGAGTGAGTTGTATTTCGTATATTTATTTCTTTAAAAATGAATGATTTCTTCACTGAGGAATTAGATAAAACTCTTAATATTTCGGAATATATTTGTCACACTTTAAATGATTGTAATAAAGTCGTGGATAAAATATCAAATTCATTCTCAGTACTCCATTTGAATATCAGATCGATGAAACAAAATTTCAATGAATTTTTACTCTCAATTAATTTACTAAATCATAAACCGGACGTCATAGTGTTAACTGAAGCATTCACCAACGAATACAATAAATTTTGCATTCCAGAATATAGCTACTTCGTAACATCTTGTGCTATTAATAGAAATAGTGGTATTGTTGTATTTGTTAAATCTTGTTATTCAAACATCGCAGTGGAAGAAGTACCTATGCAGCGAGTAAATTGCTTAGATATTAATCTAAATGTAAATAAAATATGTTTTAATATTATTGCAATTTACCGAACACACGGATCAAACGAGTATACATTTATGGATGAATTAAGAAGCATTATAGTATCAAAAAAAATAAACAGAACATAACAATAATCGGCGATTTCAACATAGATGTTTCAAATGAAAATAGTAACAAAATAAAAACTGAATTTATCAATTTTATGTCGAAAATGAATTTTATATTATGTATAAAAAAATATACTAGAGAAATAACGGGTCAACGTCCATCTTGTATCGATCACATTTTTTTATTTTTATTTTTTTTTTATTTATTTTTTTTTTTTTTTTTTTTTTTATTTTTTTTTTTATTTTTTTTTTTTTTTATGTGACACCTCACAAGAGTGTCCCTGCCTGTGCAGTGCACAGACAGGGGAACTATGTCACCACCCGGTTGGGCGGCGTTGTGAGGCGGAGTAAGGTAGGGGCTGTAGGAAGGGATTTGTTAATGCGGGCCTTGAAGAGGCTCGGATTATAGGAGGGAGGAAAAACAGATGCCGGTAGCTCGTTCCACATACGAGCCGACTTACACAAAAACGAGTCGTAAAAACGGCCCGTTCTCATGAAGCCAACGTCAACCGTGAACGGGTGTTCAGTTCGTGTCCGTCGAGTTTCGCGCACGTGCACCGGTGCATCAGGAATCAATGCTGCTAGCTCCTTGGAGCAGGCTCCATTGAAACACCTGTAGAACAGACACAGCATGCCTACATTGCGTCTATGCATCAGAGAAGGCAATCGGTCTGTTAACAACGGATTGTCAATCAGACGGATCGTTCTCCTTTGCACAGACTCAAGCAGGTTTATCAAGTATTTTGGGGCACCAGCCCAAAGGTGGCTCCCAAATTCAATAGTTGGGCGGACTTGAGACTTGTACAGGGTCAGCAGCTGGTCACTGTTGAAGAATCTCCTAGCCCTGTACAAGACGCCCAACTTTTTGGAGGCCTGATTTACTCGGGCTTCTATGGATCCCTGATACTTGAGCTGGTCTGATATAGTAACTCCAAGCATTTCAATGGAGTCTTTATTGGGGAGAGTGCTCCCATCAAATTGCACCAGACAGTCATTGATCTCCCTCTTTGCCGAAATCAGACACGCTTGGGTTTTTGAGACGTTGAAACTGACCAAGTTGGCCTTACCCCAGGCACGAACCATCTCTAGGTGGTGGTCAATTTTTCGCTTCAAAACTTCCCGAGCTGTTCGGACATCATAGGTGGAAGGGGGCCTGTCAAAAAGATAACCCTCGTGAACGGTGCTGTAATCAGCGTAGCAGTGAATTGGTGCACATTCAACGAGATGTTGATGTGCAATAAAAACAGCGTCGGAGACAGCACAGATCCTTGTGGCATCCGTGTTTGAATTGTTCTTCCCCTCAGAAAGTCCGCAATCCAACTATGCAGGGTTGGGTGGATCCCATACGATGGTAATTTCCCGATAAGCGCCCGGTGCCAGACTCTGTCAAAGGCTTTGGAGATATCTAACCCAACGGTTTGGGTTTCACCAAAACGTTCCATGTACCGCCCCCAAATATGCGTTACATATCCGAGTAGATCGCCACACGATCGGTTTCGACGAAATCCATATTGCCAATCGCTTAGGATATTGTTATTCTCGAGATATGTGAGCAATTTGTTGTTAACCACCCTTTCTAATACCTTCGAGAGTATGGAAGTGATGGCTATGGGGCGGTAGTTAGAAGGGTCGGAACGGTCCCCCTTTTTTGGGATTGGGTGGACGATTGCCTTTTTCCAACGATCTGGCACCTTTCCACCTTTGAGAGAGAGCCTAAATAATTTCGCGAGCACTGGAGTCATTTCTGCAGAACACCTCTTGAGGACCAAGGCAGGTATTCCGTCCGGCCCACTGGCTTTGTCGACTTTCAGCTCGTTCAAGACTCGGAGAACCTCTCTGTTCCGGATCTTCGGTTCCTCCATTTGAAAATCGTAGTGCGGAATGGAAGGGGGAGTCTCTCCGTTATCTTGAAGAGTTGAGTTTTCCGCGAAAATTTTGCCTAATAATTCAGCTTTCTCGCGGGCCGAGTTAGCCAGCCGACCATCAGGCTTGGTCAGAGGTGGAAAAGTGGTTCTGCAGAAATTTCTTCCGATCGAGCTAGCGAGTGACCAGAAAGCACGGCTACCAGTGGGGCAGTCAGCCAGCTTTTTCGCAATTCTCTGGTCGTGATCGCTCTTAGCTCTATTTAGAACTCTCTTACAATCCCTTGCCCGTTTTCGGTATTCCGAAAGGTTATTCATGGAGTTAATCTTCCGGAGTGCATTAAAAGCCGTATTTTTGAGTCTGACAGCTTCAGCACAGCGATGGTCAAACCACGGTTTTGTGCCCGCTCCAGAGGATTTGACGGAGAAGGGAATGTAGCAATCCATTGCTGATGTGATTACTTCTTCTACCTCGCGTGCACAAATTGATGGGTCCTCGGAGCTAAAGCATACAGTACTCCAAGGAAAGGCGCCGAAGAAAGACCGCATGCCGTCCCATTTTGCTGCCCTGTAGTGCCATACCTTCCTCTTTACATGTTTTTCGGGTTGACGGTTCATGGAAGATGGGACAGAGGTGGTAATCAGGCAGTGGTCAGAGGATCCTAAGGGCGCTGTCACCTCCACTCTGTACCCGAGTGGCTCACTAGTGAGAAACAAATCGAGTAGGTTGGCTCGATGTGATGGGATGTCTGGTGTTCTGGTCGGAGATTCTACGAGTTGGCTTAGTTTATGGATAAGAGCAAAGGATTCCGCTGATCTACCAGCAGAGTTTGTTGGGCCCGAGAACTTCAGCCATTGTTCATTATGAACATTGAAGTCCCCCAGGATTACAAACTCGGCCGATGGGTAACGGGGCAAGAGAATATCTACAGTGTCACTCAAGTATTTAAACAACTCAACAGTGTCTGATTCGGCAAGGTTTGGTGAGCGATATAGGCACGCATAAATTCTCATCATACCGGTGAGATCCACACGTACCCATAACA
The DNA here is from genome assembly GCA_026573805.1 of Hesperophylax magnus. Lineage (NCBI taxonomy): Eukaryota > Metazoa > Arthropoda > Insecta > Trichoptera > Limnephilidae > Hesperophylax > Hesperophylax magnus. The sequence goes on from JAIUSX010000011.1 coordinate 26,536,106, forward strand.
CTTCGTGTTTTGCGCTCTCGATATTTGCGAGACGAGCGCAGCTGATGTCGATGAGAATTAATTATTATGTGTTTATAAGCTGATAGACATTCAGTACCGTTAGTGTTCACGTAATATTTATTCCCTGCACTGTGTAGTCGGTTCATTACCGAATTTATTTCTGCTTTGGTACCTGCAATGTTACAATGGTAAGGTACCTTCTGACGAACCGTTCTACTAGGCACATGAAAGTCGATCAACCTAAGGAGTTCAGGGGAGTCAAACATGTTATTAACAATTTTATAAAGAAAAAAGAGATCAGAACATATTCTTCTTTCTTTTAATGTGGCAAGGCCCATGACTTTCAACATTGAGGTGTAGTTAATGTTTTCAATAGGAATACCCAATCTATAATTTATGTTACGTAAAAATTTATGTTGGATTCACTCGATAGATTTTTCATGAATATTGTAAAATAGATTTCAAATGGTTAAGTTGAATTCTAAATGGCTTCTGACAATCGATGAATACAATATTTTTAAAGTTTTTAAATTTTTGAAATCTTTTGATGTTCTTAATATGAAACCCAACATTTGCATCGCTTTAGTGGTTATATTTTTAATGTGGGAGATAAATTTTAATTTGGTGTCAAATATTATCCCCAGGTCTTTTATTTCGGGTACAGATACTAAGACTTGATTATTCATACAGTATGTGAAAATCAATGGGTTTTTCTTCCTATAAAATTTCATGACTTGACACTTTTTTACATTAAGGGTTAATTTATTTAGGATACACCAATCAGAAAAGCTAATGAGATTTGATTGTAATAATAAGCAGTCATTAATATTGTCAATAATTTGGTAAATTTTCATATCATCTACGAACATCAAAACAAAGACACGTTTAAATACATTTGTAACGTCATTTATAAATATGTTGATAAGAATGGGTCCTAGATGTGATCCCTGGGACACGCCGCTTGTAGCTGTAAAAGTGTAGGACAGTTGACCTTTAATGCAGACAGTAAGCTCTCGATTAGACAGATAATTCTTAAACCAGGATAGTACGTTACCGGTTATGCCAATTTTCGCCAGTTTGCTATCAAGAATTTTACGGCAAACCTTATCAAACGCTTTGCTGAAATCAGTATATATAAAATCGACTTGTTGTCTATTAGCAAGTGCATTTGTTATATAATTTTCGTACAGGGATAGATTGGTTTAGGTTGATCTGTTTGAAACAAAACCATGTTGGCAAGTTGTAATGATGGATTTCACGCTGGGGTTTATCTCTAGAAGAATTAATTTTTTTAAAATCTAAGTTATTGATGATTGGATACAAATTGGACGATAATTTTCAATTGCAGATTTATCCCCGCATTTAAATATTGGAGTTAAGTACTTTTTTCCAAATTTTTGGGAAATTTCCCGTTGACAGAGACTTATTAAATAATATGAACAACGGAATGGATAAGCTCTCTGCACAATTTTTAATAAAGATGGGTGGAATTTGATCCGGCCCGGAACTTAATTTTGGTTCAAGTTTTTTAAGGTAATTTGTAATGTCGGTTATGATAATATTAATATTTGGTAATTGCATGTTTATTAGCGTGTGTCGCTCTCCATAGAGAGAAAAAAAATTGCCTTATTTTTAAACGCCTGGGGTCTCAAAAGTTGCGTATGATCTGTAGCTATTCGAAAACGTAAAAATAAATGAAATTGGTGTTCACTATTAGCTCGCTAAAATGGCCGGAAGTTTTGAAAAAAATTTGATTTCGTGATTTGGGAAAAAAATAAAACAATGGGTCCATATTTTATATTTTGTAGCACACTTAATTTTATTTTCATAACTGCAGTACAAAGAACGAAATTTTTTTTTTCTTTTATACATATGTGATGTGTTTGTTAAAAATATAAAAGGGGAAAATAACACTTTTTATGGTTAAATTCAAGATACTAAACAATAACGTACAACAACATTTTTGACCAAAATACAACGAATAAAAAGTAATGGATGCTCAAAATTGAATGATAACATATTGTTAAAACAGTAATTACTTAAAATCTTGCTTAGAATTAAAATTTGGCATTATGTTTCTTGAATGTTGCTTGGCGTAAATATAACCTTTTCTAGCATTGTAACCAGCAACAGAAGAAGACGCCTCCGTGGTCAACTTCACACACCTTTCCACTGAGTGTGTGTGGCAAAGGAAATTTAGGAAAATCGAACCTTTTTACATTTCCTTCATCACACAATTTAAGTAATTCGTCCGTTTTTACGTTGCTCAGGAGTGGAGGTTCTGTCAGAATTAAATCTGTGGCCTGCCAGTCAATTAATTCTATGTAGCTATTGCAGTTGAAATTAATTTTTGGAATTATGAACTCTCTCACTCCTGAAGTTTGAAGGGCCCTATATTTAATGATCCATCTACATCCTAGCTCTCTTATACATTTATTGTCATCGGTTAGCATTGATAGAATAATGTTTTCCGGATGTGCAAAATATGCGTTTCTCTGAATCACGGGGTCGACAATAGATTTCAATTCTGCCGAAAGATATCTGGAAATGCTAACCATTTTCCAGGGATTACGGGCTCCATCTATACAAGAACTATTGCACTTTATGGTAAACCATGTTGGAGCATATACTCTCACAATAAAGGTGGCCAATATCTGCAAATTTTCTGTTGGGTTTTCCGTTGCAACATATAGCCGTAATATTCTGTTTGCAGTTGTTAGCCACCTGGCATGAGACATTTTCCCTGGTTGTTTCCTTGCCAAATCTACAGTTATCATACCTTTTGACACAGCCAGACACATATTATATAAATAATTTTGGTCCGTGCTTAATTTTTCTGTTATATTTTCCGGTATGGATGATTGAATGGGAACAAACCGAATAATTTTAATGTTCTCACAATTTTTTAAGTTTCTTCCGATTGGTCCCGAGAAAGCTACAGGTCCGCTAGTCGGTCCATTTAATGAAGATAGCAGATGGTAGTTCATTGGCGTGCAGCTGGCAGATAAGCCATTGCAATGGCTTTCCAAGTCTCTGTTCCATTCTTGATGATTGAAATGTTCCGTCACAACCAACTGCAACAATTTTCTCCATTTGACGATTTTCCTCTTCCAAAAGAGAACATATGGCATTCTCGCTGTCTTTAGCAGTACCAGATGATGGCGTAGCGTGTCCGAGATACAATGATCCTGGCTCCTGCACAAGCGTTATGTGTTCTTCAACTTTTATTCGTCGATAAAATTTACTTCCTTTCTTGATAATAAACATTGTTTTGTCCTTGCGCCCATCAAAAAATAAACCTTCGATATTTGTCAATTTACGGCTATTTAATAACATATCTCTGGTTTGCTTTCTAGCTCTTCGTAATCTACTATGATCTATAACGGAAGACGGACCAGCTTCATTTACATCTTTTAAAACCGCAGAAGCAATGACAGCTGCTGCTCTGTGTGATACGCCGTATCGATCACAAATTTGAGATAACTTCGTCAAGGGATTCTTCATCTTCGAATATTGTATATTTCGATGAGATAATGTATCATGAGCCACTGCAGATTGATGATCTTCACTTAGCGCTGGTTCCTCATCAGAATCTGAAAAACTGTTGGAAAGAAGCGGAAGAACAGTAGATGGTTTTTCTAAAGGTCGTGACTTATTCGGATTTACAATCCTTTGCGCCCTTGTATATTTTTTACGAAGTTTTTGCTTAGTGTTGAAATCGATATTCCCCATAATCATTAATCTTTTACTACGTTGATAAGCCCAATAATTGAAAATTAATGCAAATTAAATGGCAATGGAAAACGTTTTAGTGGATTTTTATCATTTTTTGTTAATTTCGATATTCTTGTAGATTTACTTGCATTAATAAAATTGATTTTTTAATTTAATTTTTGTCAATTATACGCAGTTTTTAATAATAAACAAACGTTAAAAGGTTAAATTATTGTGAGGAAAATATTAATTACCATTATTTAAAAATACATGTTTTAGGTTTTTTTTCTGTTTTTCAATGCATTTTAGCGAGCTAATAGCAATTTTTAAAAAAATAATTTTAAATGTAATTCTCATTTTCTTTGTAAGACGCAACTTTTGAGACATCAGGCGTTTCTGAATTCAAAAGTTGAAATAATTGACACACCCTAATGTTTATATCAGAATTAAATTCCGGAATTTGTTCATCTGAAATGTCAGGTTCAAACGCATCTTTAAAGAAATCGGCAAACATGTCAACAATTTCTTTTATGTTGCTAGAACTCATTTGTTTATGATTCATAGTTCCGGGGATCCCGACTTCATTTTTTTTCATAGACTTTATGTGTTTCCAAAAATGTTTTACATCATGATTTATAGTATTTTCCACTTCGATTATATAATTTTTATAACTATTTTTAGACAAATTTTTGCAAGCTTTCCTGACACTTTTAAATTTAATATAATTAGGTACAGATGTATGTTCTTTATAGATTTTATGAGATTCTTTCTTACAATTTATCAAGTGAATTAATTCCTTAGTGAACCATATTGGATTCATTTATTTATTTTTACATTAGATACATTTAAAGCAGACATAACAGTAATAACATATCATTATGAGAGCATATATTTAAAATGAGTAGGTACTTATTACGTTTTGTTAGGTCGAATTTAGTTCCTAGCTAGGCAGATTGCCTGTTCTGGATACGTTGATTCTTTATGTTGGGTAAGAGGAATATTATTTGAAATTACATTATTGAGTTGCGAGTAAAAATAGTCAGTATTGTAATCAATATCACCCTCTTTTAGACTTGTCCAGTCAATGTTAGACAGTACCTCATCAACTTTATTATAATCTGCGTTTTTAAAATTATAGCAAATTCTTGAGATTTTAAGATTATCATTTCCAGGGTAGGGTATAGAAATTATAAGTGTAGGGTGGTGTTTATCTATAGGGACAATGAACTCAGGAGATTCGTATACATTTACATTATCTTCATTTGAGAATATCAAATCGAGAATGCGATTGTTAACATTGGGTACGTTATTAAATTGAGAAAGATTTAAATAAGAACACATATCCAGAATATCCCTTTCACAATCAGAAATTGGCGAGTAATTAGGATCATTAAACTTACAATTCGGTAGGTTGTAATCACCACAGACGTTTTGTGTGTTGGATAATTTGTTTTTACATACTCGACGTCCTCACAGTGATTTTTGTATATCAACAAGTCCGAGTTGGGAGGAATATATACACTGCCAATAATAGTTTTACATGATTTTCCGCTTAATAGTATAAATATTTGCTCAACATCATAATTTTTATGTTTAATTAATTTAGAGTTAGTGCTTTTATTTACTGCTATTGAGACGCCCCCTCCTCTTGATTTGGCACTAGTATTATGACTCCGGTCCATTCGGTATATGTTGTGATTCGGTAATCCGAGCTCCGCTGAATGAATGGAAGGTTCCAACCAGGTTTCGGTGAGTACCATGACGTCTTGTGTGATGGAAGGAGCTGTAACTTTGAATTTGCCGAGTTTTGATTTGATACCCCTGATATTTTGGTAGTAGATGCAGCATGATCCCGGTTTATGTTTATTAGCTGGCCTCTGTAATTTCACATCAACCACCTTCGTGCTTAATTTTATAACATTTCTGATATTCTGATAGTACAGGTTACATTTATTTAGTTGGAGTTTTTTGGCAAAACATTGATAATTTTGGGGAGGTTATTAATATATTTTATAGTTAAATTTGGTTCGCCATTTTTTTTCTAGTTTCCAGTTCGTCCCGAAGCATCATAAGTTGTTTTCTTTGTTGACTCGTCTGATTGTTGCCGGCTTTAACACCATCTTTGAATTTTTTGTTATTAATTAAGATTGTCCGGACTAAATGCTCCTCATTGAGTTCTATCTTGATTGGTCTACATTTGTTTGAAATTTTCTTCGTTCCCAACCTGTACATTTTAATGTCTTGAGTATTAATGGTAATATCAATATTTTTCAGGGCCGAAGTAACTTTTTTAACATCATCGGAAATATTTATAGATGTTAGATCTGACGTACTCTCCGGGACATTTAAGAGAATTATGTTTTTTGCACGAAGCTTTCTCTCTTTAATTTCAGTTAATACTTCACAAATATTAGGCGGAGGATTTGTGGGGTTAGTATCAATAGATTGAGTAAGAGCTGCACTTTTTAAGGTCGATAATTTTCCTTCGAGAATACCCATCCGGACGGCCATTAACACTAGAAAGACCGGGTACTGCTCCATACCTATAAAGACCACAACGGTCATTTTGACCGCTGATAACATGCGTGTTTATTATTATTGTAATTCTGTTATAATTGGCATAATATTAAGTAAATTAAACAATAATTATATATTAAAATGATATACTTTATTTAATTAGGTGCACATTTAGTACAAACTGTTGTTTGTAAAAAAAAATAAATGAAAATAAATTTTCAATTTTTTTTTTTTTATAATATCCGTGGCACTTTCCGCAAACAGATTTCTTACAATTATCACATGTGTCAGATGTTTTATTTTGCTTACATTTTTTATTAATTTGGCGCTATCGTCTTTAAGAACTTTGTTAAACTATTTTTCCGGTTCCCTATCTGTCAATTCTTCAGAAGCAAACACAACTGGAACAGCTCTGGTATTTGTATATGCTGACCTTAGTTCTCGAACAAGCTGTAGAATAAAATTGTAAAGAGATATATTCTTTTATAAATTATCCATGCATTCATAGCGGCTAGATCAAGTATAATGCAGAAAACAGACCACCTTTTACTTCCAACTCTTATATGATATTAAGGAGCCATTTGGTCGATTATATTGACACAATATTTTGTAGAATTGTAAATTTCAATCGTTTCGGGAATTTTCTTTGTTCTGTCGCCAAATTGAACATTTGAATGTACTGTACTCAATAGGGGAGGTTATTAATATATTTTATAGTTAAATTTGGTTCGCCATTTTTCTTTCTAGTTTGTGAGCAGTTTGTCGTTGATCATATGTTCCATCACTTTGGACAGAACTGATGCGATCGCTATGGGGCGGTAATTGGCCGGGTTGGAGCGGTCACCTTTCTTGGGAATAGGGTGAATGACCGCTTTTTTCCAACCAGAGGGCACAGTGCCACACTTCAGGGACATTTTGATGAGCTTTGTCAAAACTGGAACTATTTCCGCAGCACACCTCTGCAATACCAGGGCAGGTATTCCATCAGGTCCACTAGCTTTGTTAACATCGAGCCCCCGTATGACGTGGAGTACATCCCGATGCCGGATCCTCAGCTTTTTCATATAGAAGCCGCAGTGAGGAACCAACAGCGGAACAGCACCTCCGTCATCGAGGGTCGAGTTTTCCGCAAACATTTTCCCTAATAGGTTAGCCTTTTCGATGGCGGTGTTTGCTAGTGAGCCGTCAGGTCTGGTAAGAGGTGGCAAACTATTAAGCCCGCAAGCAACCAGAATGCTCTGCTGCCATGCGGGCAGGCAGCCAGATTTTTTCCTATCTGCAGGTCATGTTTGAATTTTGACCTATTAATGATTCTCTTGCATTCCTTTGCCGATTTGTTGTATGTTGATCTGCTTTCGGGCGTTCGAGATGTGTTGAAGGCTCTGTAAGCCGCGTTTTTTCGTCGAACTGCTTCGGAGCATTGTCGACTGAACCACGGCTTTGAGCTCACACCAGTTTCTTTAGTAGTCGATTGTATGAAACCATCCATCGCCGATTTGATGACTTCACCAATCTCCCGGGCATATCTTGAAGGGTCCGAAGTCCGAAAACAAACAGCTGACCACGGAAAAACGTTGAAATGGGCCCGCATACCGAACCAATCTGCTGACCTATAGTGCCACACTTTTCTCCTCAGCCTCTCATTGGTTGGTCTGAGGTTAACGGGGATTGATGTCGTCACTAGGCAGTGGTCGGATGATCCCAGAGGCGCTGTGACGTCAATCTTATAACCGTGTGGCACAGTAGTTAAGAATGGGTCTAACAGATTGGAGCGGTGAGTCTGGACATCAGGAGCACTTGTAGGCTCCTGAACCAGTTGCTCTAATCCGTAGCAAATGGCAAAGGATTCCGCCTGTCGGCCAGCCGAGTCCGTTGGGCCTGAGAACTTCAACCATGGTTCGTTATGAACATTGAAGTCCCCCAAAACAATAAACTCGGCAGAAGGGTAGCGGGGCAAGAGATCATCAAGAGATCAAACCTTTCCCTATTGGACCCGATCTTTTTTGTTTACTATCGAGTTCATAACAGCTGGAATGCTGTTTGTCTATTTAAAGGGACCTTGACCTAGTAAGGTTTTATAAATTCCTTGTGGGTAATTTATCTGTCGGACGTAATATCTACTAATAATAATAACAGTAGAGAGTTTAGAAAGGTTAATTATTCGTTATTGTTTTGATTTTCATAGTACATAAAGGTAAATATGGTTACCTAATTTTGAAAGGATATGTAGAAGTAAGTATTTGTGTTTGACACGGATGTGGTAATAGGTATTTGAAGTAGGCATAAGTGTTTGACACGGGTGTGGTAATAGGTATTTGATCGCGGTAGACCACTGTTAGAGTAGGTATTCGTATTAGGTAGATGGTTTATAAAGGTTAATTATTCGTTACTGTTTTGATTTTCATAGTACATAAAGGTAAATATGATTACCTAATTTTGAAAGGATATGTAGAGGTAAGTATTTGTGTTTGACACGGATGTGGTAATAGGTATTTGAAGTAAGCATAAGTGTTTGACACGGGTGTGGTAATAGGTATTTGATCGCGGTAGACCACTGTTAGAGTAGGTATTCGTGATAGATACATCTTTATATGTGAAGAGGTAGAAAGTTATACCATGTAATAGGTATCATATCCACTGGAACGATTTCGGTCGAAAAATCGACCACTTTTATTTTTCTGCGATTGATATCGGTCCAAAAATGGACCGATTTTTCTACCATTCGTAAAATATTTATTGTAATTATTTAAAACGTTTCCATGGCCAGCTACTTGTTTTATCGAATAGCTGATAATATATTCTCTTTGTCTATGAACTTATCCGTTGTCTTTGAAGTGTTATTTAACGAGTTTTCGCGGTTTTTTTATGGCGTTCTGTCAAAAAACAAAATTATAAATTTTCAACATTCACGAAATTTTGGACTCTTCCTAAAATGCCGTAAGTAATTAATTTATTGGGTTTTTAACGCATAATTATATATCTGTGTAATCATGATTGACTTATCTATCTTTGAAATGCGTTTTTAATTAGTTTGTTTCTAATATATTGTTTTGGTTGAAGTTTTTGTGTAAGAATACGTCAACTGAAGACGTCATCTGTTTTTAATTTACAATAATGTCTTAAATACTGCACTCGCGCATTTGAAATATAGATATTCCATCACAGTGATTCAAAACAAAGAGATATATATAAGTTTTATTTGAATTGGTTCATTATTAATACAGATATTTGCTAACCAATTATTTTAAGTCATATGTCAAAAAGTTGACTCTTTTTTTACATGTAAAATGGTGTAAAGCCTTCGTGACACAATAAAAATTTAGTAATTTAGTTGTATAATTAATTAATTTGTTTACTTTTACCAAATTTGTGCAGAAACAGCTGTCGTCCAGGGAAAGGGAGCACTCCACGACCCAATAATTATTTTCAAATTTTATATTAGTGCAATATTTAACAAAATTTAAACATTTAAGTACTTACATTAAGTGTTTTCAATTTAAAATATATAGAGTGGTGCTGACTGCAAGAGGAGACAGAGGAAGAGGGAGAGGTGGGGTACGAGCTGGTGCCGGACTACCTGCACGTGGACGTCAACGCAGAGCTGCAATTGCAGCCTCGTCTGGAGTGTTAATATTTTTTAATGTTTTTTTATGAAAGTACTTTGCTGTGGCCGTTGAACTCATCATATATTTGTATTTATTTAAACTGCGACCCTGCTTTGCTACTGGTGCGAGAGGATCGCGTCAAGGCCCTAAAGGCTGTTAGGGCCCTGCCTGCTTCCTTTCGGCTAGAGCTGGAAAGCCGAAAATTCAAGAAGCAGGCGGCGCGCATTTTGCTCCCTACCGCACCTCCAAGAAAAACTAAACAAAAGTAAGTAATCGTATTTAGATGCTTGATACAATATTATTGATTTTTTCCCGACAGCGTTCCACTCTTACAGTGATAGTTGGTAAGATCAGCGCTCTGTGCATTTGGCACATTCAGTGCATATTTTACAGAGTTCTAATTTTATTGTTTATTTACATACTGTACTTACTGTTTCACACGTGAATGAGAACAATTTATATGATTTATGTAAATGTTTTCAGAATTCCATCTCCGGAGAGAAATTCACCGTTGCCACGACCCGTTCCACCACCGTGGATGTCCACTCCCGCACAGACCCAATCAACGGCTCCCAATGCACCAATTATGCCAATCCGTGCAGCATCTTCGGAGCCGTTACCTGGAACATCGCGGAGTGGGGAACTCCAGTGTGGGGAACTCTTCTCTCCGGAGGCCGGGTACCACAGCGGGCTGTGGGTGGACGTGCCATTCTACGAAGAATTGTCGGCGTTTGGGAACGGTGAGTTTATTTTTTGAAATGTCATACCAGGGGCTCAATATAAAATCAATTATCTATATTTTATATTGATATCCCTAGCACAGTTTCACTGTTGGTATATTGGCAGGAAATAAGCATAGTACTTAAAAATTCCACATAACAAACATACAAAATGTATTGTTGTTATGACGTGGATGCATCATTACACATCTTTTTTTTTCTGTAAAGGGTATTGCAGAGTGAGAAATAAGACATGTCGAACTTCTCTGCGAGGATTACATTTGATTCACCGGCTTCTAAACGGTGTAATACAGCATTTTTTTCTTAAATTGAAAAAACACTTTCGCTTCACGGGACTCATTGTGTCGAGCTTCCTAGTCAAAAGCGAGGCTGTATTGGTAGGTGGGTTTTGTAACCGGACAAATTATCATTAAAATAGGTCGCTTCACGTAGTTGGTCACTTTAAACGGATACGTTTTCCTACTAAAAGCTATGAAACCTTACTAGAGTTTACATTATCGTCACTTAAAACAGTAGACCGTTAAATGCAAAGTCATTATATCCAAATTCTACTGTAAATTTGTGTTTTCTTTTATTTCAGAGTCAGACATGGGCAGAAACAGTAACGTGGACGAGGCAGCTGTACTAGAAGAGTCTGTACTTGGAAACCGTGAGTTATAAAACTAACTAACTTACTTTCACGCCATTTCGGTAGGCAGAGAGGATGAACCACCATGCAACTCGATCTTGGCACACACACTCTTTTCTTCATTCCATACCTACCTGACTGTGCTATTCTGACTCCTGACATTGCCCGCCTCAAGTATTTGATTAACTTTTTATTTATTTTTTTATATGAATACCTCACAAGAGCCTCAGCTGGAGCCAGTGAGACTATGGCATCCCCAATCGGGGTATGTTGTGAGGCTGAAGGTAGCGGGTAGGGGAAGGAGGTGTGGAAGAGGGAGGTGGAAAAGTAACTGGCTATTCAGAACTGGTCACCAAACACGGCTAAAGCCATTTCAAGCAACGTTTCAATTCTGAATGGGGTCTTACACCAGGGCGATACTATGGGTATCTTACACTCTGGTACGTGCCGCAAATATAATATATATTATTTTAAATGAATTTTGTGTGAAAATAACACTAATTATTCAAATATAATTTATTTGATTTGATCCCGCGACCATCGTATTGCGAGTCATAAGCCGTACCAGAGGCAGTGGGTTATCGTAATATAGACACATTAAATTAATTTGGGTTTTCTGTTGTTTCAGAAATGGATATGGACAGATCGAGCGACGAGGATGACGAAGCGAGCGACGTCGACCACGAAGAGAGCGATGAGGATACCTTCTGCATGCCACCAATACCTTATCATAATATTATCAACGTTTCACCTAACTCCCATAGACTTTAGTAGACAAGACCATGTAGATAGTGAGGCAATGCGTTCGATTCTGCCGCCTGAAGGTTACTCTTTCGATTGGTCTAATGATATCTTACGTTTTACTGGGATAAGGGAGACTTTCACAGGCACGCCAGGACCAACTTTCAATACCGACGAAATGGGCAAACCTGTGGATGCCTTTCTTAAAATCTTTGATGCAGATTTCGTTGAACTGATCGCGAGAGAGACCAACAGGTATGCAGATCAATGGATTGCGAAAAAACAATTTAAGCGTCATGCGCGTACCAATAAATGGGCTAACACGAATAAAGAGGAAATGTATGTATTCTTGGCAATTTTAATGTATCAAGGTATTAGTCCCCTTCCTGTTGAAAAAGACTACTTCTATTCAAAAAAAACTCACCGCCATGCCTTATTTCAGCCGAGCCATGGATTATAATCGTTTTCTTCTAATTAAAAAGTTCCTTCACTTCACCAACAATGAAAGTCTTTCTTCTGATGCACCATTATCTGTGCAAAGGTTACAAAAGATTCAGCCCGTCTTGGACCACCTCTCAAATAAGTTTGAGACTTTATACCTGCCCGAGCAAGACATCTCTCTGGATGAATCCTTACTCTGCTATAAAGGCCATTTTTTTTTTTTTTTATAGTGAATACCTCACAAGAGTCCCAACTGCTCCCGTCTGGAGCCAGTGAGACTATGGCATCCCCAATTGGGGGATGTTGTGAGGCTGAAAGTAAGTGGGGAAGAGAAAGAGGAAGGTGGGGAAGTACCTGGCTATTCAGATCTAGTCACTAAACACGGCTAAAGCCATTTGGAGCAACGTTTCAATTCTGAATGGTGGTTTTACACCAGGGCGATACTGGTAGTATCTTCCACTCTGGAACGTGCCGCAAATATACTATATATTATTTTAATTAATTAATTGTGAAATAACACAAATTAATCAAATAAAATTTATTTGCGCACGCCGGGTTCGAACCCGCGACCTTCGGAATGGCAGTCCAATGCGTTACCACTGGACTATGCCGGCCGTCTGGGATTCGTCCAGATGATCAAAACCAAAGTGGCCAGTACGGGTATAAAGTCTTACGAGCTTTGTGAGTCCAAGTCTGGCTATCTTTGGAAATTCCAAATTTATACGGGGAAGACCATTTCTAGACAGGCTGAATCGACAAATCCAGACCAGGAAGATATGACGGAAGACATAACGGAAGATATGACGGACGACATGACACAGGCCAACTTTTTGGGTGCTCACAATATCTGCCCAGTTGGGGCCACTGCAAAGATAGTATACGACCTGGCCAGCCCTCTGTTTAACAAGGGGTATACATTAATAATGGACAATTTTTATAATAGTCCATTATTGGCACGATGCCTCAAAAGAAATGGGATGGACTGCATGGGCACATTGCGGTTAAACCGAGAATTTGTGCCCTCTGCATTTAAGTCCCATCTCCGGACCAAACTGAGGGAAGGTGAGCTTGTATACTCGAACTGCGGGGACCTCAATGTAATGGTTTGGTTGGACAAAAACCTGGTAAGTATGTTGTCCACCTACCATAAGGCAGAAATCGGGGCAGTTGAAAAGTTTGGTACCTGGACTTACAAACCTCAACTCGTACTAGACTATAACAAGGTAATGGGGGGGGTTGACCGAAAAGATCAGCTTTTGTCAGGCTTCCCCATTGAACGACAGCGAAACCTGGTCTGGTACAAGAAGCTTTTCAGGAGACTACTAAGCGTTTCGGTGCAGAATGCGTATATATTGTACGGCTCAAAGCTCCGCAAGGAAAATAAACGCATTTTGTACCGAAACTTCAGGAGTGAGGTTGCGGATCAACTCCTTCTGCTGTTCTGTCGTAGTCAAATTGACACGACTGTGCGGACCATTGGCCTAATAGCTGAAGGAAAGACTCTGCGACCTATCCTGAAAGGCAACCACTTCGTGGTCCGTAGCGGGAAAAAGGTGAAATGTGCGTGGTGCAATATAAATAACATTGCTGAGGGTTTTTTTTATTTCATTTTTTTCTTTTTTGGTTTTTTAGTTATGAAATTCTAATTCATAAATTTAATTAAATTTGTTTGAACATCAATTATGATGGCCTGGATGGCTGGACTTAATCATTTCTTTCCGCATACTCACGTCTCATGTTATGTTGTCCTCAAAGGTTCTATATGATAAGGTTCGGTGGACATTTAATATGTATATTTCAATTCTGATCATTGAAATATGCATGTTAACAAATGCACAGGTATTCTCATTTTTCCCTGTTTATTGTACACATTAAATAACTCGTTTTATTTTTATGTCTTAATTATATTTTGTCAATTTTTCTGTAAAGATGCTTTTCCAGATCTAGTCACTAAACATAACTAAGCCAATTCAAGCAATGTTCAATTCTGAATGGTGGTCCCTCACCAGAGCGATACTCAGAATCTCACTCTATAGCGAGGCACAATGATATTATTATGTATTGATTTTCTTAAATTATGAATAAACCAATAAACTGAATACATTTTTATTATGACAAAGTGTGTAAACAATGTTTAAATCAATATACTGCTCTTACATTGTAACCATATAACTGTAATATTGATTTAAAAGGATATTAGGGCTTAATAAATAAATCAATTATTGGTTCCATCAATTATTTTCCCTCCCCCATTTTTTTTCGATACCTTTGCGTTTAGATATAAAATTATCCCTATGATTTTATTTGCCATTCTACGGTCATACAAAGGTTTGATATATATATATACAAATTTATCATCATTTTACATATTCCGATTTACCCTATGTAGATTGACCTTAAGGTAGCTGTCAGAAGTGATTTTTCGTCAAATATTGGTGAATTTCATCAACTTTCAAAGTATCCCCCTGAAATATTGGCAATGTTTATATCTATGATATATATCTCACTTTTAGCCTTATTTCCTCGTTTTGCACGTAATATAAAAACATGGTTACAAATCTCCAGTTCTAATTTACAATTATTTAAAAAGTAGCACCATGATTTTGACATCGTGAAATAGGCTCTCTGTATAATTCATCAAATGAATAAAATAAAGCAAACACGGCGACTATGCTTATTAATAATTGTAGACAGTCAATGTATCTTCCTAACGTTGTACCAGTTTTTGTGGTAAATTTATTATATAGTATAATACAGTGATTTCAATTTTGACACGTAACGCACTCAAATTTAAAAAAATTATTTTCTAACCAAACTTTTGAAGAGAGCATAACGTACAAAAATTTATTTTTCTATTATATTCTTGCATTTGTGGTTATCAAACAGGCCATAGAGAACATAAAAACGTAGAAAATATTCTATAAAGATATTTAAAACTGCCACTGGCGGCAATTTCAAATCACAAAAACGCTAATTTCGCGAATTTATAAAGTTTAAGATTTCTTAATAATTTATCTATCAATTCTAAAAATATAGAATAGTTATTAAAATATAGGTGAATTCATTGGCTGTATAGCACTACAATCAGTTTTATGTCTCCGTATTAAAATTCGGAGGTTTGATTTTTTTAATGTTGGCGGAAAATATTCAAATTCGTCGCCAAAAAACCGCGAGCAATCGGAGAAAAAAGTTTTTTGACGCGCGATCGTTCGAGTGGATATGTACCTGATTCTTGGGATGGATCAAGTTTGCTGAAATTTTCGCCACCAGAGACTGGACCGGTTTCATAACCTGTTATCTAAAATATAAAATATTATAAGATTTCGCTTGTTAATCTCACCCTCCTCGGCTTACGGGAACTCTGCCTCTTATGATTTCTGAAATTTACTATTTTGATTTTAAACTCACCTGTATCGAACATCATATCGTACAACTATATTGAGTTGTTGCTACCCACTGTATCACAAACTTGAAGTAAACACCTGCAAGTTTGATGACCCCCTTTTTTCCAAATCACAATATTTACCAGTTGAAAATGCCAATAATTCTCGATTTATGCATCAAAATATTCTGTTACCAGGCGACAGGCCAAGTCGACTATATGAAACATTATATTGTTGCATTTAATATCAATTGCACACACGAGAGTATGATGACCCTATTTTTAAAAACGAAATATTTACAAAGGCTGTTTGTTGCCAAGCTGATATTATTGATACAGAAACTGTAACATGTTTTTTTTGCAAGCTGACGCCACAAAAACGCTGGTAGAAAGACATTATAAATACCCAGTTAAAACAAAATATTGGGACAGTCAAATTTCAAAAATTAACATGAGTGGACGGAACACCTCCAGTTAAAACGCGATCTGTTAAATTATAATTATAAATTCCTGAGTGTCAACTCAAATTTTTAGTCGCTTCTGTTCCTCCATCACGGCACAATCATTTTAAAGATTACAACTATTTCTAAAGAGCTGTTTACGGCCGGCACTCTATTAGCTGAGTCAGACGCATCTGTCATCATTACAATAATGGGGCGTCTCCGTGTGCCGGCTCTTATAATCAAACGACTGAACTGCCCACTGCCGGTGATCACCTAGAGGCTGGCCAATCCCTGCTGCATTGATGCTGACAACCTAGAGGCTGATGAATTCCTCCTGGCTACCGACTGAACCAGCCACAGATGCTGACAACCTAAAGGCTTATGAATACCTGCTGGCTACCGACTGAACTGCCCACTGCCGGTGATCACCTTGAGGCTGGCCTATCCCTGCTGCATTGATGCTGACAACCAAGAGGCTGATGAATTCCTCCTCGCTACCTCGAGGCTGATCGATTCTCCCTGACTACCAACTTAACTAGCCATTGATGCTGAAAACCTAGAAGCCGGCCAATTCTTCCTGGCTACCAACTGAATTAGCCATTGATGCTGAAAACCTAGACGCCGGCCAATTCTTCCTGGCTACCAACTGAATTAGCCATTGATGCTGAAAAGCTAGAAGCCGGCCAATTCTTCCTGTCTACCAACTTAATTATCCATTGATGCTGACAACCTAGAGGCCGGCCAATTCTTCCTGGCTACCGACTGAATTAGCCATTGAAGTCTAGAGGCTGGCCGATTCCTGCTGGCTACCAATTGAACTGGCCACTGCTCCAGCAGTCGCCTACGCCATTTGCTGTATCGTATGGCGCGATGATGCACAATGTGCTCCAATCTGAAATTATCGCTGAAAGGATTCCGATTGTATCAGTTTTCTATCTGTGTTTTAAATCCCAGTTTTATTGAAATACATATATCTATTTCTTGTGAATTGGGTTGTTTGTAAAAAATAGGAAATACCTATAAGCTACACCCCTTTGTACGTTCTGTATACCAGTACAATACTTGCAATTAAAATGTGAATTTTGATTGGAATCGTCTTTCTTTTATGATGGTTTGGATAGAATACCTCACGGTGTTTTACTTAAATCATTACCCAGGTTTAGGACTGATGTGTGCCGGTGCTTATTATTTACAGTATTTTCTTGTGCAGGCAAACACGTCCCTGCTTTGACCTGTGCAAATATTCCGGGTAAAAACAAAACGTCACTTGCGATCAAAGTTCCAGGTTCTACCTACTTGCCGTTTATAATGCAGTCTTACTAAATTTATTGGTGACTACCTTTTTTTTCAATTTGACCGCGATATTAAGGTATTGCTTTAATTTTTGTAATTATTCCGGCTGTCGTAAGGACTAAACTTTTTTTTCCGGAAGATATCGCAAACAAAGATAAATTATTTGATATTATTATTTAGACAAAAGATAAACTAGTCATTTTATTATTACTCCTTTTTATTTTGAAACAAAGGAGAATGATTATTGTTATTTTTCCGAATGATTATTATAAGACAAAGAGATAACTTTTTCTTTCATAAGAAGCAATTACTTGATGGTTAGATATTATATTTTTTAAAATAAAACAAACACTTTGTATTTAACCACGAATATTTATTATTTTTCACAATATAGTAAATATTCGTGGGTAAATACAAAGTGTTTGTTTTATTTTAAAAAACAGAGAGATAAAATTTTGTTTTCGTTTTTAACTTTAAACTCTAAAGTATCCGATGAATTCATTATTTTTTTAGATTTTTTAACTATTACTTTTTAAACAAAGAGACAATATTTATTTTTATTATTTTCATTTGAAATTACTCTCTAAATTCTTTCGTAATTACTTTAACTGAACAGTAGAGATCACAAAGAGATTAAATTCAATCAAATCCAATCATTATTTTTTTTTTCGAACTATTATTTTTAAACAAAGATATAAGTATTTATTATTATTTTTCCGAACCATTTATTAATTTTCTTTTTTTTAAAACAAAGATGTAAGTATTTACTATTAATATTTAAAACAAAGTTGATACTAAATTATAATCTATTTTTAAGTACCAATTCGCAATCACGTTCACTTTAGATTTCCGATAAAACACTTTAATTGAATTTAAATGTTTTTCACTTGGAACAATTATAGTATAATTTAAATAATTCACCACTCCCTTAACACTTTTCACTTTCACAGAAACCACTGAGCTTAAACTTTATTTTATTTACACTGATTAATTTAAATTAAAACTGACTTATTAAAATTATACTCATTGAAAATTTCTAATAAAATTTTAATAGACACTGAATGTAATACTTGAAGAAAATTCACAAAATTTCTTAAGTCCAGAGACTTGTTTTATTACCTAACCCGACGTATCCACACGTTTAGGACCACACTTTCCTCCTTCCGATCTCTCCAAAACTTCCGACAAAACTCGACGAACTGTCCCCATAGTGAGCTCTGCACTTGTATTTATACTGTCTTCAATACCAAAATGACTTCAGTCAATTTCACTTTCCACACAATATGGTCACTAACCAACTCTATCTCTCAACTCTAACTCATATCTGCCATTTGTTTCGGATATTTAAATTTTGTCACTTATTCAGATGACAAAGTCATAATTCGACAACTCCTCTAAAATCACCTATTCCTGTTTTGTAGTTGCAGGGCTGGATCAGTATTCTTTAATTATTTTCATAGAGTTCGTCGTTAGGTTAAATGTGTTTTTCTAACTGTGTTTAATTTCGTTTGTTTTCTGGGGATGTTACCAGTCCATCAGTGTATTTTCTATGCACATTTCATGTTCAACGTTTCTTATTTATTTCTTTAGTCCTTTAAGAATCTTCCCACTAATTTCTGTTCTTTTCGGGATTGTGTTTCATAATTCAATCACTACTGTTCTTGTCTTAGCAGGTAATTTTATGTTCGCACTGGGTTCCCTTAATCCAATCATGTTTGTTAGTGTTTATTTTCATTTTTCTATCTTCCTCCGGTTATTATGTTTCTTTAAATTCGCTTCCATGCTCATATGATGTGTTAAAACCTTCCCCATACTGTATTTTTGTTGTATCTATCTCAAATCAATTTTGTAGCACTGTTATTCTCGTGTACATTTCAGTTCTCGCCAATCTATCAGTCAGTATGCGTCCTTTCTTCCAAAACCCTGCTTTATATTTAAATTTCACTTGGAAAACAGAGCTCAAATGTTTTCATTTATACCCTCATGCGAAATTTATGTACTCATTGTTAAAATTCAATATCCTGTGTATTCCAATGTTATTTTTCTCAGTTTTCTTATGGCGTTATTTTCTTCTTTTTCGTTTATTCAAATTTTTCTGAAGTTTTTCTCCATCTTTCAAGCACTTTTTCCGGCTTCATTACCTAATCTGACCCTGTAAATGGGCAGTATTCTCTCACGTTATTTTAATAACGCCCACATTGCATCTCTTTCTTTCGCAGCAAGCAATCAAAATAAAGTTTATTACCTTATTTGTTTATCGATCTCACATGTACTCTAATATTTTATTGTATTTTGGTGTCTGTAATTAAATTTAACGTACCTTCGATAATCTAAACCGTTTGTACCTTCACCATGTTAAATAATTGAGCAATAAAATATAAATTTGTCACTTAATTATATTGAACCGTGTTAAGTTTACACCATAAAATTTTGTCATTTTCTAGCGTCATTTCCTTAGTCTCAGTGTATTTACAGTAACAGCGATTGATAACCTGGCTATTAAACACTATATCATGGTAGACCAAAATACATCATTTATAATTTTTCTTTTTCCTCTCTTTTTTATCTTGTATTCTGTAGTAATTCAGTTCATTCTCAATTCGTGTCTCCCGGTTTCGCAGAATGTTCGTTTTATTCCAAATTCATATAGTTTCCTCACTCTTCCGACCTTCGCAGTGGTTAAGATTATGTATTTTGACATTGATATCCGTGCATCTCTTCTATTTCGATTCATCTGTCTTTAGATACTGTCTTTTATTTCCCTTAACTGATTTTTCGGACCCTTCATTTCATTTATGGAGTTCATAACCGGATGTTCTCGATGCTTTTCGAGACAAAGAATTCATTTGTTTACACTTGCGTACATTGACCTTCCTGAACGCGTGAGACAATTTCGATAATAAATCATGCCTTTGTTCTAGTGTATCTATCTTCGATTGGTCGCTAAATGTGATCGACACTCCCATAAACTACGCCTCTTTTTTAATTACAGTTTCCTGTAGTTAGTCCAATAATATTCACTAGGTGTCACCGGTATCCTGTTTTCCTCTGTATTTCTTATTGTTTAAATAATTTATTTTTTTCCCAGGGTAGGGATTTTCTTTCCGGGTGTGAAAACTTGGGAAAGTTCAAATCATCACAGTGGTTCAGAGTTTCTGACCGGCAATCAGAAGGCGCGAGTTCAATTCCCGTCGGTGGCATTTATTTTTACTTTGTGTAAAATTCTTACATGCGTTAAACATTTCAGGCATTTTATGCCTCTCTCTTTTATCTCTGTTCACATATTGCGATTTGTTAATTACAAACATTTCTGCTTCTCTATGTCTAGTAGGATAAATTTTTTGAATTCTGTGTTCCAGATTTCATCCAGCATTAATTTTCAATCTACCCTATTACGTATGGGGAGTACGTTACGCAATGAAAACATTTTTTTTATAATCGCCATCACATAATTGGTTTTTTTTTTGGCTGCTATCAATTTTAGGAAACGGAGTTGTAATTGCTCTATTTTATTCAAGTACGTTTTGTACGTTAATCTATAGCTTTTGAATCCGTTTTCTATAATTGATTCAGCTAATGCATTATATATAGAGTATAATATATTTTTGCCAACAATATTTTTTAGGAAGTTAAATTTCATAAATACGGATCCTTAATCTATTACATACAGTGAGTTGCCATATTAATAGGGACACATATGGAAAATGCGTTTTTCACACTTTGTGTTCATAAAACTCAGATTTTTATGATTTTATGTGCGATTATTATTATTTATTAACAAGGTCATTGAATTTAAAAAAATTAAACACCGTATTTGTCCTTAATCTGCGATTATTTTATTTTTATTATTATTTTTAAACATTATCGAACAAAAAGTTAATATTAGCCGCAATAACAGCTTGTACACGCCGTGGTATACTCTCAATGCACAATTTTGCAGTAATCTTTAGGTCAAGAGAATAATGCCACACCCAGATGACGGTTTTGATGATCTGCTGCTTCGTTGTGATCACCTTCTTGGCAATATCCCTCCAGGTTTTCAATAAGGTTCATGTTAGGAGAATTCCCCGGCAAAGGTAAAACCTGCACATTTTTTTTATCCAAAAATGCAGTGACAGTCCTGGCTTTATGACAGAGTACGGAGTTGTGCATAAAGACTTATTCCTAGCCACCAGGGAACCATTCTCCGACTTGAGGCAGTAATCGATTTTCCAGTATTTGTCTGTACTGATCCTGCCTCATAGTCCCTTGCACGATGTGGAGGCGCCCAATCCCTTTGGAAGAGATGACTGACCACACCATGATACTGGTAGGGTGTTTGATCGTCTCTACAAGGCAGTCTGGATGAAATTTCTCTCCTGGGCGTCGTCGGACGAACCATGATTTGTCCAAGAAAATTTGGAATATGGACTCGTCAGAGAAGCACACCTCAAAAAAGGGCCATAATCAAACTAATGGAATTTTTTTAAAGTTTGGAAACCACAAAAATGTTAATAACCATATTCCAGTTCTCTATAGTCATGTTTTGGTGTGCGTTAGCCCATTCCAGTAGTTTTTTTCTCATATCTTATTATATAACTTCTACAATGATGTAGAAGTTCTGCTATTTGCTGACGACTTAAAAATATATAAAAGAATACGAAATGTATCCGATTGTCAAATTTTACAGAGTAATTTAGAACAACTTCATCAATGGTGTGAACAAAATGCTTTATTTTTGAACATTCAGAAATGTCAAGTAATACGATTTTCCATAACTCGTTATAATATACTACATGAATATACATTAAATAATATTAAATTAATACCAGTATCACATATTCGTGACTTGGGTGTAATATTCGTTGAAAACTTGTCATTCATTGAACACATCAACTATATAACTAATAAGGCTTTAAAGATGCTTGGCTTCCTTTGCAGAACTTTAACCGATTTTAAGTCCATAGATTGTATGAGAACCCTCTATACTTCATTAGTCAGAAGTCAATTGGAGTATAATTCACCTATTTGGTCCCCTTTATATAAAGTTCACTCCAATAATATAGAAAGAGTTCAGCACAAATTTCTTAAATACGTAAATTTTAAGCTCGGAATTCCTATTGATTACATTAATTATGTCAGTTTGATGAATCAATTGCATCTAATAACACTGTCTGACAGGAGAATTATTTCAGACCTGGTTGTGTTACACAGAGTCATTAACAACTAAATTGATAGTCCTGCCATCCTTGCCACTATTAAACTACATGTGCCGACTAGGAATACAAGGCAAAATATAACATTCTTCTATAATACATACCCGACCAACTATCAGACACACTCACTGACCAATAGGATGCATGATCTGGGCAACAAGTATGGGGGTGTTATTGATTTATTTATTGACTCCATATATAGAATTAAGCATAATCTACATCAACACTTTGTTGAATCCTACAAATTAGAGTAGCTTTGGTAAATTAGTTTTAATGATTTGTTTTATATGTAATGTTGTTGTAATTTCTTTTTTACTTTATGTTATTTTTTTTCCTTCTTTAAAATGGATTACATCTATTTACTGTCAATATCTCCTGTATAATACATATTCTCTTATTGTACTGCATCATGTATCACTTCTATGTAAAAGCCTTTTTAGGCGTATATATATATAAATAAACAAATAAATAAATATCTACTGTGAGGCGAGGTTTTTTAGCTGGCCGATAACCAATGAGGCACTCCTCAGCCAATCTCTTCTGGACTCTCCTCTGGGAGACTTCGATATCTTCTTCGTTGATCATCAAGGTCAGACGAACCACACTATATTTGCGGTTTTGGAGACAGACGTCTTTGATTTTCCGGTCAGTACGAGGTGTAGTGATTCGTTTTCTGCCACATTTCCCATTGTGATCCAATTCAAGGGGCAGGTTTTGATTGATTTTCTAATTTATCCTGTTAACCACAGACTTTAAAATACCTGTAATGGCTGCTATTTCCCTTTAGAAATGTTGAGTGTTTAACAATAGTGTCTTCATTTTCTTGGGGACGTGTCTGAAGACCTAGCCATACTGAAAAAACAGAACATTGGACTCAATATGGAAAAACTATTCACTGAAATAAGATATTAAAAAAAAATTACAGAATTAATAGATAATTAATAATTACTTACATTTTTGTACAGCTAAACTGTTAAAACTCGGAAATATAATTATTATATACCTGATATATCGATTATATAACTGGTGTAACATAAATGATTTATTTTTAAACATTAACAAATGTCATTCTATAAGTTTTTCTCGAAATAAAAATCCAATACTCTTTCAATATCATATTAACAATATGAATCTTTCTACAGTAACAATAATAAAATATCTGGGTGTCGTTTTTGATAAAAAAATGACATTCGTCCCCCACATTGATGCAATCACGAATAAAGCACTTAAATGTCTCGGATTTGTATTAAGAACGTCCAAAGATCTAATGTATACTAATACACTCAAAACATTGTACATTAAACTTGTCAGAAGCATTCTCGAGTATAATTCCTCTCTCTGGTCGCCTCTATACAATGTACACTCACACAAAATTGAAAGAATACAACACAAATTTTTAAGGCATATAAATTACAAATTACATATTCCATTAGAAAATTTAAATTATAATTATTCAATGCACTTGCTTAAACTACCTGAATTATCACAGCGAAGAAAAATCTGTGATGCTTTATTATTATTTAAAATTATCAACGGTTATTTGGAAAGCCTTGAACTAGTGAATATGATAAATTATCAAGTCCCAAATAAGTACAACACTAGACTTCATGCACCATTCAATATAGTTGGTTCTCGCACTAATTTTATGTTCAACTCTTGTCTTCAGAGATTGCATCGTGTGGGGAATGAAACATGCTCTGTTGATATATTTTTTAATAAAAACATCGCTTCCTTTAAAAAGCGTATTATGTATGCAAATATTAATGTACAAATAAAAATGAAGAAGAAAAGTGCAGCTATTGTGTCTTCCAAAACAAAAATCTCAAGATGAACCTAAATACTAACCATAAATCAAATAACCCAACCTGCCCCTACTTCAAAAATATGATGTTTATCGCCCAAAGTAGTATAGAATATGACTAGGTATGTTAGTACTTTAAAAAATATATATATATATAAATATTTAAATGAAAATAATGTTCATAACTATTATTTTATATTACTACTTCTTATCACCTTCTCTTAAAAATAATATTTTTTATATTTTACTTCTCAAGTACAAACTTTTCATATCCATGCGAAAATTACCACTAAACATATATTTAAATGTATTGTCCTATTATCAAAGTGTTAACAAGAGCATACTGAAATTTATTCTAATGCTCCAATATACTTATTGTACTTATATATGTAGAGGTATTATACTCGTGGTGACCACCATAAACATGTTCCAATTATTAAATCTACCGTGCTCTGAAATATACACCAATGAACAATGTGTACTGGAAAGGCTCATTACTATAATAATATCTACATATATTATATGTTTTTTTTAAATTCTTACACATGTTTATAAATTATTGCTGCAATTTAAAATATTATTCAAAATGGCGAGTTAAACGGAGAATTTGACATCTCTGAAATCGCTTATGAACACACGCGAAGTTTTGAGAACTGGATTATCAAAAAACATGTTTTAGGAAATAATAATTTAACTGCAATCAACTTAAATATTCGATCTTTATCAAAATATTGGGATAAGTTTCATGTCGTTATCTCTAGCTCTATGAGTAATATTGATATAATCACGCTTTGTGAAACGTCGATTAATGAAAATGATATACATCTATACAAAATATTGGGATTTAGTTCTCATTACTTTTGTCGAAAAAACAAATCGGGAGGCGGGATTATTTTATATGTGAAAGATCACCTTACGTTTGAACAAATTAACATAATGCCAACTAAATTTGAATGTGTTTACGGTACTATTTCTGTCAAAAAACATAAACGTCTACATATATTGGCAATATTGTTATGAAATGAACTTTCTTAAAATTAAAACATTCAACCCCGTAATATTTTCTTAAAATCAAGTACTTTGTATTTTTAAATTCTTTCATATGGCCACTCAGTGGCTGCGTTTAAAGTGGGTGTGACCATTTCCGGGGGGGAGGCGCGGCGAAGCCACGGGTCCCAAAGGTCCAGGCGGGTAAAGGTCTCTTGAATTTTAGCGCTGGTTGCGGGAGGTTGTTACGTGCTCCGCTTTGAATTCGAGACTTGCTTTGCTAAACAGTGTTAGATAATGCGTTTCCACGGAATCGAACCGCCTATGGAAAGGTAATATATCTTCAAGAATACCTGGCTAGCTCAAGCAGGATTCCGTGTTTTCAGTCCGTTTGTATTAAGAGAGAACATACGCCTTCTAGAAATGGGTAGAACAAAAGGATTTCTTGGAAATAAAACACTATTATTGTGGTGCTTTTAAATGCCTTCAAAAAGATCTATATTATAGCACTGGAATCTACGCGTAGGAAAAGCTTACATCTCTTTGTGGACGGTTAAAAGAATGATGTTAAATTAATGAGAAGAAAACAGATACAGAAATTAATAGAGTAAAGCATGGAACGATACCGCCGGTATTTTTGTAGACGTCCGGGGGGCAGGCAGTAGAAGAAATGAATCGAAATATACTAGTAATCAATTGACAAACACTTTTCAAAACACTGTTTAGCAAAGCAAGTCTCGAATTCAAAGCGGAGCACGTAACAACCTCCCGCAACCAGCGCTAAAATTCAAGAGACCTTTACCCGCCTGGACCTTAGAGACCCGCGGCTTCGCCGCCCCCCCCCCCCCCCCTGGAAATGGTCACACCCACTTTAAACGCAGCCACTGGGTGACCATATGAAAGAATTTAAAAATACAAAGTACTTGATTTTAAGAAAATATTACGGGGTTTAATGTTTTAATTTTAAGAAAGTTCATTTCATAACACTTCCCCGAAAACACAACGAAAAAACTGCCGTGGGAATGAAAGTTTTTTGACTCTTAATCGTTCAAGACCCGTTTGACAAAAGCTACAAAAGCCGATTGCACCGAAACAAATCCGTACCATTAAAAGGTGGATATTGATTTTCGTGTGTGTTTTTCAACTTATATTGTTTATTTTGTGTTATTTCTTTTCAACTATTCTTCAAAAAGCTATCTGGACCATTAAAAGGTAGATATGCTGATTAAAAAAAAAACCAAAACGTTGAAGCCTATTGCACCGAAACAAATCCGTACCATTAAAAGGTGGATATTGATTTTCGTGTGTTTTTCAGCGTATATTGTTTGTTTTGTGTTATTTCTTTTCAGCTCTTCTTCAAACAGCTATCTGGACCATTAAAAGGTAGATATGCTGATTAAAAAAAAAATATATATATATATCTGGACCATTAAAAGGTAGATATGCTTATTAAAAAAAAAAAAACCAAAACGTTGAAGCCGATTGCACCGAAACAAATCCGTACCATTAAAAGGTGGATATTGATTTTCGTGTGTGTTTTTCAGCGTATATTGTTTGTTTTGTGTTATTTCTTTTCAGCTCTTCTTCAAACAGCTATCTGGACCATTAAAAGGTAGATATGCTGATTAAAAAAAAATATATATATCTGGACCATTAAAAGGTAGATATGCTGATTAAAAAAAAAAAACCAAAACGTTGAAGCCTATTGCACCGAAACAAATCCGTACCATTAAAAGGTGGATATTGATTTTCGTGTGTTTTTCAGCGTATATTGTTTGTTTTGTGTTATTTCTTTTCAGCTCTTCTTCAAACAGCTATCTGGACCATTAAATGGTAGATATGCTGATTAAAAAAAAAAAAGAAAAAAAAAGAAAAAAAAAAAAAAAAAAAAAAAACACACACCAAAAGGTAGACGCCGATTGCACCGAAACAAACCCGTACCATTAAAAGGTGGATATTGATTCTCGTGTGTGTTTTTCAATGTATATTGTTCATTTTGTTTTATTTCTTTTCAGCAATGACCATACGGAAGCATATCCGAACCATTAAAAGGTGGATACTGATTCTCGTGTGTGTTTTTCAGCATATATTGATTATTTAGTGCTAATTAATGATTTTAGTATGTTTTTCGCCTTATGTATAAAATAAAAACATATATGTGTGTGCGTCACGATATACAATGGGAAGTTCTGCCTATATACTGCTCCCTTGTGCAAATATATTTACTATTCAATATTAGTTTCTCACTCCTTATGTGAACTCAATTTTTTATTTGATTTTTTTTGTTCATTGCCCACTGCTTATTTGCATTTTTTTAATATTTTCTTATGTTTCGCTTTCATGTTAACGCTTCTCCTTGAATCGTTCCCGCCGGGATCGAGACATCTACGCCATGACGAACGAGTTTACGCTACTGCTCGCGGGCCTTTGCAGAGAGAGCCGATGCCATCACTTGCTGCTGTTGCTCTAACGATTGATAACCTCACTTGCTGCTGTCGCTCTTACGATTATGTGCACCGTATTACCAAAAAAAAATATATATATATAAATAATAATGTGAAATGTTGTGCACAAATTTCACCATGTAAAATATGTAACTTTTGGGCGTAGGTTTTTAATGCTGAATCTCTATGTGGATGACTTCTTTTGTAGCTTTTGTCAAACGGGTCTTGAACGATTTAGAGTCAAAAAACTTTCATTCCCACGGCAGTTTTTTCGTTGTGTTTTCGGGGAAATGTTATGAAATGAACTTTCTTAAAGTTAAAACATTCAACCCCGTAATATTTTCTTAAAATCAAGTACTTTGTATTTTTAAATTCTTTCATATGGCCACCCAGTGGCTGCGTTTAAAGTGGGTGTGACCATTTCCAGGGGGGGGGGCGCGGCGAAGCCGCGGGTCCCTAAGGTCCAGGCGGGTAAAGGTCTCTTGAATTTTAGCGCTGGTTGCGGGAGGTTGTTACGTGCTCCGCTTTGAATTCGAGACTTGCTTTGCTAAACAGTGTTT
This sequence comes from Hesperophylax magnus, assembly GCA_026573805.1. NCBI lineage: Eukaryota > Metazoa > Arthropoda > Insecta > Trichoptera > Limnephilidae > Hesperophylax > Hesperophylax magnus. The sequence continues at coordinate 26,564,597 of JAIUSX010000011.1, forward strand.
TGAAAAGTGTTTGTCAATTAATTACTAGTATATTTCGATTCATTTTTTCTACAGTGTTTGTCAATTGATAACTAGTATATTTCGATTCATTTCTTCTACTGCCTGCCCCCTGGACGTCTACAAAAATACCGGCGGTATCGTTCCACGCTTTATTCTATTAATTTCTGTATCTGTTTTCTTCTCATTAATTTTACCTCATTCTTTTAACCGTCCACAAAGAGATTTAAGCTTTTCCTACGCGTAGATTCCAGTGCTATAATATAGGTCTTTTTGAAGGCATTTAAAAGCACCACAATAATAGTGTTTTATTTCCAAGAAATCCTTTTGTTCTACCCATTTCTAGAAGGCGTATGTTCTCTCTTAATACAAACGGACTGAAAACACGGAATCCTGCTTGAGCTAGCCAGGTATTCTTGAAGATATATTACCTTTCCATACGCGGTTCGATTCCGTGGAAACGCATTATCTAACAATATACAGACCACCTAATTCAAATAAAAAAATATTTCTTGAAGAGCTGGATGTTATATTGGGAAATATTGAAATTAAAGAATCAGTTATGGTACTTGGGGATACGAACATAAACTTATTAAATTATCAGGAACCAATTGTAATGCAATATGAAAACATTATGGCTAAATTTGGATTTTTAAAATGTATTAATGACGTGACCGGTGAAGCCATACTGACTAACTATGTAACGGCTACATGTCTCGATCATATCTATATAAGAGAGAGAGAGACAAATGAAATCAGCTCATGTGTATGTGAAACTATAATAGCGGATCACTACCTCATTGCAACAACGATGCGTTTCTCTACCTATGAGGCAGGTACCACCAATAAATCGCACCATACGAAATATACTGTAATATCGGAAAAAAAGTCGACCTACTTATTGAAATCACTGATTGGAATGAGATACTAAACATAATGGAACCTAACTTAATATTTGAAGAAACTAAATCGAAATTCAAATATATTTACGAAAAAAGTACTGAAACAAAATCAAATACAAATAAACAGCGTAATAACCAAAAGGGCTGGATAAATTATAATCTCATTGAAAATATACAACTACGTGACACATTATGGAGAAAATGGAAAAACACGCCTAACAATAAAATACATGAAATCGAATTCAAAAAATACAGAAATAAACTAAATAAAACAATATTAAACACAAAAAATATACTATAATCATAAATTTAAACATTGTTTCAAGGACATTAAAAAAACATGGAATGAAGTAAATCAAGTATTGGGTAGGAAAAATAAATCCAATTATGATGAAGTCATATCTAAATATTTCTTAAATTCCCAAACTGCGGGTGTGGTGGCAGAAAACTTTGCAAAATTCTTTGACGAGGGTGTAAATCAGTTATTGCACGAATGCAATGTTCGAGCGTCTGAGTTGAAGCAAGAACATTTGCAACATTCAATGTACCTACCAAGAGCTAATGCAGAACAAACTGAATGCATTATCGGAAGAATGAAAAATTCAAAGACAACGGGCGTGGATCTAATTCGCATGTATGATCTAAAAAAACATGTTAAATTATTTGGTCCTATAATTACTCACCTAATTAACAGAATTATTGACACAAGTCACATTCCAGCTGAACTAAAATGCAGCCTCATAAGGCCCATTTTTTAAAATGGAAATCACACCGTAATAAATAATTATAGGCCTATTTCCTTATTACCCGCATTAGAAAAAATATTAGAAAAATATATATCTATAAATTTGGATAGATATTTAAATAATTTGGGCATTATTGATGAATGTCAGTATGGCTTCCAAAAACAAAAAAGCTGTGATAAATTGCTCGAAAAATTTTCCAATTATATAAATTCAGAGCTTAACTCAAAAAAACATGTACTAGTATTATTTATTGATTTCTCAAAAGCTTTCGATACACTCAGCCATACACAATTAATCAAGGTACTCGAAATCATAGGAATCCGTGGTAAACTCCTATCATTTTTCAAAAACTATTTAACAAATAGAAAAATGTATGTAAAGATTTTGAATGTAATGAGTAATTTTAGATTTATTAAATCAGGGGTGCCACAAGGGTCAATTTTAGGACCAAAATTATACATTATATATGTAATTGCCATGTCTAAACATTTTAAAATAGCCCGTAGATTCATTTTTGCTGATGATACTGCATTAGTTGTCTCTAATGAAAACCCTGAAATAGCTATTCAAGAATTACAAAAAGACTTTAACGAGCTACTTAAATGGTCTCATGATGTAGGATTAATAATTAATGTCAAAAAAACTAAATGCATGTATATAAGATCACCGAGCTTGAAAATGTGGAACTTACCTAAAATAAATGCACATAACTTTGAATGTATACATAATAGAATGGATAAAAATTGCAGCTGTGAAAAAAATGATTTTACAAACAAATATACTTACCTTGGCATAATCGTAGACAGTAACTTTAAATGGGACAAAAGTGTGACAAAAATTTGTAACCAGCTCCGATGTTTGGCGAGTAATTTTTATAAATAAAAATTTGTATTGCCTCGATGCACTCTCAAACTTATATATCTTTCTATGGTCGAATCAATACTTAGATATGGAATTAGAACTTGGGGACACTCGAGTAATATTAATATAAAATACATTCAAAATTTACAAAATTGCTATAATTAAAAAAATTGTTAAGCCTAGCATTTACAAACAAAGAAACAACTTAAAATTACTGTATGGCTCTGATTATAAATAGTGCGGGAGAAAATGCGTGCAAAAAGTTATTGGTGCATAGTCACAAAACAAGATTTTCTGAAAAAAAAGGCCTAAAAATTCCACTAATATCAAATAAGTATGGTAGCAGAACACTTGACTATTTGATACCTGTGATTTATAACAAATTTAAAGAAAACTTTAACTTAAAAAATAATGAAGAACCCTGCCCTAAACTGACAAAAAAGTGGTTAATAAATGAACAAAACGTTTATCTATCCTAAACATTATATTTGGTATTAATATTTAAACTTAAGCTTATGTGTATTATGTTATAACAATAAAAATGGTAGAACCTACAGACAAGCTGATTGTCACAGCTTTGTGGGACTACCCATATCTTATATTGTATTAAATGTAATTATATTCAATTTAATAAATAAAATTTAAAAAAAAAAAAAAAGCAAAAATCCTGTTGATTGTTCACAATAACAAACTTAATACTCTGTAACTATTTTCTATTATTTTTTTATTTCATTTTTTTTATTTTTATTTAACTATTTTATAAATCGCTAGAAAATGTTTTAGACCACTGCCAACCGGTATGCTTCGAGTATATTTGTAATTATGTTTGGTGTAATATTGTGACAATTATAATTGCTGAATGTACTGTAGCCTAAGCCCAAATAAGTATTTGCTGGATGAACTCCTTTATAACTCCAGCCGGACTCCCAGCCTATCGCCTAGCACCGCAGTGAGTGGGCTGGAACCAAACGCTTATCACTCCTGGACAGCCTGAACCCCATATTCCTACCCACCCCTCATACCTTTCCATTCCAGACCTTCCTTTCACTTCATTCCATTAAAAAAAAATTAAAATCATGAATATACATAAAAACAAACTTAACATCATTACAGCGGCGAGTAGCAGGCGTCCACGGTGCGGGCCAAAACTGTTGGTAAATTTTGCCAACATTCGCGGTCTGCACACTAATTTAAATTCAGTTCATCACCATCTTTTGTCCCAACGTCCCAGCCTTCTTTTCCTATCCGAAACTCAGATAGCCGAGCCGCCAGACTCCTCCTATCTGGACTGCCCGGGCTTTACCCTTGCAAGCAAGTTCCGATTCAAAGGAGAAGTCTGCCTCTAAAGTCGAGCTGACGTCAACTGTCTACGACTATTGAGTCTGGAAAACTCCAGATTCGACGTAATGTGGGTGCGCGTCAATCTTGCCAGTACGGCAAGATTCTACGCTTGTCTTTACCGCTCCCCGAACCATAGCGAATCAGACACTTCCGAACTCTTCAAACATTTAAGAGATACTATTGATGATTTCTTGCCCCGCTACCCTTCGGCCGAGTTTATTGTTCTGGGGGACTTCAATTCATAACGAACCATGGTTGAAGTTCTCTGGCCCAACGGACTCGGCTGGCCGACAGGCGGAATCCTTTGCCATTTGCTACGGATTAGAGCAACTGGTTCAGGAGCCTACAAGGGTTGTATGATGTCCAGACTCACCGGTCCAATCTGTTAGACCTATTCTTAACTACTGTGCCACACGGATATAAGATTGACGTCACAGCGCCTCTGGGATCATCTGACCACTGCCTAGTGACGACATCAATCCCCGTTAGCCTCAGACCAACCAATGAGAGGCTGAGGAGAAAAGTGTGGCACTATAGGTCAGCAGATTGGTTCGGTGTGCGGGCCCATTTCATCTGTTTGTTTTCGGACTTCAGACCCTTCAAGATGTGCCCAGGAGATTGGTGAAGTCATCAAATCGGCGATGGATGGTTTCATACAATCGAGTACTAAAGAAACCGGTGTGGGCTCAAAGCCGTGGTTCAGTCGACAATGCTCCGAAGCAGTTCGACGAAAAAACGCGGCTCACCGAGCCTACAACACATCTCGAACGCCCGAAAGCAGATCAGCATACAACAAATCGGCAAAAGGAATGCAAGAGAATCATAAATAGGTCAAAATTCGAACACGACCTGCAGATCAGCAAAAAGCTGGCTGCCTGCCCGCATGGCGGCAGAGCATTCTGGTCCCTTGCGGGCTCAATAGGTCGGAATTTTCGCAAACCCAGTTTGCCACCTCTTACCAGACCTGGCGGCTCACTAGCAAACACCGCCACCGAAAAGGCTAACTTATTAGGGAAAATGTTTGCGGAAAATTCGACCCTCGATGACGGAGGTGCTGTTCCGCCGTCGGTTCCTCACTGCGGCTTCTATATGAAAAAGCTGAGGATCCGGCATCGGGATGTACTCCACGTTATACGGGGGCTCGATGTTAACAAAGCTAGTGGACCTGATGGAATACCTGCCCTGGTATTGCAGAGGTGTGCTGCGGAAATAGTTCCAGTTTTGACAAAGCTCTTCAAAATGTCCCTGAAGTGTGGCACTGTGCCCTTTGGTTGGAAAAAAGCGGTCATTCACCCTATTCCCAAGAAAGGTGACCGCACCAACCCGGCCAACTACTGCCCCATAGCGATCACATCAGTTCTGTCCAAAGTGATGGAACGTGTGATCAACGACAAACTGCTCACATACCTCGAGAAGAACAAAATTATCAACCACCGTCAATACGGATTCCGGCGGAACCGCTCGTGCGGTGATCTTCTCGCGTATGTGTCGCATGTTTGGGGGCGGTGCCTGGAACGTCACGGTGAGACCCAAACGGTTGCACTAGACATATCTAAGGCCTTTGACCGGGTCTGGCACCAAGGACTTATCAACAAATTGCCTTCTTACGGACTTCCCGCATCCCTGTGTACGTGGATTGCTGACTTTTTAAGGGATCGGTCGATTCAGGCAGTTGCTGACGGTTTCACCTCATCCCCACACTCTATAAATGCTGGCGTCCCACAGGGATCGGTTCTGTCTCCGACTTTGTTTTTGTTGCACATCCATGACCTTTTGACATGTGCACCGATTCATTGTTACGCGGATGACAGAACAGTTCATGATAGCTTTTCGTTTGACAAGCCCCCAAAGGGCACACAAACTCCAACGGCTCGGAGGGCTTTGAAGGAGAGAATGGATGGTTATCTCGAGAGTATTTCCTCCTGGAGTAAAAGTAATCTCGTCGAATTTAATGTTTCAAAGACCCAATCCTGTCTGATTACGTCTAAAAGGGATCTAAATGATAACCTAGTCTCCTTCAACGGAAGCAATCTTCCGAACAGGCCTTCCATTGATATGCTTGGTATAACTATAAGTGACCAGCTCAGGTACGGGGGCTCCATCGAAGCCAGAGTAAAGTTGGCCTCTCAGAAGCTGGGCGTACTGTACAGGGCCCGCAGATACTTTAATAATACACAACTGCTGACCCTGTACAAATCGCAAGTGCGCCCTACTGTCGAATTTGGCAGCCATCTCTGGTCCGGAGCCCCTAAATACCTAAAAAAAACCCTAGACTCTGTGCAAAAACGGGCGGTCCGTTTGATAGATTCCCCAATCTTAACAAACGGACTGCAATCTTTAGAGCACAGGCGTCAGGTAGGTATGCTGTCCTTGTTCTATCGGTATTACAATGGAAGATGCTCTGAGGAACTAGCGTCATTGATCCCTTCGGCACCGGTGCGTAGTCGGGATACACGCCAAACGCGCGCCCAACATTTGTACACGGTTGACATTTGTCACATGAGAACGGGTCGCTTCTACGATTCGTTCTTAAGTTCAACAGCTCGGCTGTGGAACGAACTGCCGGCCTCTGTGTTTCCTCCCTCCTACAACATGGGACTCTTCAAGACCCATGTTCACTCCTTCCTCTCCACAAAAAGACCCTCCACACAGCATCCCCAAAGATGACATAGGCCCTGAGGGGAATTATTTTCTTCAGGGCCTCCTGTGTGGAGTTAATATAAAAAAAAAAAAAAAAATACAATATACAATTTACTTATCGTATACTAATACCTACCTGTGTTGTGCCTACTTATGTCTTTCATGCTCAGCTTATTATTTTATTTACTATGTTATACTTATTATGATGCTATATACTTGTTATAATGCTCCTGTATGATTTACCTCGCATGTAAAAGCCGTCAAAGCGTGAACAAACAAATAAATAAATTTTGCCATGTATCACATTTGGCCATTCACATGTAATTTTGTAATTGTTAACATACCTACTAGTTTATTTCTCTTTTATTACAACGATTTAACTCTACCTTAACTTATCTTTTCACCTACCTACCTTACATATTATGTTTACTTTTATTTTTATTTTTATATTCTCTCTTTTTCCATTTAAAAATGTTTCTGTATGTTATGTTATGTAAAAGCTTGCGATGTAAAAAACTTGTTATGTAAAAGCCCACCAGGGCGATGAAATTAAATTAATAAATTAATTATGTATATTTATTTACCAGAACTTCAATCACGCATTTTCACAAAAATGCTGGCCACGTGGAAAAAACCTTAAATTTTCGAGGGATGTGGCACGTTGCGAGTGTTGCCACTTCTTAAAAGTGTCAGTGGTGATACCAGCAACAAAAATAACGAAAGAATGGCCATCATATACAAGTTATTTAGAAGTAGAGACAACGTAAACATAAAAATCAGGAAATATTGGAACTGTCCCTATTAATATGGCAGCCCACTGTATGTTGTCAATGTGAGTTTACCAGTTAAAATTGACATCTATTGTAAGACCGAGGTATTAGGCCAGTGCAATTAGCGCCAAAAAGGGGGTCGCGATCGTAATTATTCCGGTAGTTCCAATTTTTTTATATTTCTTATAAAATGATCTCCTGATGTAAAATCTGAGTTTCCGACCTTGGCGCACCTGTGCTCGCGCCGCCATTTTGAAAAAACCGGCTGAATTCGCGCCAAAATCAATTTTTTTTCCAAATACCTCATTTCCAATGCAATTTTTGGATAAAAAAGCTCAACAAATATTGTAACGTAGATTGTCACCACATATTATATTAAACTCACAGTATTCTGGTAATATGCTCCACCATAGCTTGCAGCAATAAGGGGAATTGAAAAGAAGACTCAATTGTGATATAAAATATCAATTGTGATATAAAAATATGAATGTATATTTAATTTAAACTTTAAATACAAGAGCAAAGACTTAAATTTAGAAAATCAGGGGTGGTTGGCTATTTGAAAGCACAACGTAATTTGAACTCGGCCACGACATTTACTCGTAAAATTATATTAACTAAACAGCTTAAAATAAGACTTCACCACTGAGCGCCAGTCTAGAAACTAGTCTAAGCGAATTTATAAACATGGTGACATCTAAAAGATTATGTGTCTAATTCATGAGGATTAATAAAATGTCTCACGTGCGTATATTAAATCTCCGACGATCAAGCAGCTCGCTCTCCGATCTGATTCCCACTCGCCTCAAAAAACAACTGCCGGCTTCTCTGGAATTCAACGCGCAGCTTATTTAACTCCACCGAGTGGCAGCTGTAATTCAATGCCAACGCGTGTCTAGAAGTCTTGCTATGTTAGCGGACAGTTCCTACCGCTACAATATAATATAAAATAAAATTACCTACAACTTTCTTAAACAATTTTCTTCTATCTTTAATAGGTACTGAGGTAAAAAGTTGTAAAAGTTTATTGCGCGGCTAGGTTGTGTTTTTTGTAAATACCTCATTTTCAGTGGAATTTCATGAAAATTTTATTGATACCAATTGTATAGAACATAAAATTTCCAAAAAGATGTGCAATTTTGTATGTTTATATAGTTTTTTGTACCGGTATAAAGTATAAACAAATCTAGTTAAGGTACGCACAAAAAATCTATCACGGTTTATTAACACGTTATTAGATTTTTGTTTGCATTTTAAAATACATACATCTACAAATTTAGTAGAGAGCACATCGGTATGGTGGGGGATAATCATTAACAAGATCCAAAAGTTAAGCCAGAAACAATCACTTTGGCTGCCGAATAATTATTTGCACTTTTGTATGGCGGCAATGAGAAATCAAATTTGGAAAATTTAAGGTACTTCATTTTTGTCAAAGGAGTAAAAAAGAACAAATTCAATTTATCCAGGCTACCCACCAAAGATGCAGTCTAGCAACACGCTTCAAGAACATACTTGCAAGTGCAGATTTGACTTGGTCACGATAAAGATCCAACTGAATGGGGGTGGAAAAAGGATGATGTTGAAATTGGCCATCTACTATATTTATAGCTAGGTCTGACACAGGCATGACGATTGTTGTCAACGTATATGTAATTACAACAATAATTGTTAAAGCAAAATAAATTCAAGGCATACCAAGTTTACAACATTTTACCTCTGTTTCAATTTTTGGCCTGGTTTTGGTGGATTAGAGCATCGAAATGTAATAGAGACAAAAACATAAATCGTATACCTATTTCTTTTATGAAATTTTATTTTCTACAAAATTAGTATCAATACCATTTGACCGGTCGGTGGCAGAGTTGACATCGCGTTTGGGTCCCACCCAGGCGTAGTGTGTTCAATTCCTCGGCTGGCTAAGTCCTCCATCACAACACAAGCAATATTTTCCGCTTACTGTGGTGGTAGTAGGAGATTCGCAAATATTGTCAGGTTATTCGTAACCCGGGAATGTTTGTCTTTCTTTTTTAAAAAAAATAAAATAATGATATACAAAATTGTACTAGAAACGAGGTATTTACAAAAAACCAAACCTAGTCACGCAAAAAACTTGTTTTTTCAAAAATATACTCACCTTTACGACATTCTACCTCAGTACCTAATAGAGATAGAAGACATTTTTATCTTACAAAATTTGTAGGTTATTTTATTTTCTACTATACTTGTTAAAATACTTTAGCCGAAATTTGCATTGGAAATGAGATATTTGGGAAAAACTGGATTTAGGCGCGATTTTGGCCGGTTTTTTTCAAAATGGTGGCGCGAGCACAGGTGCGCCAAGGTCGGAAACTCAGATTTTACATCTGGGGACCAGTTTATAAAACATATTGAAAAATTGGGACTACCGGAATAATTACGATCGCGAATCGCTAATTGCACTGGACTATATGTATATTGTTACACTTTCTCTATATTTGGGCATTTACATTGCAAAGATTGGTTTTCTGTATGCCAACAATCTTATGTATGACTTTTTATACACAATTCCTGGGTCTTACAATATGCATGTCGTGAATGAATAAGCATGTATTTAGTTTTATTTGCATTGATAATAATTCCGTTATCGTGGGACCATTTAATTATGTTGTTTAGTTGTGCTTGTAGGAATTGCTCAATTTTTTGTGGATCTCTGTCAGTGCATACAATGCATGTATCGTCTGCAAACGTGTAACATTGACAACATTTTACTACATTTGGTAGACTGTTTACTTGCATTATATAACACGTAGGCCCCGATATCGACCCTGTTGCCACTCCAATATTTGCTGTCATTTTTTCACTTAATTTTCCGTCAATTTCAACTTTGACTTTTCTACTCGGGAGATATTTTCAATTTGTACGAATATTTTGGGCCAGTAATGATTGCTTATAATTGTTATAAGTTGTATTCGGTGTCCAGATTTGAATAGGTTCTTCCCCACTTTCCTGATCCCCATTTTCTTTTATTTTCCATACCCTTCAGCCTCATAATCTACGCCGAAATTGGGGTATAATATGAGGCAAAAATTATTCAATTTTTCCGACCGGAACTCGAAACCCCTACTACTATAAAACAATTATCCTGAAGTCATAAAATAATAGTCTAATTCTCCTCTCCAACACCCATACACAAACACATAGGCATTTCCAATCTTTAGAAGCGTCAGAGTGGAGGAAGATCGAACAAGATTTAGGAGAGCAGATTAAGTTGGAAATTGGAACGGGCCATTGGAATCTGTCTGATTGGATTTTGCAGGGGGTGGATGAGTCACCCGGAAGGTGGGGGTGTGCGAACCCCACAGACGGTAAGTTCGTGTAAATTGTAAACAATATAATACTGCAGTTCCGTTAGGGTGACTATTTAACAATTATGTAGAATCCTTCATAATTAAATCCAATTTCAACGAGTACTAGATGATAGGTGCCTACGCGTTGCGATCTTAAAGAACTTCAAAAAAATACTACTGGCTTTATATCAGATTTTTTAATCTCCATATATTAAAGCTGTGAAATTATCTTTCCTTCATTACAATCTTTAATTGAGAATCATTAATAATTATTTATTATAATAATCTGTATTTTTAATTAGTCCCTCCTGTCAGTTTTCAATAAATTTGCGATTTGTCCGTGCCTCAAGAGTTGTCTAATTACGATATGTCCGAGCAGGAAATCATTTAAATTGTTCAGAAGGTTCCTGATTATGCAAAAAAAGAAATAAAAACTAATAGCGACTTCATCATCACTTTATTCTGTAGACATTTTGAACACAATATGATTAGGAGTAATAGATAACAGCTGTTCTTCTTCATTCTATGGCTAAACAAGTTTAGATAAGTTGTGAAATCGTAAACTTGAGTTGCGTCGTGAGAGATGCTTGGTTGCCAACCAGTTTGCAACATTCATTATTACGTAAAACGTATCTTTATTTTTAATATTAATTATTGTTCTTGAAACATTAACTATTATGCTAAATGTATGTTTAATCTTAATCGTTGTTTCGCAAACAATAGTTATTATGCAAAATATATGTTTGATTATACTTTTAATCATTGTTCCTGAAACATTAATTATTGGACACAATGTATGTTAAATTTCAATCTTAATCTTTGTTCCTGAAACATAAATTATTATGCAAAATGCATGTATAATTTCAATTATTTCACAAAATGTGTGTTTAATTTTTATCTCATTCAATATTTTTCAATAATTAGCACATTTTATTTTTATCTGACACAAAAATGAAGTTCAAGACGCCTTGCTACAACATGGCTCAAGGCACATTGCTAGTCAATCCAAGGGAGCCTGCTATGCCTCAATACAAAGGACTATCCCATCAAAACCGTGGCTTCAGCAATTCTTCATTCATTCGAATGACGATCGGACATTGTTCCGTTCCTTCCCACCTTTTTAAAATTCACGTCGTTGACTCTCTAGATTGTACATTCTGTGGTGTAGAAGTGGGAACTTTAGATAACATATTCTTTGGTTGTTCATCGATCATGACGATCGGACATTGTTCCGTTCCTTCCCACCTTTTTAAAATTCACGTCGTTGACTCTCTAGATTGTACATTCTGTGGTGTAGAAGTGGGAACTTTAGATAACATATTCTTTGGTTGTTCATCGATCATGACGATCGGACATTGTTCCGTTCCTTCCCACCTTTTTAAAATTCACGTCGTTGACTCTCTAGATTGTACATTATGTGGTCTAGAAGTGGGAACTTTAGATAACATATTCTTTGGTTGTTCATCTCTAAACAAATATCCTTTTCTTATATCAAGCCTAATATAAAATTGCCTCCCCTCCATTCAAAATCTCATCTCTTCTAAGTCTGAACTCGACTCCAATTTTCATAATAATTTTGAAATTTGCCTATTTAAATAAAATTAATAACTAAATTCACCTTTCCTTTCTCCATAATTTTAAATGATGGCTAAGAACAACCTTGAAGGGTGAAAGCCAGAAATAATGGAAAAAAAAACATGGCCCAAGCTGTCGAAAATTTCTAGCAATTCGTAATAGGTCGACAAGCTTAAGAACAATTAGTTTGTTCTCTTAAGCTCATCACAATTTTTATTTGATGATTTTTAAAATTTTCGAACCGTTTTACATAGAACATTTTACTGGTAAAGTACTGGTTTTATTAATCTTTAACAACTTAGATCCGTAGGGATCACTCTAAGATAAGATATATATGTGTGTATATATAAAGTGCTAGCACGTTGCGAAAATGGGTTAGCAATTGGCTTCAGAACATGGGGAGAGTCGAGAGCGAACTCATGCTAACACAAACTCACATATCTAATATGAACTAATAAGTGTTTAATTTAAAAAAAAATGTTAATTATAAAAATAAAAAAAAAATTTTAGTACTTATTTAAGTATTTAGATAGAAAAAAAAAATAATAGCATTGATATATTTTGAATGAATGGCATGTTAAATTTTATTTTTTATCTTCCAAAAGGCTATTTTGTACTAAAGAGAGATAAGGATCTAAAGTCAGTTTTTATTTCATGTTTAAAAATGGTTATTTTTGTTCCTTATACTTGATCTTCATTGTTTTTATTATTTAAATTTTATTTTTCTAATCTTTTGCGCGGCTTTAATTCGATTACTGTATAATAATGACTAGCCATTTAATAAATAAAGATTTATTTTAAAATTGGAAATTCATCTGTCATACGGCATATATTCTGGTCTAGTAATGTGTAATTTATATCACCTAAGAAATTCTTAAAATATATAACTATAGGATTTATATTTATAAATGTGGAAATTCTAACTATACAATTATAAATGTTCTCCAAAATGCCATGGAAAGAATCTCAGACTTCTGATGTCCCGAAAGAAACCATTCATCTGTTCTGAATGCAATTACTAATGTTATCCAAATTGACCCTTGTAATAAATTACATCTTTGCGATTCTTTCAAGGATAAAAAAACCATCCTGTCACTTCGAATGCAATCAATAATGTTCTCAAAATTTGTTTTGACAGCATCGCCATTCCATTGTAAGAATATTATGTACTTAATACAGAATTTGGCTGTCCTGAAACGGTAATCCTTCCCAGTTGGACAGACAAAGGTTCATTTTGTTTTGTATTGTTTGTAATTTATATGTATAAATAAAATAAAATTAAATTAAAAAAAAAAATATATATATATATATATATATATATATATATATATATGTATATATATTATCAGTAAAACACCATTATTAGAGTCTCGTGTCGCATTAAATATCTACATTCAGGATAAAGGTGGATGATATCCATAATTTTATCGGAGGAAGCAAACACTTTGTGATGTGACATTATATATCAAATGAAAAATACACTTTGTAAAACACCACTTTTATTTTGAATTAATATTAACAGCCAACCAGGTTTCGCTTAGTATAGGTACCAGATCAACCTTGAATTTTCTAGACCTAACTTTAAGTATCATTAACAATAAAATTGATTTCGATATCTACCGTAAACCTACATATACTGATACTACCATTCACAATTCATCTAACCACCCGATATCCCACAAACATTCAGCTTTTCACTCCACGATACATCGATTGATTACCGTACCATTAAACAAAAACAATTTTAACAAGGAATTATCTATAATTAAACAAATTGCTGTAAATAACGGGTATGAGACAAAACTAGTAGACAATATTCTTAATAAAAAATTGAAACAAATAGCTTCAAATAAATTTCTTTTCAATAAATCTAATAATAATATGAACATTAATCACCAATTCCAGTGGCGTAGAGTACTGTATGCAAATAACTTTTCTTCTTTAAGTGTAAAAAAATTCCCTTAGGTAAATACTTAATTAACACTAAAGATATTGATGATAAACTTAGCCACTCGGGCATATATAAACTTAATTGTAATGATTGTTCTGCTTTTTATATCGGAAAAACGGCCCGGAACGTAAACATAAGAATAAAAAACACCTGATGTGTTTAAATAATAATGCTTTTTCAGAATTCGCGAATTATCTACTAGAAACTAACCATTCATTTGATAAAACCTCTGGGATTACAATATTACACAAAAATGGAATTGGAATTAGGTTAAACAATTTAGAAGCCCTCGAAATTAAAAAAAGCCGTCAATAATAAATCAAATATAATCAACAATCAAATCAATTTAAATAATAGTCCAATATCGACCGGTCGGTGGCCGAGTTGACATCGCGTTTGGGTCCCACCCAGGCGTAGCGTGTTCAATTCCTCGGCTGGCTAAGTCCTCCATCACATCACAAGCAACATTTTCAGCTTACTGTGGTGGTAGTAGGAGATTTTCAAATATTGTCAGGTTATTCGTAACCCGGGAATGTTTGTCTTTCTTTAAAAAAAAAAAAAATATTTAATTTATTCCGTTAACCTCTGATAAAACTGTTTCCTCCCTTCCCCCCCCCTTCCTACCCATCCTGTAATCAGTATACATCCTTTCTCGTTCTAGCACTAATAAGGTGTCTGCTCTTTTATTTCTATCTCTTTCACTCTTTGTTTTATTTTTTTCTATATATATGTGTCTGTATGAAAATAACTTTAGTTGATATAATAAGCCCTGATGAAGCTTGAGCTAAGCGAAACCTGGTTGGCTGTTAATATTAATTCAAAATAAAAGTGGTGTTTTACAAAGTGTATTTTTCATTTAAGATATCCATAATTGTTGAGGAACAGCCATTCGATATTTTGCAAGGTCGTCCAGTTCAATGGATGAGTTCTAGCAAAGAAGTGAGTTAATAATACTGTTGATAATTATTAGAGGTTTGATTGAGGAACAAAAATTGGTTATTTTGCAAGGTTATCCAGTTCAATGGATGGGTTCTAACAAAGAAGTGAGTTAATAATACTGTCGATAATTATTAGAGGGTTGATTGAGGAACAACAATTCGTTATTTTGCAAGATTATCCAGTTCAATGGATGGGTTATAACAAAGAAGTGAGTTAATGTTGATAATTTTGAAGACGCAAATTAGACCAAAGTCTTTTCTACGTTTTTCCAAAGAAGAAAGAAGAAGAAATATAATTATGGCATCTTATTTTGTCGTATGATGGAAAATGCTGTGACTTAAATTCACTACAGCTGTTTTTGTAAGAAAAAACGGAAAAAATGACATAATTTCATTAATGAAAATATTCTTCAGATAACATTTTATATTGATATTTCTGAATATTTTTTATTTGTTTTCTGAGTACTTAAAGCAGTGGTCTTTGATCTCTCCATAATGATGTGTATAATTATTCACGATGGTTGTTCTTGTAAAATTGTGTACCCACATCGTAAAGCCAGTCTATTTCGCAGAAAGTCAGTAATCCGAGAAAGCTTTGAGATTAATGTTAGCATGTTATAATGATAAATCTGTTGAGTAATTTGTATGTCACACATTAATGATGTTACATTTTCTAAGAATCCGTTGCTAAAATTAGTAGGTAAAGCTTCGAGAACGATGATTGTAGTCACACTATCATTTGAGAGATTTCTTATTACAATTCCTTTGACAATTGATCTGGTCTAGAAATGTATTAATGAAAATAATTGTACTTTTCGAGGAATGAACGATCCCGGGAAAGATGAGAGATGTAATAATAATCCAATGAGGATGAAGCGGATAACGAGTTTAACGAAGAACTGGTACAAATAATACAGATTGAAGTTCTCGTTAAGTTAAATTTGGCAAGTTATCTGAAAATTTCAGTCATCTAAACACATTATTGATGGACACTTAAATTAACTTGTATGTAGCTGAAGAGGTACTCGGCTACATTTTTGATTAACACCTTTTTTTAAATTTTTCGGTAAATCTATTCCGAAATAAATAAATTAACATTAACTTTTCCAATTGCGGAACGTGCCGTGTGGGCGGAAAACGCTTAAGTAAAACTTACGCCTTGTGATGACTGAAGAGGTACCGCGGGACCTTCCTGTGCTTTATGATGTAATTCTTTACGATAAAATGAAAATGTGAATGTGTAAAATAATACTTGAGTTTCATTGGTTAAATATGAATAATATGGTAAAAATGAATATATATCTTAAAATGTTATTTAAAGTTTGTTCACAATTAAAGCGTCAGTATGATTTGCTTTTATAGAAAAGCACAGTCTTTTAAAGTTTCTTGAAATATAACAGCTCCCAACAACGGCAATGCGTCTAGTAAAATCCCTCCTTGGTTGATCAAATGGGACTACAGCCAGTGAGATATCATCACTAAACACCTTCATCAATATCCTTCGTTATCACTGTCCGGGCCACTGGATAGTACAGGGGCCCGTCCCATGGGCTCACGGCCAATCGTGGGCTACCCCATCAGCCAGCAAAAAAACCCTGCCGCTGATGCCGTGCCAGTTCATTACAGGGTGAGGACCCAGCATCCAGCATTTGGGGCGTACTGGGCGACCTCCATAGCCTGCCTCCTGCTCACCTACCCCATTGCCTTGAACCGCATTTTGAATAACATACCCTTCATTTGGTGTGTCCTGTGCCTTGATTCTAGACGAAGTTATTCCAATCTAACAACGAGTGGTTCAACCCACTCGTTGTTAGATTGGAATGACTTTTGACGCGCGGCTATAGTCCAAAACATTTCGTTTACTCCCCGCGTTGGTCAAAATTTCACACAGTGTGACATGGTTTGATTTCACACGGACGAGTTTTATAATTATAAATTTAAAATGATAATAATAATTTTCATTATTGTTGGCATTAGTTAATGAATTGCATAATTTGCATGGTGTTTTGAAAATCGTGGTATCTACATACAGTATATAATCATCTGCAGTATGTAAGGCATCCCAAATAATCATAAATCACAAATCCTTTTTTGGTTATTATTTTTTTTCTTGATAGAACAATCCCGATGAGTTAAAAAACTCATTGTAGGACGGGAGGAACTTACAATACATAGGTGGGAGTTAATAGGTACAATTTTACATTGGTATTTTGATATCAAAATTATAAGTTTCACATACGAAACAGTACAAAAATAGAAAAATATAATATTTTTACTAATAAAACTTTGACATAGAAAATAGTTCGTACATTACAGTTTTTTTACATCTCAGATTTTAGATTTTATTTCTTGCTAGAGCAATCCCGATGAGTTACATAACTCATTGTAGGACGAGAGGAATTTACAATACAAAGGTGGGATTTAATGGGTAAAATTTTATGTCAGTATTTCGATATCAAAAAACCTTCACCGTCCAATGCTTTGTTTTTCTTTTGAAGTGGAAAAAATATGTCATCGGAAACCAAAATGAATGTACTTCTTATACTCCAAATTGAATAAGCTCAGGAATCGCTGGAAGTTTATCGAGTACGTATACATGTATATACCTACATATTTATAGATATATAAAATTAATTAAGCTGACATTTTACAATTATGTTCTGTAGAAAATTTAGCCGAAAAATTTCCTTGTAAGTGTTTATTTATGTAGTACCGTCTCAATTACGTTAAGCATTTTCCTTGGTGCCGTCATTTTGTTCGGGATAAAACTCATTTTGTCTTCTGTTTTCCCATATTTTACTGAAACGTACGTATATATTAGCAAACAGATTTATTATAAATTGGTTAAATTTTCCCTTAATTATGAATATCATTTTAACGAAAGTAAGTGCAGTAACTTGGAGAGATAATTCTACAATTCTATCTACCATAAATAATTTACCAATCTACACGATTGTACAATTTAAAAGATGAATAACTCTTTATAATATTTGAATGACTTTAGGTACTTTATAGTTAATATTTGTCGGTATAGAGAAAAATTATCGGTGTAGAATTTTGTTTTATGGAAAAAAACTTTTTTATTTTTTGATATTTTATGCGACCTTACTTTGTGTAATATCTTATATTAGGGCAGACCGTGTGAATTTCTTGAAAAGTCTGTTTGCAATTTAAACTAAAGCATATTTATGTTTAAATCTTATATTAGGTATAAAAAGGTATTTATGGCATGTCTGAATTCTTCACATTCATTTTAAATTTTTCTGTGCCCAAAAATTGGCATGACTGAAAGATAATAAATATAATTTAAATGTAAAAAGAAAAAAAGGACATTATTTATAATTATTATATTTGAAATACTTTTTACATGAAAAAAAAGTTCTACTATATAATCATTTTTAGGCGCCCCAATTACAAAAAACAATCACACA
Organism: Hesperophylax magnus; assembly: GCA_026573805.1. Lineage (NCBI taxonomy): Eukaryota > Metazoa > Arthropoda > Insecta > Trichoptera > Limnephilidae > Hesperophylax > Hesperophylax magnus. Next base: position 26,583,078 of record JAIUSX010000011.1, read on the forward strand.
TAACAGCGGAATTTTTATTTGAAAAAAATATTTAACGTAATATTTAACTATTAAAATAAAGAAACTTAAGAATTTAAAAAAAATCTACAAAATAAACTGTTTTCATATTTTCTTTACTATGTCCAAATTTTTTCTGAAACTTAACCACCGTGCTTTTTAAGTTCAAATTATTTCGAAAATATAATGTTTTATTGGTGAAACATACAAAAAACCTTTACTCACTTGTGGAAGAGGTCAAATTATAAAAAACAGAAAATTTCACTTATAACTTTAAAAGTAATCGTTTGATTAAATAAAAAAAATACGTAATAGATATTACTGGACGTACCGTCCGGGAATCACACGACCTTTCCGGCTTAAGCTGTGGCCATTACTAGAGAATAACGCTGTAAGTGCTTGGAGACCTGCACACGAGTACACTTACGTGCGCCTCAGAGTGTTGGAGTAACGTACGGCGAGTTTTCTTTATCGGGACAGAAGTTTGATATTTCCGAGTGTTATATTTTAATTAATTCTTATGAATACATTAATAAAATCACTATTTTTTTCTAGAGAAGTTCCTCGGGAAGTTACTAATTCATCGTTTACAAAAATAAAATCTGGTGCTTCCCGCTCATCTTATAGTTGAAAAACGTTTTATAAAATTGGCGAACCGTTTTACATTAGATATTTAATGGTAAGGTCCTATTTTTATTAATTTTATATATAAATAACTTGCATCCCTGGTAATCCCTCTAGAAACATTTAAGATTTTAGTAATACGTACATCACAAATAATTAAAATGTGAGCGTCGGGGCAAATCCCCGTTATCAGGGTATTGTGTCACCTTAATGAATTCACAACAAATAAACATCAACTTTCAAACAGCAGGCGTCATCGTTGCGGACTTCAGATGAAGGTGAATTTCGTAAACATTCGCGGTCTGCACTCTAACCTAACTCCCATCCACCACCTCCTTTTCAGACAGTCAAGCCCCCAGACACCTCCTACGTTCCCTGCCCCAGCTATCATGTCTGACTTTACAGCCGTGCTGACATCAGCCGCGCTTGTCTCGCAAATGTCGAGATCGCCAAACAAGAAGGACGAACATTAATACAAAACTTAAATTTGGATTTGAGGCCAAAATACTCGACCAAACTAAATTATAAAATATATGCCATTAAATAATTAAATTTTTTACAATTATTAGATGCAACTTTGACAACATTTTAGTTAAAGAAAATGGTAATTGTAAAAAAATATTTTTTCTCAACTTAAGTACAGGGTTACTACGCAAATACAATGTAATATAAATGATAAAAATAAAACATTGCAAAAAATACGTTTTTATATTGGTATTCAAAATTTGTGTACGACTAATTTATGTTCCAACGTAAATCAGTCGTTTGAAAATCAAAATTAAGTCACTCGGGTTTAGAGTGGAGGTTACGGCGCTTGGTATATTGGAGATTTGAGTTTTATTAGTAGTTTTAAGGATTCTGCTGGCTAATTTCTTTCCGAGGTAAGTCTATCTAAGGTAATGGTTGGCATGATCAGCTAAGGTTTTTTGGTTTTCATGGACTACGATATATTCCCGTTAATATCAAGTGCTTGAATATTGATTGAGGATTTTTTTATTCTTTGAGATGTCATTTACTATATTCTAGATTACTTTACTGTCACATCCGAATCTTCAATTTTTTTTGTTAGAATTTTGTTTGGTTATTGTTATCAGAATTATTTTTATTATAATATTACGATATTACAGGAACGTAAGAATTGGGGGTCTGGGTTGATGAGGGTTTGTTTATGAAGTGTGCCTTTTTTACATATACAGCGAAAAAGTTCGTTCGTAATCCACGGTTTCAGCTTTTTTTTGTTGGGTGCTGTTGTTGTTGGGACAGATGCCTCATTGATGTGGACAGTTAGTGATGCAGAAAGGTTTTCTAGGCCTATGTTGACATTTTTGGAAAGCATAAATAATTTATCAGAAGATCCATATTAAAATGTTATGTGGAGAATTGCTGGGCTTCAAGAGAGAGGACTTTGAGTCGTGCAATTCTAAGGTTGAGTAATAATCTGTAACAGTGGATTCGATATAGATTTAGCAGTCCACTTTATTCTAACAGTACAGATAACTAAGATGAAAACATGTTTTAGATAGATTAAGATATTTAAAGAATTAGCGTAATTGTGAGAATTAAATAATTTGAATGAGTATTAGTAAATAACAGAATTGAAAGAATTACTATAATAATCAAATAAATCACCATCCAGAGAATCATAAGATTTGAAAGTAGTAAGTGAAATAGGAAAATTAAAATAATTTTGGCACTAAAGTTATAAAAGAATTTACTGAATAAAGGGTAGAGTTGGAAGAATTTGAGATTTTATATTATTAAATGTAGCTATAATAGATCATGGTTTTTTATTCGAAATTTTTGGTCCCAGTCTATATATTCTTGTTATTTCAGGCTGCAAATGTGGTGACCGGATAACCAATCAAAGTGACAATTCAACACACCTATAAAAAGTGTTGAAAAGTGATGAAAAGTCATAATATATCATCTTTTAAATGTGTGTTGAACTGTCATTTTGAGGATTTATCATGGAATCTATTCTGTTATGAGGCGGAAATTGGTTACCATATGGGTGTTAATCATGATTTTGTTCAGCTTCATGTATTTTGATGTCCTCAAAATAATTTTCAAATTTCCTTGTTGGTTGACTGTGAGTTGTGTTGAAGTTACTATCTCAAACCTCCCCCTTCGTCTTTCCCCTCTCAACGCTTCCACAACTTTTTCACCCCCTCCCCCCTTCCACTATTTTTCTACAATCTCATACCTTCTCCTTTTTTCTATCCCCTTTCCCAACTTTTTACCCAGAACTGCACAACTTACATAATAATGTTTCAACGTGCTTATAATGAGTACAAATGACCTGACATTGTATTTGAAAGTGGAAACGGTCCGATCAGGACAAAGGACCCATTTGAATCTGATTCAGGTTAAATGGAAACACGGTGACGTCATCAGAACCGTTTGCCGATGTCGTTTTCATAGAGCTGCGCCGAGCTGTTAACTGAAACGATGGACACTGACTATGATTATGAATCACCGATGAAAGCATCACTTAAAGAGATTGAATTCATTGAATATCTAGTGATTGCGAGCTTCGTTCCATGTAACATGGTATCCTGGATCTAACATCTATGTAATGAATAACGGGTTGAAACCGGATTACCTTCACAGATTAATAGTGAAATGATTTGAGATGTTTTAAAATTAAAATATTTTAAAACTAAATAACCACCAGACTGTTTTAAACTTATATATAGTATAATATATAACTTTTAACTAATATCTTTCACCTTTTAACTATTGACTTTTAACTCTTCATTTTTAGCTTTTGCCTTTGAATATTTAACTTTTATCTTATAATTCTTAAACATATATTATTATTATTTAAAAAAATGGAATCCAGATACAAACCGTCGCGTCTAAGGCTGTTGTGAAATGCAATCGAACAATATTTTGTCATAAAGGGTTAATGTTTTTACATTCGCTGAGTTATAATAATGTTTTTTACATCAATAATATTTTAAAAAGCTGTAACCGTTTATAAGCTGTAGCAAATACCGTGTGTGATCTTTATGGATGGTTTTATTAAGTTCATTTTGCTAACAAGACTCAGATCAAGTTCTGAATAAGGTCATTTTTACCGTATGAACCAGGTCCATGGCTCGGAGAGATGGCAAATTAGGTTCACAATGAGAAAAACTAATTAAAGTTCATTTTGAGCGAATGAAGTAGTCAAGAGGAAGCAAGAAGAGCCTGTCTCTGACATCCAATTACCCACTGGAAGAAAAAACCTCAAACATGATAATACCTTTTTGTAAAAGCTAAAGAATTCTCATCATTTTGGCACTTCAATCAAAATACACGTATAACTGGTGATACGGGTACCGCCGCCCCGGGAACCATTTATTGGATGACTAATGCGTCTGCCATAGGTCACCACAAGTGATTCGGTACGTTTATTGAGAAGGGTTCGGTAGCAGGGATGCCCTAGTTCATGGGGTAAGGTTTGTATAGGTCTTGGCGGCGGATGCGCTTACCCGCTAACTGCGTGGCGGGTCGGATCGGGAGACACTGGTTGAGGGAGACTCTCGCACCATCGCCTTACACCACAGTGAAGGAAAACAAAATAATTCATACAATAGTAAAAAAAATGTTTCAACTGGGCTCTGAAAGAGCTGGCAATGTCGCATTTTGGCAGACTGGCACATGTCCTTCTTGAAAGTCAGGTTAGATTACCGCTTGAATTTTATAAGAATTACATGTAAGTAATATTTGTTGTTAATATTTCACTTCTGTGAAGCAACTGGCCCATGTTGACATAATGACACTTCAATATGACTTTCACAGAACTTGAAAATGAATTGTGAAATTTTATAAATAGTTTAAATTGTCTGCAACAACCTGTCCTTAATCTGCATTCAGTGAATATTAGTACACGAAATTTTACAACAGGTTTTATATCATCCAAAAATATAAGAAAGTCGTCCAAATCTTCTAAGGTTCTAATGTTCTGTTGAACAATGTTAATTTTAATACCCAATCTAAATTCACTATTCATAGTGAATAGAATAAAACCGTTTATTATTTATTGTAAGTACTTTCTAAATAGTTAATCCGCGTCCTTTTATCATTCTGAAGAGTAAAAAAAATATATAAGTCGGATACAAAACAATTTTTAAAGTTTATAAAATAATGTTCGTGTTCGTTTGTGCCGAATTATTATTATTAGAAAAATTGCAATTCTAAAAAAAATGATAATTAATAAACCAGTATATTTGGTGTTTATTGTGGTGAACGTATGTCTGTCGGTATGAAAGAGACAGGCATATCTGAGTGAGACAGCATGACCGAGACGTATAAAAAGGCGTGTCTGTTGTAACTCGTCCTCTCTTTGCAACAACATCTCGAATACTGTACATTAGTAATAACACTAAATAAACCAAATAGTATGGAGTATCCAAACGACTATTATTTACATCTTATCTGAGTGATCGACACGGCAGATCACCACAGTTGGCGCAGCCGAAAAAGGAAGCTGAACGGCCGCAAAATTCTTCCTGGAGGAAGAACCGTAGCCGCAGCTGAAAGAACTACAGTTGGAGCAGCCGAAAAAGGAAGCTGATCAGCCATTAAATTCTTCCTGGAGGAAGAACCACAGTAGGCGCAGCTGAAAGAACCATAGTTTGGTTATAATCCCACCGAGCACCGCGGAAGGGATTATTGTCGCATAAAAAAATAAAATAATTTGGGGGCAGCTTCACGGACAGTATCGGACATTGAAGGAGCATCAAGGCAAGGAACTGGTGAGGAGATTCAAGGCGCTGAGCTCAAGGAATCAGCAGCCGAGAAACCGGATGAAAAACGGATCCAGGCAGCTTGTACGGGGACCCGACACGGGAAGGCGTGGCGGTGGTGACCGGACGAGAAGGACGACCAGGAATCCGGACGGAGCCAGAAGACGGTCGGACGCGGAAGGGCGGCGATCGGCGGCAGCATCAATCATCAGATTCGTGAGTTGAGTGCTGTTTGTTGTTGTTTTTTCTGATTATTGGTAATCTGTGTGGAAATGGAGGGAGTGGGTTTACCCAGGTTTTGTCACCTTAGGGACGGGCTGGAGACGTTCGTGCTACAGTTTGAGCAGTTGATCCTCGTCAATGATGACAAATTTAAATCCGAGGATAAAAAGAGGGCGGTTTTAATATCCCACCTACACACAGACACGATTAATCTACTGATAGATTTATGTTTTCCAAAAAAAATAACAGAATTATCGGTTGAAAATATATTTTTGTTATTAGGAAACCACATTGGTGTTTCAAAGAATGTGTTTAAGGAACGTGGAAATTTTTTTGCGGCGAAACAAAAAGTTGGGGAATCTATAAATGATTATATAGCTAGGTTACGTTGTCTAACAAGATTCTGCAAATTTGAAAGCAGACTGGAAGAAAACTTAAAAGATATTTTTGTGACTGGTTTATTAGAAGGTCGTATTAAAGAAAAAAATGTTTTTAGATGCAGAGAAGCTGACTTTAAAAAGTACATTAGAGTGCGCATCGGGAATGGATTCATTTCATAAAAATATTACGTGTATTAAATCCGAGAGTGTCGGGCTCATTTCTAGAAGTAAGAAAAATTTTAATAGTAGTGCAGGTAGGAATTATTCTACTTCACCGGCGCGGGCGAAAGACAAAAATGTTACAATTCCCAGAAAGAAATCAGTAGAACGTATACAACAGTTGAAGTGCAAATATTGTAATTTAAATAATCATGATTCCAGTAATTGTAGATTAAAAAACGTGACGTGTTTTAATTGCAAAAACAAGGGACATTTTAGTAAAAATTGTCGCGAAAAAAAACGGGAGGAAGTTTCATCTGTGTTTGTGAATTCAAGTGAAATAAATTCAAGGTTAACAAGAAATACCGATCCCATTTATTTATCGTTAAATGTTAATAACGGTATCATCATAAAAGGATTATTTGACACGGGTGCAGGAATATCGATCCTATCGGATAAAGATTATTGGGAACATTTTAAAGATGTACAATTGAAGCCGAAGAATTTAACCCTGAAGGGTTACAATAATTGTAAGTTACAGTTACTTGGATGTTTAATTTTGTCAATTAATTTCAATGGTATTACTAAAATAATGGAATTTTGTGTTGTAAAGGATGGTTCAACCACTGTGCTAGGTAGAGACTTCGTAAAAGAATTTAACATTGGTTTTACGGGTTTCGAGACGGTTTCTTCACAGTTGAAAAGTGAAATACTCACGCATAATATTCACGACGTAAACAATAATAGTGTCGATACGTTAGTGCGTAAATATCCGGAGGTATTTTCAAGTAAACTAGGTAGATTCAATAAATTTAAAGTTCATTTAAAATTGAAAGAAAATGCAGAACCGAAATTCTGCAATCCGAGAAGTATTCCTTTCGCTTTGAAAGCGAAAGTTGAAACGGAATTGAACCGTTTACAGGAAGAGGGAATTTTAGTTCCGATTAGTTATAGCAAGTTTGCATCTCCTATCGTGCCCGTAGTTAAAAGCGATGGAAGCATTAGAATTTGCGGGGATTATAAATGTACTGTGAACCCACAATTGATTGTTGACAAATATCCCATGCCGAAGATAGAAGTTTTATTATCACAAATTTCGGGCGGAATAATATTTTCAAAAATTGATTTACGTCAAGCTTATTTACAGTTGGAACTAGACGAAGAAAGTATGGAATATACTACGATTTCTACACATTTAGGATTATTTAAATTCACTAGGCTAGTGTTTGGGATTAACAGTGCACCGGCAATATTTTGTAGAACTATAGCTTCATGTCTACAAGGTTTGAAGAAAACAGCGGTTTTCCTGGATGATATTATGGTTACAGGAGAAACGATAGAGGAACATAATGCTAATTTAAATGCAGTTCTTAATAGGTTAAAAGATTGCGGTTTGTGCGTAAATATTCAAAAGTGCAATTTTAACGCTTCATCGGTATGTTTCTTAGGGTTTGAAATCTCGAAGGAAGGGATTAAACCTATGGAAGATAAAACGAACGCAATTAGTAAAGTCGCGCAACCAAAAGATTTATCAGAGCTACGCAGTTTTTTAGGAATGGTAAATTTTTACCGATCTTTTGTGCCAAATATGTCTATGTTATTAGATCCTTTGCACAAATTATTGAAAAAAAATACGAATTTTGATTTTAATCAAGATTGCGTAAAAGTTTTTAATAAAATAAAATTAATTTTATGTGATAATCGAGTGTTAGCACATTACGATCCAAATGTTACTTTGAAGGTAGTTACGGACGCCTCAACGAAAGGTTTGGGTGCAACATTGTTACATGTGTATGAAAATAATTTACAAAGACCTATTTCTTTTGTTTCTCGTAAACTGACAGAAGCGGAAAAGAAATATTCAATTTTAGACCTCGAGGCTTGTGCAATTGTGTTTGCTTTTAAGAAGTTTTTCGAGTACATTTACGGAAGGGAATTCATTCTAGAAATAGATAATGAACCTTTATGTAGAATTTTTGGTGAAAAAAAAGGAATTCCTGTTTTAACTTGTAATAGATTACAACGTTATGGTGTAATTCTCTCATCTTTCAATTATAAAGTTCAATACGTAAAATCAACATTAAATTGTTCGGATTACTTATCTCGCGTACCTGTAGGAGATCCTGTTGAGGAAAATAATAACTTTGATTCAAGAATTTTGTGTTTATTCAAAAATAATAGCGAGATGCCAATAGATGTTGAGGAAGTTAAAGCAGAATCTAATACGGATAAATTATTATTAGAGATAAAAAATTATCTTAGAACAGGGTGGCCAAATAAAGTCAATAAGGATGATTGCAAATGGATTTATTGGATAAAAAGGAACGATTTATCAATAATTGATGATTGTATTTTCTGGAACCATAGGTTAGTAATTCCAATAAGTTTAAGGGATAAGATATTAAGCTTATTGCATAGATCTCATCTAGGGATTGCCAAGATGAAAGGGCTAGCTAGAGGCTATTTTTGGTGGCCAGGGATTGACAGTCAAATTGAATTTTTAGTTAGAGAGTGCGGAATTTGTGCGGAAATTCAACCATCACAACCCAAGAGTGAGTTAACTCCATGGCCGATAACGGAAGAAATTTGGAGTAGGGTTCATATAGATTACGTAGGGCCTATCGGAAATAAATATTTTTTGGTAATCATAGATTCAACCTCAAAATGGTTGGATTGCGTGGAAGTAAATTCACCTAACTCAGATAATACCATTAAAATCTTAAAGAGATTATTCAGTTATTTCGGTAGTGTACAAACCTTAGTTTCTGATAATGGAGCAGCATTCATGTCAGCAGACTTTAAACAGTTTTGCGAGAGAAATTGCATTAAACATTTAACAACACCTATAAATCATCCTCAATCAAATGGATTGGCAGAGAATGCAGTCAAAACGTGTAAAAATTTTTTAAAGAAAATATTGTTAGAAAAAAAATTTCAGTCAGGTTATAATGAGAAGTTAGAATGTTTTCTCATAGATTATAGGAATGCACCACACTGTACAACAGGGTTAGAGCCAGCAGTTGTAATGTTTGGTAGAAGGTTAAGGTCAAATTTGAATAATTTTATACCTAGAGGGGGGAAGGTAAAGGAAAATGTGATTGATAAAGATACCAAAATGAAAATGTCAAAATGTCAGGAAAATCAGAAATTCTATTATAAAAGGAATAACAAAGTATCTACGAATTTTAAGATTAATCAGAAAGTTATGGTTAGGGATTTTAGAGACCAAAACAATGATAAGTGGGTACCAGGGAAAGTACATAAACGTTTGGGAAATAAACTATATTTAATTGAGGTTAAATTGAATGATAAAATCATGTACTGGAAAAGACATTTTGATCAATTATCCAAACTGTGTGTATCATGGGAAAAGAACCCTAGTATTTTAATCCCTGAGTCTGAGACGAGGAGGCTATCGTTCGATGAGTACGATGTCTCCGACTTTGTTTCGGATGACAATCTAACGGGTGACCCTCTTTTTCCTTCCAGCTCCAGTGAACCCGTGGCGTCAACGTCGGGGAACTGGAAGGAGCGCCTTCGACCAAGGACAGAGAAATCAAAATAAGCAGCAGTCAACTCTCCGAATCAACATGGTTATAAATAAAAAAGAAAATGTTGTAAAATAATAATTAAATGTGTATGTATGTTTTATAATTATTATTATGATAATCATGTTGTGTTACTGTCTGCTGATTTAAGTGTGGAGGGATGTGGTGAACGTATGTCTGTCGGTATGAAAGAGACAGGCATATCTGAGTGAGACAGCATGACCGAGACGTATAAAAAGGCGTGTCTGTTGTAACTCGTCCTCTCTTTGCAACAACATCTCGAATACTGTACATTAGTAATAACACTAAATAAACCAAATAGTATGGAGTATCCAAACGACTATTATTTACATCTTATCTGAGTGATCGACACGGCAGATCACCACATTTATTAAGGCGATGCCATACGTAGTAATGCAAAATCATGTGTTTTTGATTTGAAAATTTGGTCGCCTAGAAATGTTTCAGATGCTTTATTAAAATACTACGAGTAGAATGCATTTTGGCCTTTGAAATAATCGAGTATTTTTTAGATTAGTCTTTTTATAAGCACAGAAAAAAATAATGTAAAGGTCTATGAAAACTGCTTTAAAGTTCAAAATCTCCTACTTACGAACCCATTTTCGGTTATGATTTTATTGTATAATGTGGAAAATTAAGTTATTTACAAAATGATCGAAAAAAAATTAAATATTTATGCCTGAACATCCACAAAATAAAATAAAAGGCACTTTTTGGCCATGTTTTTTTCTTGCATAAATCAAAACAGGCGGATGGTGTGAAGCGGGAATTTAAACCTTATCGCCATCTACGTAAGGGTTGTTATTGATAGAGGCTCAATTTAAAATACTACACGACGTAGTGCATCGCCTTAAATATATTATTGGTTCATATTTCATTATGCCGTCGTGCGACGTTCAGGATGTGACATATGGTTGTGAGTAGTAATTTCGCGGCATTGGGTAATGTAAAGGCTGGTAGTCACAGTTTCGATAGATCTAATTCGGAATCTATTGGAAACTGTGATGAATTGTCATCCTTCTCAATAAATATTTAGCCCTAATTACTATTATTAGATTGTATGTTTCTTCTTTCTTCATATCAGAATCAGAATCAGAAGGATGACCTTATATGGTGATCAACGGAACAGCAGCAAGCGCTAACGAAAAATCATGCACATAAAAGGAATCATTAACTACAGAAGAGGGGGAGAAACGAAACAGGAGGGGAAACGGGAACAGGAGACGGGCACTGGAGATGAAGAACTCCTCACTTCAGCGCAAAGAGCCGTGGACTTCACTTGAAGTATTCGGGAGACGACTCAATCTATAATAATCCAACCTAACCTAACATATTCTTACCTATAGTAACCTATAATAACCCAACCTGACCTAACCTAACCTATCCTAATTTAAACTATAATAATCCAACCTAATCTATAATAATCCAACCTAACCTATTCTAACCTATAATAATCCAACCTAACCTAACCTATTCTTACCTATAGTAACCTATAATAACCCAACCTAACCTAACCAAACCTATCCAAATTTAAACTATAATAATCCAACCTAATCTATAATAATCCAACCTAACCTATTCTAACCTATAATAATCCAACCTAACCTAACCTATAATAATCCAACCTAACCTAACCTAACCTATCCTAATCTAAACAATAATAATCCAACCTAACTTAACCTAAACTATCCTAATCTAACCTATAATAACCCGACCTAACCTATCCTAACCTAAGCTATCCTAATTTAAGCTATAATAATCTAATCTATCCTAACCTAACCTATCCTAATCTAACATATAATAATCCAACCTAATCTAAACAATAATAATCCAACCTAACTTAACCTAACCTAACCTATAATAACCCAACCTAACCTATCTTAACCTAACCTATCCTAATCTAACCTATAATAACCCGACCTAACCTATCCTAACCTAAGCTATCCTTATTTAAGCTATAATAATCTAATCTAACCTAACCTAACCTATCCTAATCTAACATATAATAATCCAACCAAATCTAAACAATAATAATCCAACCTAACTTAACCTAACCTAACCTATAATAACCCAACCTAACCTATCTTAACCTAACCTATCCTAATTTAAGCTATAATAATCTAACCTAACCTAACCTAACCTATCCTAATCTAACATATAATAATCCAACGTACCCTGTAATAACCTATAATAACCCAACCTAACCTAAAATCAAAACGTTTTACTTTAAAAAAATCGTAGTAAACCTTTAAACATTAAGAAACTAAATTTAGATGATGTTTAGGACCAAATTTGGTCGCCTAATAATTAAGCAGTGCGTGGCCAGCTATAAATTGTCTATTATACCGATTATGTCTTTTATGTTTTCTACACTGCCACTACACAAACAAACGCGAATTATGCGCGATGTTCATATCGGTGTTCTGTCAAATTGGTGTGTCGAATGAAAAATTTTCTCGTAAATAATATTAAATATCAATATTTTCAAAATCGTAAATCCAAAAAGTTTTGGTAATTATTCGAAATCGCTGGACAAGGATTATATGATATATTTTTAAATAAAACCTTTTGATTTACCTTAATTACTATAAAAGAAATCTGACTGCATTTGGGATATTTTTAATTTTAGCATTATAATTTTTGATTACGTAAATCTAAAATTCACTTTCATTGTATGGGATGACAGCTGGAATGGCTGGAATGTTTTCTGTTGATAATATTTTCTTTTGTTGGTATTCCTGATACGAGTGGCTAGATTTTTCCCATATGCAAATACTAGGTAGGTACTATTTTATCCAAACTTGAAAAATAAAATAAAGATATTTTGGTATGTTTTATAAAATAGAAAAATTAAAAAAGGTGAGGTTATTATAGGTTAGGTTAGGTTGGATTATTATAGGTTAGGTTGGTTTATTATTAGGATTTAGGTAAGGTTAGGTAAGATTGAATATTATAGGTAAGGTAAGGTTGGATTATTATAGGTTAGGTTCGATTATTATAGGTTCGGTTGAATTATTATTAGGATATAGGTTAGGTTAGGTTAGGTTGGATTATTATAGGTTAGGTTCGATTATTATAGGTTAGGATGGATTATTATTAGGATATAGGTTAGGTTAGGTTAGGATGGATTATTATAGGTTAGGTTAGGATGGATTAAAATCGGTTAGGTTTTTTTTTTTTTTTTTTTTTTTTTTTCTTTTGGGTGTTCTCTGTTTTTTACCTTGTCTATTATTTATCAAGGTTTCTTTAAACTGTTTGATTTTTTAATGAGCTATTGAGTATAATTTTTTTTTTTTTTTTTTTTTTTTCCCTGTATGTTGGGATAGGTAAGGGTTCATGTTATTTTTAGAGAGGTTAGTGGGTTAGTGGGACTGTCTGACATGGGCTATCCATTACTCCAACATTTGTTTGACAGCATGAGGGAACCATGTGAAACCTCAGCCGGAGTAGTTTTGTGAATCTGAAAGAAAATAGTGGATGTTCTGTTAAGATTATAATTGCTTACCCTCTTAACAGAACCATTTGTAGGATAGGAAGTGTTCTTTAACGCTCTTGGTTCGTGATTTCTTGCGTTAGCCTTGTTTTAGATTGTTCGGATAGCTATAGTGATCGTGCTTAATGTGATTTTAATTTATTTTTATGTCTTTTGATTATTATTTATTTTGTTCCTTAATTTTTGTAATTATGTTTTTTGCGAATTTAATGAAGATTTTTCGGAGAGGTATAATTTTTATGACATCAGAAATGTCAGTAAAGTTTATATCTCTTCTTTGGCATTCTTTGGTTATTTGCCATCTTTCCATCGTGAACATTGGGCAGTCTAGCAACAGATGTTTCACTGTTTGGTCCGATAGTTTGTCACACGGGCAGGCGGGACTATCTTTCAGCTTGAATCTGTGAAGGTAGGATAGGTTTGCTCCGTGACCGGTAAGGATTTGTGTGAGTTCGAAAGTTGGAGTTGTCTTATTACCAAACTCTTTGGCTTCTGTTATACTCCTGAAAAAAAGCCGTGTTCCTTTACCTGTATCAGAGTTTTTATACCTTTTGTCCCATTCTTCGAGAATTGACTCCTTTATTTTGAACTTTGCGTAGCTCAGTGGGAATTTTGAATAGAGTTTTTGTGTTTTGCTTTTTAATGCAGCGTCTTTTGCTAGCTCGTCTGCTCTTTCATTTCCATGGATTCCATTGTGCCCGCGTATCCATAAAAATTTACAGGTAGACCCTCTTTCTCTCAAGAGTTGAGCCGAGCATTGTATATTGAAGACCATAGGGTTGGTAGGTGTCCCTGACTCTAGTGCGTGTGCAGCGCTTTGTGAGTCTGTTAAGACGTTGACTTTTTCCCAATGCTTTTGCTGTTTGTTGACCCACTCTAGTGCTTGCATTATTGCGAAAAGCTCTGCTTGAAATACTGAGCAGTAATCTGCCAGGGGCAGTTTCTTTGCTGTAATTTCTCCGCTAGCATTGAACACTGTGTAGGCCGCACCCACTTTTTCTCCAGTTTTACTTCCATCTGTGTATATATCTATTTCGTTCTCTTCAAAGGAGTTTCTCTCGTATGTTCCTGGAAAGATGACATGTTCTCCAATTTGTTTACTAGGGTGAGGTAGATGAGTAACCTTTACGATTCCCTGGTACTTTTTATCGTCAGGTAGTAAATGCAAAGTTCTTATGTAAAGCCTACCGCACTGTGTCCCTTACTTCTGTGCAGGCAATCGGGGGACTAACACCTTTGGACCTAAAACTCAAAGAACTCAGACTTATCGGTGAGACAAAAAAGGAACAGAAATCGGTTAGGTTAGGTTAGGTTGGATTATTATCGGTTAGGTTAGGTATGTTGGGTTATTAAAGGTTATGTTAGGTTAGGTTGGATTATTATAGGTTAGGTTAGGATATAGGTTAGGTTAGGATTTAGGTTAGGTTAGTTTAGATTTGATTATTATAGGTTAGGTTATTATAGTTTTGGTTAAATAAAACAATAATTATAATAATACCTAAATATAAATAATTTAAGTTTTTTAAAATTTGGTAATTAAACATAACTTGATTGACTGCCGTAATATAGTACCATATTATGAATACGAAACAAATTCATTTTTAGAAAACGAATTTTATAAAATATATTATGATAAAAATTCCTGTAACATTCAAAAATCTGTTAATGAAAAAATAAGAAAATACACAGATTTAGGAAACGAAATAAAAAGAATTTGGCATTCTCAGACTATGAAAATATTACCATTCGTTATTTCGGCTACTGGCATTATACCTAGCTATCTCATTAAAAATTTAGGCGTATTAGATCTATCAAAAAAATTATATATAAAGATGCAAAAGTCGGTCATTTTGAATACATGTAGGATAACGAAAGATTTTTTAAATATTTATGTTGAGGGATCAGTAGGATTTATAGGCCCTGTTAGAAGTTCTACCGAGCCGAACCCTCTGATACGAAAATATCTGGAGTCGGTGAATTTTTTTTTTCCCATTTGATCTCTGGTGAGTTGACGTGTTGTTGTTCTTGTATTGTTTTGTATTTATTTTACTTATATAATGCACTTGCATAGTGTTAATTGACTAGCTGATCATTTGTGGAAAAGTGAGTGGATGGGTTTAGTTTTTCCTATGGGGAAGATTTAACCCGGACAACAAAATCGGAAGCATAAAAATATAAAAAATTTAAGTAACATAAAAATATTTTATTTTTCGAGTTTGGCCAAAGCAGTACCTAACTAGAATTTGCATTCAGAAATGATTCAAATTCTAGTCACTCATATCAGGAATACCAACAAGAGAAAATGTCATCAACAGAAATCATTCCAGCTGTCATCCCATACAACGAAAGTGAATTTTCGATTTACGTAATTAAAAATTAAAAATATCCCAAATGCAGTCAGATTCCTTTTATAGTAATTAAAGTAAATCAGACGGTTTTATTTATAAATATTTCGTATAATCCGTGTCTAGCGATTCCGAATATTTACCGTTGTTTTTTATTGTCATTAAGTTGAATCAAATGATTTTTTTTTAAATGCGTATTAAAAACGGTAGTTGTAGGTAAATAATTACCGAAAAAAGTATTCGTTAAATGTTCCGGTAACGTGCAAATTCCTACCTGTACAGATAAATGAAACTTTGATGTGAAAGTAGAAGAGGTTATGTTTGTTCCGAAACTAAAAACAAATTTTCTCTCAGTGAGTCAACTGATAACGATAGGTAACAATGTGATATTTAGAGAGAGTATCTACAACTGAGGAGGAGCCTTGGTGGCTACAGCCTCATTAGTTAATGGGGTGTATAAATTAAATACGCCAGTACACATGTCAGCTATAGCGATGGTAACCAATGAGATATGTCATCGAATACTTGGTCATGTCAATATTTTCTACTTGAATAGAATTCAGAACGCTGTTGAAGGTTTTTTCATTGACAAGAAAGGAGATATAAGTACAAATCCATGAATTAACTGTTGTGAAAGGAAGCCAAGTCGTCTACCTTTCCCAAGCAGTGGCAAAAGAAACACTCAGCTACTAGATGTGGTGCATACCAAAGTATGTGGACCAATGGAGAATGTCTCTCTGGGAGGGTCAAGGTATATTTGTTGATGATTATAGTCATATGACTCATATTTACTTAATGAAAAATAAGAGAGCAGCTTTTCAATGTTTTAAAGATAATGCAGACAAAGTTGAGTTTTAGGCAGAGGCTACCAATAAAGCTGTTTTTTTACAGAACCGAACAGTATCAGCTTGCCTAAATAATTAAACTCCATACGAGTTATGGACTAATACCAAACCTAATATTAGTCATATAAGGGTGTTTGGGAGTACTGTAATGGCACACATACCCAAAGAAAAAAGGTTGAAATGGGATGTGAAATCTGATAAGTGTATCCTATTGGGTTATTCTGAAGATGTAAACGGATAAAAAATATATAACCCTAAGTCCAAGTTGATTACAAATAGTCGAGATGTATTAATTATTGATAAGGATTTGGATGTCGGCACTGTGATTGTTATTGAAGAGAAAAAGATTTCAGAAACTAGCATCAAAAAAGAGAAGAGTTTGGATTCAGTGAAAGATAGTCAGGCAGATGATTCATTTACCTTCGCCGACAACAGCGATGATCCTACATACGTGCATTACTTGCAAGTCATAGGAGTAAACCAGAAAAGAATTGTTTTTCAAATATGTGAACAGAAGATAGTAATGAAGATGTTGGTGAGTTATCATTGGAGGAAGCTCTACGAGGCCCGGAGAATGAACATTGGCTGCATGCAGTTCAAGAGGAGCTTCAGTGCTTTGAAAATAACAGTGCTGGGGAAATTGCGAATGCCACCAAAAGTGGAACTGTTGCTAAGTGTAAGTGGGTGGTTATAAAAAAAAGTTGTGATAGGGAAAATAACATTTATTATTGTAGATTAAGGATATAATCAGAAAAGGTTGTATTGATGATGGTACTGAGACTTTCTCACCTGTTGTACGAAAACTACTTTGACGTTATTATTTGCCGTCTGAGGACAAAGCACAGCAGACATACCTACTAAAAGCTTAGATTCAGTGAAATATTATAATTTTGTAAAAATGTTAGGTATCGTGACTGCAGTATTTTAATGTATAAAATGTCTGTATTTTGAGAGAGGAGGTGTTATAAATATGCTCAAAATACCATGACTTTAGGTAACTTGTCTATGATCTGTAATAAACTCCCTTCCATTCTATCAGCCGAGCCAAGCACGTTGTTTCATTAAGAACCCAAAATAATGTCATATTATTAACACAATCATATAAGTAAGTTATTAAAAAAAATATTGTAAATAATAACAAAAAGGTAAGTAAGAAAAACGCATAATTTATTTATAAACGATTTGAAGATTTTAATACAGTAGTTGTAACGGACGTTGTTGGCCACATTATTTCTTTTTATCAAAATATGTTTACATTTATGAAATGTGCCAACTCCACGCCAATGACAAAATCCTCACACCCCGTCACTACTCATTTTGTATCCCGTTTCGGCCGAAATGATTTTTGATTTTTTGATTTTATGGATTTTTTCGTAATCCTCTAACTAGCTAGGGCTTATAACAATACCCTTCATGTTTCTAACTAACTAGTACTGCGGCTGATTAGCCTTATTACTATCACCAACTGATGGTTGTATTTAATTGACTGAATTTATGTTACATTAATAAGTTTTATGAGGAAAAATTCTTAACTGGATAAAAAACCTCATACAGTTCTGAACTTTTTACGCTGTTTTACTTTGTGATTTACTGAATTTAAGTATTTCATTTTTTCATAATTTGGCTGCGTCCTTTTCGCTTCGGTGGTCTGCAAAAAAGTTTGTGAGAGAATTCCTGTGGGAGAAAAAACACATTTTGTTATATTAAAAAAGGATACTTTTTCATCACCATCGCTGTCATTTTTCTCATGGAGTTTCACGGTGAGATCTCCTTGAGAAGCTCCATTAGGATGATCAATTTCTCTGTTTTGGATGAGCAGGAGGCCAGTCTTTCGCGTACCCTGATGAGGCCTTGCAGTAGGATCATTATGTCCTCGTCATCAGAGGATCCGGTGTTTGGCGCTTGGCGTTGTTTCGATGTGGCTCTTCGTGGTTCCTGTTGTTCAGGAGCCTGTTGCTGGTGGTTGCTTCGGCCCGCTACGTCCGCCCAGGACCGGCCGTCTACTCGGGCCGCGGGTCTCTGTGCCCGGGGCTCTGCCTCTTTGCGCCTCTGGGCGTTGGATTGCTCCTGTCTGCGTTGGAGAGCAGCTACGTATGCCATCCTGTTGGGGCATTTGCCGTAGTTTGCGGGATGGGCTCCGCCGCAATTGCAGCAGACGGCCGGCTCTTCTCGATTGGTTTTGGGGCACTCCGGTGTGGCGTGATTTCCTTCGCATTTGACGCAGCGGGCAACGTGTGCGCAATTTCTAGACCCATGTCCGAAATTTTGGCATCTGTGGCACTGTGGTTGCTTCTGTACTTCTTCAAAGTAATCCTGCAGTGGCACAGGTAGACCACTGCGGCTTTCAGGTGGCCCATGTTTGTTTCCTGGCCAAAGTGTGCCAGGTAAAGCGGGTATTCTGTTCCCGGGGTGGTCATCTTGACCACAGTCCTTGCCGGGAAGCCTTGATTCTCAAGGTCTTCCATTATCTCCTCTGGTGACAACTTCGGGAGTCCCCTGATGACGGTTTTCTTTAATTTTTCCGCTTCTGTGGTGTAGGTGTGGAACGGTTTCTCCTCTCCACGTAGGGCTGCTGTCAGTTTTTTGTGGGCTTCTACTGAGCTCACCACAACGCTGATTTTGCCTCCTTTGGCATACTGGAAGTTGAAGTTGGCATTCCCAATGTGCCTCTGCACTTCTTTCGTGATGTCGCCGTGCGTCATTGACACTATGGTCATGATTACGGGCGGGACTCGTGTACTCTTTAAGGCTCAAATTTTCTAGATTCTTATATTCCATGAAGTGGTGAATCATTTAAATTTACTGAATTTAAAGTTAATGTTCATTATACAAATAGAACGGCGTCATCTGCGCCTCACAATTTTTACCTCATTTGGGTTTATTCAAATATTACCTGGCTTTTATAGACTTAGAGGCCTTGTATTTTCTCGGTAGGGAAAAAAATTGTTACCTAAAAACCCTACTAAAATTGCATGTTTTGTCCAGCATCAGCACCACCAGCGACCAACGGCGGCCATATACTACGTACGTGTCTGTTTGTGTTGTGTTGGGATCGGGGGGGAAATTTGGCTGTGTCCTATTGTGGGAATCCTTCCGCATTTGCGTGATAGAGTAAGGGAAACCGCAGAAAACCTTACCCGGAAGGAGCGGCCGATAGTCAACTTAAACATATACGGCCTTCAGTAACATCGGTATATGATGTTCTGCATTTTGTGGTGTGTGTGTGTGTGTGTCTGTTTTTATGTTAATATATACTTATGGGAAGATAGAAAATAAACATACATATATATACAAATTATAAAGTATTTTTGTTGTTTGTTTTTGGGGTGTTATGCCGTGTTGCGCTAACTCCTTCTTTAGCCGACGTTTCGGACAGCGTTGCAGTGTCCATCATCAGGGCAGATCCGGTAGATCCGAAGATGTGTAAATTTTTGGTTGTCGAGTTTGTGCTTATTTATTTGTGGCCTGGGCCCGTCCAAGTGCGAATTGCCAACGGAAGTGATGTGATGATGTGATGAAGTGATGATGGACACTGCAACGCTGTCCAAAACGTCGGCTAAAGAAGGAGTTAGCGCAACACGGCATAACACCCCAAAAACAAACAACAAAAATGCTTTTGGCCGTGAGAATCTAAAAACTTACAAAACTAACCAAATTATAAAGTATTATATAAATATATAAATAGATATATAAACATTATATATTTAGGAAGGAAGTCGGGAGTTTAGGAAATACCTACTGCTCGCTATTCGTCCGCGTCTGATTCTGGTTCGTACCATATGTGGTCATGGTCCATGAGGATGTGTTTAGGTAGTCTGTGTGAATATCAAAAATCATCCCACTAATTGGTGTATTTGGTAGAATTGCCCATCTCCTACCAACGGAGGTAAAGAGGGGCTTATATTTCAGTTTAATCCAGTCCCATCTAAATTATTTAATAGAAATATGGGGAAACACATACATTACATACCTAAATGATTTACAAACAATACAGAACAAAGTTATTAAAAAACTCTTCAATTATAACCCGGACACTCCCACAAAAAAACTGTATAAGGAAATGAAACTTTTGAAAATAAGAAAATTATACGAATACAACATATGCCTCCTAATCTACAAAATCCAAAATGCACTTATACACACAAACACAACATTTAAACAAACGTCACAAGTACACGAACATTATACTAGACAACATAACAAATTGTACACACATGCTGTAAGGACTGAAAGTGGCAAAAGAGGCATTGGCCACGAGGGTGTACAAATATACAATCTCCTTCCAGATATACTTAAAACGGAGAGTATAAATGTGTTTAAAAAAAAACTTTTTAATCTTAAGTTATTAGAACAATATTAGAATACTATTTATTTAATGTTATATATTTAAGTTAAGAAAGTGAAATTTAAATTTCTTTTAACTTAATAAATAAATAAAAAAAAATAAAAAATATCTGAAAGTCAAATCGCTCGGGGCATTGTATTGTCCTATGTCTCGTATGGGTGTGTTTTTACTAAGTCTGAGTGAATTGTAAAAGCGTTCAGTCAGTCTGTGTGTGAATTCGTATAGAGATGGAATTTGTTCTCGTTCGTGTAATCTCTTCAAGTTTGTTCTGAATCTCGTGTTGTATGTGATTTTAATGCAGAGATTTTGAAGTGTTTGTAGTTTCTTGTGGTCTGAGTGTGAGATACTGCTCCATACGGGAATCGCATAAGAGAGTACCGGGCGAATGAGCGAGTAGTAGACGAGGAGTTTGGTTTTGGGAAGTAGCGGACTCCGTCTATTGAAAATTGGCTTCATCATGCCGATCGCTTGTCGCGTGCACGTGTGCATCTTGGCTTGGTGAGATTTCCAGTTGAGGCGGGAGTCCATGGTCAGGCTGAGATATGTCACTTCATCTTTCCATTCAATGCTGTGTCCTCCCATTTCGATGTTGAAGTCAGGTGTTTTATTTACACGTTTTCTCGTGAACGTGATGGCTTCGGTTTTCGCCTCGTTCAGTTTCAGGCGCCATTTTTTGTAGTACTCTACGAGCGCGTCGAGCGCCCTCTGTAGGTAAATAGCGGCCATGTTCGCTTTCAGCGAGGAAACGTATAGTTTGACGTCATCTGCGTAGATAGACAGATTGCATCTCTCGTCTCGGGGGATGTCGTAGGTGAACAGAATGAAGAGGAATGGTCCCAGTAAACTTCCTTGCGGCACGCCTTTTGGAATCTCACGCGTTGAAGATAGCACGTTCCTTATGAACACTCTGAACGATCTATTCTTTAGGTATTCCTGTATCAGCCTCGTTAGGTATATGGGCGTGTTAGTGCGGTGCAGCTTGTGCACGAGCCCGTCTATCCAAACGGTGTCGAATGCCTTCTCTAGGTCGATGAGCGCAGCGGCGGTGAAGCGATGTTCGTTGAATTTTCTTGCGATAAATTCCGCTACTCTGGTTAATTGGTGGGTTGTGGAGTGCCTCTTTCTGAAGCCAAACTGCTCGTCTGGCAAAGTCTTGTTGTCGTCGTGGTGTGGGACAAGCCTGTTGAGTATAATTTGTTCAAATACCTTGCTCAACGTAGATAATAGGCTAATCGGCCGGTAACTTGGCGGCTGCGTTCTATCTTTATTCGGCTTTGCGAAGGGCAGCACGGTCGCCGATTTTCAAATCTGGTGAAAATGCCCGGTCATGAGGCAGGCATTGAACAATTTTGTTGTGTAGATGATGGCTTTTTGAGGGAGATGTTTGAGTAAAATGTTGTGAATTTGATCGCTTCCCGGCGCCTTGTTTGTTCTCAATCGCCTGATTGTGACTGCAATCTCGCTTGGCGTAGCAAAATGAATATCTTCAGCGTTTGTCTGCTCTGCTTCGCTCAAGTCTCGTAGAGAATCAGCTACGATCCGGTCCGTAGCCGGGTCGGAAAGGCCGTCTGTAGCGGCGTAGGATCTCTTGAACCCGTCGGCGAGTGTGTCAGCTTTTTCTCGCAGCGACAATGCCGTCCCCGAGCCGTTCAATTTCTCTAGAGGTGGGATTGTGAAATCTTTATGTCTCAGCGCGCTAGCCATTTTCCATAGGGAATTATCCTTCGGCGTGAGCGACGCGACTTTTTTCTTCCAAAGTTCGCGCTTGAGTTCTACGATCTCGGCCTTGATTTCCTTCTGCAGGCAGTTGTACGCTGTCTTGAAATATTCGTCGCGCGTGCGGTGAAACATGCGTCGCAGGCGATTTTTCTCCTTGATGAGCGATAGGACATACTCGGGAAGCTTGATCGTGTATGGGTGTACTTCTTTTAGAGGTATGTGTGCGTCTTATGCTGTTTGAAGTATCTCCGTGAGAGTGCTTGTAGCTGCGTCGATTTCTTGTGTCGAGCGAAGAATTCCCGAAGTGAGATGAATTCGTTCGTTGACTTCCTTTTTGAATCCTTCCCAGTCTGCATCCTTATAATTGCGCTGTTTTCTGGGGGCCCTTGAAGTTGTGCCGCCTATAGTAAAGCTCACGGGCAGGTGGTCCGATGACAGCTCGTCTAGCATGCGCAGTGGAGATATTGTCTTTACATTTTTCTCGAGTACGATATCCAATGTACTCGGATATCTAGAGCGCTGCGAATAGTGTGTAGGTCTGTCGGGCGCCATTATCGAGTAGGTATTTGTCTGCATGTGTGTGAAGAGCGTATTTCCGTTCGCATTACCTCTGTAGTTATTCCAGTAGTTGTGTTTGGCGTTCAAATCGCCTCCGATCATAACAATTGGTCCCAGATTGAGCAATTTATTTAGGTCTTCTCTCACTAGATGTTTTTGAGTGCAGTAGACGGCGATGATGGTATGCGCTCTACCCTTTATGGTGACTTCGATAATCGTGGCTTCGGCGTGCTTCAACTTCGGAGTGGGGATTCTTGTTGATGTCATAGATTGTCGAACGAATATTGCGGTTCCTCCGCCTGACCTTTCCTGTCGGTCGTCTCGATAAATCTCGAAGCCTGGCACTCTCAGCGGTATGCTTGGATTCAAGTGGGATTCTGATAAGAGAATAATGTCGGTGTTTAATTCGTTTGCCAAGGCGAGCAGTTCGTCTGTCTTGTAGCGCACGCTAAATGCGTTCCATACGAGGACTTTCACCATCTCGGTATTAGACATCGAGGGTCTCTAGAAGCTCCATCAGGACGACGAGCTTTTCTGCCCTTGATGTGCAGCGGGCGAGTTGCGATCGCATCCTCAGGAGGCCTTGGAGCAGGGCCATCATATCCAGGTTGTCCTCTGAGGTGGACGCGCGCACGGGCTACTGCTGTGGGCGGGGCTGGGGGCGTGGCTGTAGGGGCGGCGCGGGCTCGCGCCATGCTATTGGGCGGGGGCGGTGCCTCCGGCTACATTGGCCCATGTGCGTCCATCGGTCCTCGGCTGAGGAGGTGGCTTGCTCGGGTTCTGTTCTGCCGGTGGGCGTTGGGCCCTTCTGGCAGGTCGCTGCTGTATAGAGGCGATGTACGCTACCCGCTTGGGGCAGCCTCGGTAGTTGGCGGGATGCGGGCCTGAGCAGTTGCAGCATGCGGCGGGCTCGTCTCTTGTCTGTTTGGGGCATTCTGCCGAAGCATGCTCCAGTAAGCATTTTACACATCTTGCTGTGTGAGAACAGTTTCGGGACCCATGTCCGAAGTCTTGGCACCTGTAGCACTGGGTGCCATGCTGTAGATGAATGCTCCTGTGCTTCTGGAGTCGAATGCGGCAGTGGCTCAGGTATTTGACGGCCGCGCGCAGCTGTCCCATGTTAACTTCCTTATTGAAGTGTGCTAGGTAAAGAGGATACTCAATTGAGGCGGTCATCTTAACCACCTTCACAGCTGGGAATCCCTGAGATTCCAGATCCGCCGCGATGTCTTCCACTTCTACGAGCTGCAAGCCCTTGATGACGGCCTTTTTCATTTTTTCAGCTTCGGCCGTGAACGTGTGGTAGCCGCGAGCCTCCGCTCGCAGCCCGTTGGTAAGGGCGCGATGGTCCTCCATCGTGCGCACGAAGATTTTGGCCGTGCCGCCCCTGTTGTACTTAAAAATGAAAAGCTTGCCAGCCCCCAGATGTCCTTGGACCGTGGCTGTAATTTGTGCATGCGTCATGCTCCCCAGGGTCATCACCACCGGGGGAACGTGGTCTCTCTTGCCGGTACCTGCGGGGGAGAAAGATGAATTAGTGTTGGCACGCTTAATACGCGGCGCGCCGGCGCCTTCGCTTACCTCGGGCAACTCTTGGAATCGGTTGCCACACTGGAGCGGTTGAGGTCCTCGTGGGGACACAGGCCTCTTTACGGGGTTGGACGGCCTCGTCCAGCCTCCATCCTGGGGAGCAGCCGTCTCCATCGGCTGCTGCGGTCTCGGGGGCGCCACGTAGGCCGACGCTGGGCCTTTTGGGGGGCGCCTGGGGGCTGGACTGGGTCCTGTTGCCCAAGAGGGGCCTGCTACAGGCTCCGTCATCTCAGTGGCGTCGGGCGTAGTGGTAGCCGTGGTGGTGGATGGTTTCTGGGTCCTTGGGTCCTCGGGGCGGGGCTGTGGTTCGGGGACCGTGAGGCGCATGGTCCCTGTCTTCCTTCGAAGCGCTATCTGATGGGCGCCGGGCAGTACCACGACCGGGGAGTCCTCGTGATCAGCGGGGAGCATCCTCGTCGGGAACATCTTAACTTGTTGTGAGCCGTGACACCTCTTAAAAAGGGTGCACGTCTCGGGTGCTTGCGGGCGGTTTGTGGGGGCCAGCGTGGATCTGCGTTAGTTGAGTGTTTCTGCGTGAAAGTGTTGCCTTGATAAAGGCAGTTGGGGGCGCGAGCGCCTGCTCAGTGGGCCGGCGGGATTCCTCCGGCCGGCAAAAGTAGCGGGGCCTGGCTGATGACTCAAGCCAGACAAAAAGACTTTTGTGGTTATATCACAAACCACACAAAACTCGGTACGCTCCTATCTTTTTCATCTCCAATCGATATCGATCGAAGCTCGATGCTCCTTTAAGGCCGAAATGATTTTTTTTTTGATTTTATGGATTATTTCGTAATCCTCTAACTAGATAGGGCTTATAACAATACCCTTCATGTTTCTAACTAACTAGTACTGCGGTTGATTAGCCTTATTACTATCACCATCTGATGGTTGTATTTAATTGACTGAATTTAGGTTACATTAATAAGTTTTATGAGGAAAAATTCTTAACTGGATAAAAAACCTCATACAAGTGACAAGAAAAAGAAAAACAATAAGTTCTGAACTTTTAACGCTGTTTTACTTTTGTGATTTACTGAATTTAAGTATTTCATTTTTTCATAATTTGGCTGCGTCCTTTTCGCTTCGGTGGTCTGCAAAAAAGTTTGTGAGAGAATTCCTGTGGGAGAAAAAACACATTTTGTTAAATTAAAAAAGGATACTATTTCTTCGTCATCGCTGTCATTTTTCTCATGGAACTTCACGGTGAGGTCTCCTTGAGAAGCTCCATTAGGATGATCAGTTTCTCTGCTTTGGATGAGCAGGAGGCCAGTCTTTCGCGTACCCTGATGAGGCCTTGAAGTAGGATCATTATGTCCTCGTCATCAGAGGATCCGGTGTTTGGCGCTTGGCGTTGTTCCGGTGTGGCTCTTCGTGGTTCCTGTTGTTCAGGAGCCTGTTGCTGGTGGTTTCTTCGGCCCGCTACGTCCGCCCAGGACCAGCCGGCTACTCGGGCCGTGGGTCTCTGTGCCCGGGGCTCTGCCTCTTTGCGCCTCTGGGCGTTGGATTGCTCCTGTCTGCGCTGGAGAGCAGCTACGTATGCCACCCTGTTGGGGCATTTGCTGTAGTTTGCGGGATGGGCTCCGCCGCAATTGCAGCAGACGGCCGGCTCTTCTCGATTTGTTTTGGGGCACTCCGGTGTGGCGTGGCTTCCTTCGCATTTGACGCAGCGGGCGACGTGTGCGCAATTTCTGGACCCATGTCCGAAATTTTGGCACCTGTGGCACATGTGAATGCCGTGAATGCCATAGGCAGGGACTTGTTTCGCTTGAATATCGCTGTTCCTCTTGGTGTGCGGTGGTAAGGCATTATGTGTTGATTTGTTCTGTAAGAAACGAGAAAGAATTAGTAATTTTTGAGTATTATGCAGAATGCCTTGAGAAAGGCAGTTGGGGCGACGTAAGTGATTTGCGAAGATTGCCTTGAAAAGGGCATTTGGGGCGCGTGCGCCTGCTCCAGGCCAGCGGGATTTCTCCAGCCGGCTGTAAGGTGTTGGGGCCTGGCTGTGTGAACACAAGCCAGATGGAAGCAGTTTTGTGGCTACGTCACAAGCCACGAAAAAACCACAAACTGAGCAAAATCCACAAACTACGCAATCTCTCTATCTCTATCTCCTCTAAGGCCGAATTGGCCTGAAAACTCTGACTCCGAAAAGCATCGGTACCGCATCGCGCACCTACCTCTGCCGAGTGGCACGATGTTCAGATTATCTATGTACAAAATTTACTAACAAATAACAATTTATCAAATGTTACAAATGCCTATTTTTTACTTGTACATCTCCTCGGCGGTAGTTAAATAAACACTATTTGCGTTGTGCTACCACTGAGGAGATATTTAAAATGCCGTTTTTTAACATATTTGTGTGACCATTTTTGTGCATTTTATTTTTACTTTTTTGCCTCTACAAAAATCCAGGAACCTCGTAGCATAGTGAATCTTTTCTCTTTCTGAGCGCTATGTCACGGAAGACCTGCGAAAAATACTAACTTAACCATTTTAACAAATTTGATAGCTTCAAGATCATTTTTACACTTTTATTTACAAACTTTTCTTATTTTTTGTCGTATCTTGACAAACTAAAAATCTAGTTGTCAAGGTACACATTCTTATAACTGCTATGTAAGAAAAATATGTCATTGCAATTGAGGCGAGCTTGCAAAATCTTTGAAAACTTCCAAATTTAAGCGTCTGCCTTCGGCTATACCACCGGCAAAATGAATATGCAACATTTTGCGGTGGCCTATGTACGCGTTTGTGGCGCGGATAGAATCCCCACCATTTTTCGGCCGCCAGCCAAATGTCAGCTGCAAGTCAAGCTTATTTCATATAAGCAGCGACACAAAAAATAATAAATCAGTTCAACTTTTCCACCAAAACAAGCGTTTTATTATCATTCGAGGATCCCACCACTTACCCGCCCCGGTATAGGTAACTTATGGTTACCCCTTCAGGGCACTAGCATGGACTCTATTTTTTTTTTTCATGAACGACTCTACATTTAAAGAACGAAGCTAAACCTCGAATGTCCCCTCATACGTTGTTAGCAAGCAGTATGCAAGTGCTTGGTTATGTACAGGTTAGTATAGTATTAGTAAATGCTTACCTTTTGATTAGTGGATATAGGGATGAAGAATAAAACACATAGGAGGACACTAGGTCCGCCAAAACCAGTTTTGTGTACATAATGCACTTGAAAAGAAAAGTCAGAACATTATATTTAAAATGGTATGAACTAAGATACATCTGAGAGAGGAGCTAAGAACTTCCCTCTCGGCAGTCCAGAGTTGGGTGAGACTGTAATCAGGCTGTCCGATGCGAGTTTCGGGTACCGCGCCCTTAAGCCGATTTCCCGATGGAGCCTTGACGAAAGTGTAACTGGGAACAGATGGGTAGGAACCCGAAGACCCTAGGGAGTTTAAGTAGCGTCGGGTTGTCGGAGGCGGGGCGGAAGGTTTCCTAGTTCGAATCGGACATCCTTCTGACCTCCCACCGTCCTCAGGGGTGGCGCGTTTGGTCAGTAAGAAACGCCTCTTCAGGGGAAGCCCGGTAGTCAGTGCGCGGGGACGAGGTTCAGATCCACCCCCATAAGGGGAGTAGGACAAAACAGAACAAACAGTTCAGTCTTATCTGGAGCAAGAACACTCTCATTCTACTTACTGGTGTAAGAACTAATATGTCAATCCTACAATTAGAAAAAGACAAGAAAGATTAATTGGAACGAGATGGATGGAGGAAAAGAGAAGATTTTGGGAGGGAAACAATTTAAAACAAGATTAGTAAAGCGAACGATGGATGTATGACCAAATTACAGATGTTGCCAAAATTAGTGATCGGTGAGGATGAGCTGATGACGAGGACTCCTGTAAGATGCATCAAATAAGAAATAAATTTCTTAGCTATGAAAATAGCTGTGTCAGACAGGTAGTATAACGGAGATCAGTTTGCTTCACGGCCGGTACACGAGTTGACGGGGATCAGTAGATTGGGTGCATCGGTGAGGTCAGGCTAAAAGGTGGATAGCAAGGAACAATTTGGTACATATAAGGTTAAGGAAGAGATAATTAGTGCATAAAGGTAACATCGTTTTATTATCAGCAAGTGACTCCTGCCCACCAACTGCCTCACCTCGCCTAGTCTTGTGCTCCAAACCTTCTGGTGTTACCTCATCAAGACCATCCGGCCCTGCTCAGGAAAACCGCCAACGCCAGAAGCGAGCAGAGACGACAGCACACCCAGTGCCCAACATTCACCGAGCACCGGGTGCGGGAGGCAGATTGACATAAATTTGTACCACTATCATCATCATCGGCAGTAAAGAAGCATTCCCATCGGTTGAAGACACGGTTTGGAACCGGCGCCCAAATCTACAGTCTTGTGCGGACTCCCGTCCAGTACAGTAGTTACAGATAATTATTCAACTTAATCTGAAATTCATGAATTTAATGGGACGTTGTTAAAGGAAGCTACAGATTTGTGCTTTGAATGTGTTTGGTATTGACTTTTGGGAATTTAATATTATTTGGCTGATCTATTGAATTTAATTGAAAATTTATGTGACTGTATTCCTTTGAAAATTTCTAGCATCGAATATGTTTTATACATTTTGTCTATTATATATATATATATATATATATATTTTTTTTTTTTTTTTTTTTTTTCATTTTAACTTGGGAGGGGGTAAAATAGAATCATATTAATAAGTCGTCAAAACGTGGCTTAACCACAGTTTGAAAATGGCCTTGAAAGCCGAAACAGCTGTAACAATAACAAAAACCAAAAAATACTTGCAAAACTTAATAATTATATTATTAAATTTGATTTTAATTAAATTTATAAAAAAATAAATGGAGTTCTACGAATTAAACACAAAAACAATACATAAAAAAAATAATAAAAAATTGATTATTATAGGTACATTGAATTTTGAAATGAAAATTTCAGCAGAAAAAGTGGATAGTTTTTTTTTCAAGAATTCCTGAATTATCAATCTTTGAACTCTTTTAAGGGGGTTAAAATATTATCATATGTTCCTCCCCAGCCAATAATACCATATTGTAAAACAGATTGAACTCTTCCGTAACGTTTCTAGTCTGAGAGTATGTCTTAACTTCCTAATTCACAAATATTTTTTCCATTTAAAATGTTTATGTACACTGAGATATAATTAATGTTTGACATTGATTAAATAATAGAACATGCTATACTGCTAGTTTTGACATTGATTAAACAATAGAATATGCTTGATTGCTAGTTTTGACATTGATTAATGAATAGAATATGCTTGATTGCTAATTTTGACATTGATTAAAGAAAATAACATGCTTGATTGCTAGTTTTGACATTGATTAGATAATAGAATATGCTTGATTTCTAGTTTTTACATTGATTAAAGAAAAAAACATGCTTGATTGCTAGTTTTGACATTGATTTAGGACGGGTTGTTTCGGAGAACTTGAACAATTCTTCAAATTTCAAAGTTAATTTTCAAGTTCTGTGAAAGATATTTTTAAGTTCTGTTTTATTTCAGTTCTGTCAAGCATCTAGCCTATAATGATATAATAACAGAATTTGAATAGGACTTTCACAGAACCCGTAAATGAACGTTGAAATTTGATGAATTGTTCAAATTCTCCGAAACAACCCGTCCTTGATAATAGAACATGCTTGATTGCTAGTTTTGACATTAATTAATGAATAGAATATCCTTGATTGGTAATTTTGACATTGATTAAAGAAAATAACATGCTCGATTGCTAGTTTTGACATTGATTAAATAATAGAATATGCTTGATTGCTAGGTTTTAGATTGATTAAAGAATAGAACATGCTTGATTGCTAGTTTTTACATTGATTAAATAATGGAATATGCTTGATCTCTAGTTTTGACATTGATTAAGGAAAAGAACATGCTTGATTGCTAGTTTTGATATTGATTTAATAATGGAACATGCTTCATTGCTAGTTTTGACATTGATTAAAGAATAGAATATGCTTGATTGCTAGTTTTGACATTAATTAATGAATAGAATATTCTTGATTGCTTTTTTTTACATTGATTAAAGAAAATAACATGCTTGATTGCTAGTTTTGACATTGATTAAAGAATAGAATATGCTTGATTGCTAGTTTTGACATTAATTAATGAATAGAATATGCTTGTTTGCTATTTTTTTTACATTGATTAAAGAAAATAACATGCTTGATTGCTAGTTTTGGCATTGATTAAATAATAGAATATGCTTGATTGCTAGGATTGAGATTGATTAAAGAATAGAACATGCTTGATTGCTAGTTTTACCATTGATTAAATAATAGAATATGCTTGATTTCTAGTTTTGACATTGATTAAAGATAAGAAAATACTTGATTGCTAGTTTTGCTATTTTTAGATATTCTGTTGTTGTACAATTTTTATTTCTGATTTTGATTTAAATTAATTGATGGAGAATGGTAAACATTTTGTTTCTTCAGTGTTAAAGAAAGAGGAGAATTGTATTGATCCAGTTTATCAGTAAACTTATATCAGTATTGAGCTGAGGTTATTAACTAATTTTTATATTTTTATTACAAAATGAGTTGGGGATTTACCTTCGTATCAGTGAAAGTATTCACAAGAGTGTCCGAATTAAAATACGGAATAATAAAAAAAAAAATGTGAACTTACAAACTAATCTCAGTTGTCTGTAATGTATATATATATATATAATCATTATTTGGCAAACATTGTATATCTTTATATATTTTAAATTTGAATAATTTAAATCACAAACATTTTTTTTTACCTAAAGGTCAAACTGTGAAAAACTTGGTTTATTACCATGGCGTTTGTTTGGTTAAAACGGTCTTAAACCTGGCTTAAGGCCTGCTTTTCCACCCCAACGTTGAACGAGGGTTTAAGAATATAATTAGTATGACGGTAAGTGTAGCGAAGTCTTGTTTTAACTCGACTTTTTGGAATTCTGTCTGTCTGCTGCAAATTCCTGCATCTACTTACTTTGACGAAGTGGTTAACATTGATTAAACTGAAGATTTTTATTTCAAATGTAAAATCGTCATTTATTTAGACATTCTTAATTGTATTTTTTCAATATATTGATTTCTACTCGTACCTGCCTTTTAAAGGAGTAACTTTGAAAAAAAATTGTCATTGAGATTTCAAAATCCTTATTTGAAATTTAAAAGAAAACATCACTTAAAACTAAAATACATGGTATATAACTAAGTTCCTAATATCAACACAAATTCCTAAGACACATTAACTTTAAACTCGGTATTCCCATTGAAAGTATAAACTATAATTACTTAATGAAAATATTAAATTTATTAAATCTATCAGATCGAAGAATTATATCCGACTTAATATTTATGTTCAAAATTGTAAATGGTAGTGTAGACAGCCTTGATTTAATTAACCTCATTTAATTTCATGTACCCATAAGAGCTACTCGCTCTAAAACCCTCCTTAATTGTAACAATTCTAAGACTGAACATTTCAAACACTCGCTTGTACCTAGATTACATGAAATTAGTAATAGGTACGCAGATGTAGCGGATCTGTTTAACTGCACAGAAGCTAGGTACAAAAAATCTTTAATATCATATCTTTTAAATCATGGCCAATAAAATGTAATTCTACTCATACTTACGTAAAAATTCAAATAAATATGTTTATAAAATGAACTGCCTGGGGCAACTGAGGAAACTTGGGTCAATAAAAATAGTCAATAAGGTGAACCAACAGCTTGATTGGCACTTAACTACTTTCAACCAAAACCTGAATATAAATGCATACATTTTAGCTATTGTAATATATTATATCATGTATCTATACTATCATATATTTCAATCAATACTAATCTAACCTAGTCTACCTATAAGTTTTGCGTGTACTTGTATCTCTAACTTTTTATATCCATCTAGAGTTTCTGTTGTTTGTATATTTTCTGATGTCAATGTTTATAATTTACTCTATATGGTATATTTTATACCGTTGATATTAAAATAAATAAATATTTAGTAGCTACTTATAAACGTGGTGATTAAACGCGAGGTCCACTGTTCACAGATTTTCAGTTTTATTAAAAATATTAGGTATTTTGGTATTGATTCATTAAACAAGAGTAAATTAGAAATATACTCTTTTTGGACGCGAGATCTACTGGTCATAGAATTACGGCTTTATAATAGCTTAAATATTTTAAATTGGTAATATTTTAAATTGGTTGCGTCCGGCAACGCGCACGCAGTTTCGTCGCACTCACGTAAATAACTAACTATTATATTAAATATGTCTAACAAACAATTGATCGCGATTCTCAACGACTGCTACGTGCAAATAACATCTATGAAAACTAAAAATATCGATCAAGCACGAATAATTCGTCAGTTATCCGACGAAGTTACTTCTCAAAATAATACGATTTCGCGGCTCCTTGCGAGTATTGAAGTATTTCGGAGTACCGACAGTACCGACGCTAGTGATAAGGTAATCACGACGCGATCTAAAACAAAAAAGAACGCAAGTGAGAATCGTGATGCTGTCTTGCTTCAACCCGAAGTAAGTAGCGGTCAGCCTGTTCCATCCAACGGTAGTGCAGTTTCGGCCCCCGTTCCCCCCGGCCCCGTGCCTGCCCCCGAGCCGGCTAGGGCTCCCGCCGGCGCCGGAGCTACCAGCGACAACGCTACGGGCGAAGAGCAAGCCCCGCACACCCACCCGCCCACCCGCCCGCCCCTGTCCTACAGTTCAGCACTGAGGAATAAAAACAAAGTTCTCGTCACGGGAACCAACGACATGAGCGCTATTAAGGTAATACCGAAACAGAGATTTTTATTAGTTTCGCGACTAGATCCTGGCACAACTAAGGAGGAAGTGATTGCTCACATCAAAACGAATGCGGATTTAAACTGCAATGCCGAAAAATTCATGGCTTTCTCGAAAGAATACTCCACTTTTAAAATCGGAGTTAACGAGCAGAACATAGATTTACTACTAAAAGAAGAACTATGGCCCCGAGGTGTGGTTATCCGTCATTTTAGATATTATAATAAACGCATTTCAGGTCAAGAAAACGCGAAAAAGCTGACCGAATCAAAATGACTGCTACTATACCAGAACGTGCGAGGACTCAGGTCAAAGATGAATCAATTTCTAGAAAATGTTCTTAACCAAGAACATAAATTCATCGTGATTACGGAGTCTTGGCTAAACGATTCGATATTTAACGCGCAAATTTTCGACAGCAGATACACAGTTTTCCGAAAAGACAGAAGCACTCAACAAACACGAGGTGGTGGACTACTGCTCGCTTTACTAAACGAAGAAAACATGCGAGCCGAACGACTTTCCCATCTGGAAACGGGAGATGAAAATTTATGGGTCAAAGTCACAATTCAAGGCTTATGTTTATTTATTTGTTCTGTTTATATCCCACCCAGTTCAAAAACGCATGTTTACACGACTTTTTTCGAAACTTTAATTAGTAACTTAACTTACCTTGTCGATAAAAAAATTTTAGTGATTGGTGATTTTAATATCAATTCTTCACAAAATCCACGTGCAGTGAACACGGAACTTTTATATGTTATGGAACTTTTTCAATTGAAGCAGTTAAATACAGTACTTAACTCATGTAATCGTACTTTGGATCTAGTATTAAGTAACTTTAGTATGTTTACAAAAAAATCCGATTTCTGCCTTGTTCAAGAAGATAATTATCACCCGACACTTGTGTCAGAAATTAGTCTTGATCATGACAGACCGTTGAAAAGTCGTTGTTTACATTCAGAAAATAACTTTCGTGGTTGGAATTTCCGTAAAGGAGACTTTGAGAAGCTGTACAGCCAATTGCGTGACCACAATTGGCTGGCTATCTTGGAGATCTCCGATGTTGATGAAGCAGTTAAGTACTTCTACGATACCCTATACGCGTATTTTGACAAATGTTTTCTAAGAAAAAATGCGCCGCGAAATGAAAACTATCCTAGATGGTTTTCGCGTGAGATTATCGGGGACATAAAGACGAAGCTTGTATACCATCGACGGTGGAAACGATCAGGTTTGGATAGTGAACACAAGTTATTCAAATCTTATCGTACAAAAATTAAACGTAGCATTTCAATAGCCCACAAAAAATATATTTTAGAGGTAGAGAATAATGTTAAACACGATCCAAAGTCATTTTGGAAATATGTTTCTGACAAGAAAAATGACAGAGGCCTCTTAAATCATATTATTCTGAATGATTGTACCTACAAAGGAACTGACGTACCGGAAGCTTTCGCAAAGTATTTCCAATCTGTCTATAATCCAGAAAAAGCTGATTTTGATTCTTACGTACCAGGACAGATTGGATTGACAAAATCCCAAAACATATCTATAGAAAACGTTAATAACATGGATTTCAGTTTAGCAATAAGAAAATTGAAAGAAAAACATCGTTTGGCCCGGATTTCATTCCACCCTTCGTCATTAAGGGTTGTTCTGAACCACTGTCTAATCCACTTCTACATATATTTAATCTTACGATTAAAAACGGAATTTTTCCTAAACTGTGGAAGCTGTCAAAAGTTACCCCTCTACATAAAGATGGTGACAAGTGTCAGGCAACCAACTACCGTCCTATAGCGATTCTTTCCGCACCTGCCAAGTTATTCGAAATAATTATCCATAAATATGTATATGCCAAGGTTGAACCATTCTTGATCGAACAACAACACGGATTTCGACGTGGCCGATCAACCACTACAAACTTGATGACATATACTGATTACGTGGCGAGAGCGCTCGATAATAATGAGCAAGTTGACACGTCATACCACGACTTTGCGAAAGCTTTCGATAAAGTTGATCATTTAGTGCTCTTAAGTAGGCTTAAAGAAATTGGTTTTTCCGAAAACTTAATAAAACTCTTTGCTAACTATTTAAAAGAAAGGGAACAATTCGTTTCCTATGGTGGTTTTAACTCTAACGCGTATCCTACAAACTCTGGTGTGCCGCAGGGTTCCAATTTAGGACCCTTATTGTTTCTAATTTTTATAAATAATATTCGGGGAGAAATCAAATTCGTCCGTTTTTTACTTTTTGCAGATGATATTAAACTGTTCTTAAGAATAAGATCATTGGAGGACTGTAAAAAGCTCCAGGAAGATATAAATGCAATTATTGACTGGAGTATTGACAGCAAACTCGGTTTCAACTTCCAAAAATGCTCAGTTATGTGTTTTACGAGGTCACAAAAGATCGTTTATTTTAATTACAAAATGAAAGATACATCACTGAAGCATACGGTTACTTATAAGGACTTAGGAATTGTGTATGACGCTCGCTTAACATTTCACGCTCATATTGAAAAGATCTGTAAATCAGCTACAAGAATGTTAGGTTTTGTCATACACAATTCAAAGGAACTGACAAACCTTGCAATCATTAGGCTGCTTTACTTTAGCTTAGTGCGTAGCATTCTCGAGAGTGGATCTCAGGTATGGGGGCCAGAGGACACTGTCTACGTACTAATGGTCGAGAAAATACAAAAAAAAATTTTACGATACCTCTATATGAGAGAGTTTGGTTTTTACCCATGGCTGTTTCCAACAGCATTTATCTCGGGAATGCTGAATATCTGCAGCCTTAGTTCCAGACGGGACGTCGCATTATTGTTGATGGCTTACAAGCTTCTGAATGGTTTTCTATCAGTTCCAGACATTCTGTCAAAAATAGGACTTTATGTCCCGGATAATTTCACGAGAGGCCGCCAACACAGGCTTTTAATTCTTCCCAGGTCCAGAACTAACTTACCAATGGTGATGCCCCTGGGAAGACTCACTAGGTTAATTAACTCCCTTCCAGCTAACTTGGATATTTTCCATATGTCCTACAACGACTTTAAGCGCGAAATATTGTATTTGTTCTAACTGTATATTTATGTATAATTTTTTTTACATAATTTGTTTACCGCTTTTGCAATGTATTGGTTTTTGTACTGTTTTTGCAAATAAATAAATAAATAAATAAATAAATTAAGAATTACCATCAAAAATATTTAATGAATTGTGTTCTCTTGGCACATTCCGCAGAGCGATATACAATTTACGTAAAATTTCCATTTCGTTTATTTATTTATTTATTTATTTAACGCCCAGAGGGCTTTTACATGTGGGTGGTACAAATTTAATGACAGTTTTGAAACATAAGAAAGAAAAGAAAGAAATAATAAAAATAAAATTACATAAGTATATGCGAGAAACAAAATTAAAAATAACAAGAACATAAATTAAAAAATACAGCGATTTGACTGGTTTACAAAAATATAACTTCCATTTAGGAATAGTATTGAAATAGGTCTTTTACGTAATCCACAAAATTCGCAAAGTTAATATTAAATATATCGACATCACTTAAGTATTGGTTTCCCATAGTGTGAAACCGTTGTATTGGGGAGTTCGCAATGTAATTGCGCTTATGTGTGTTGCAGTGGAATAGTGTATTTTGTCGTGTTGTTATTGTAGGTATTCGTAAGTTTATGAGTTGCAGAAGTTTGCAACAGTCGAATTTAGAGTTTAGAATCTTGAATAAAAAAGTTAAGTCGTTTATTTTACGCCTGTCTTCCAATGTGTGTATTTTTAGAGTGTTTAATAAGAAATGATATTGTAAGTCTTCTAGTGGGATATTTAATTTAAAATTTATAAAACGCAGAAATTTTTTTTTGTATTCGCTCAATGTTATTAATGTGAATTTTGTAAGAGGGAGACCAAACTACTAAGTTATATTCAATTATGCTTCTAACTAGAGATATGTATAACAGTTTAATGGCTTGTATGGAGTTAAAGTTTTTAGTTGTTCTTAATACGAAGCCTAGTGTTTTCTTGCCTTTGTTTACAATTTGGCGGATATGATTGGCGAAACTTAGTTTTTCATCCAAAATAATTCTGAGATCTCTCATTTCCGTGACTCTATCTAAAGCTGTATTGTTAATGGAATTGTAGCGTCGATATTAATCCATTGAATAATTAATAATAAACCGTTCGACCTACTTAGGTACGTACTTGCTACTTGCTACTTAGGTACGTATTTGCAGCCGAAATCAAAACAAAGCAACCTACCTGTTTCAAGACCTACTTGCATACTCGCGACAATACTAACGCGCACTCAGTCCGGGATACTACGAGAACTCGCCAGAAGGTTCGAGTCTACGGCCTATGCATAATCGCCGCAATGTCGAAGGTTCCCGAAACACACAGTCTGTGCGAGTGCCTAGAATTTAGTTGCCATCCATCTACCTACTGCCGCCGTCCGCCGTCTAGTATAAATAAGCCCGACGCATCGAGCCAGTCAGTCAGTCAGTCATAATTTCGCCGCCAGTCTACAAGGAACAACGAGTGTTAACCCGCGCTAATCTTACTAGCGCAAAGGACAACATTCCCGGCTTCGCCCGTACCATCATGGACTCTATCGGGACATCATCATAGCGCCTCGGCTACGTCCGCGGCCAGCGCTACTCGGATTACAAGCGCCCTGGTTCCAGCGTCTCTGACCAGCGCTTCTTCCACGCTACCATGACCACCACGAGGACACGCAGCATCCTCACTGGTCTACATCGTTCCCGTTCAACCGCCTATAAGGTCCGTCGCACCTTCGGCCGTCTCGTCAGCACTGGAGTGCCTGAAGACCTACGTTCTTCGCCAGAGCCTGACCTCCATCGAGTCCCGGTCACCAGCGCCCGGCGTCGACTCACTGACCCGCGCTTGACCTGCCAACACATCACAGCAGCAACCGGAGTATTCTACATCTGTCCTTCATCATCTCCTTGTCACGGCTACTGACTCACCAATAAACACATGTGACCTTCACAACCTTCTTTCATTTCGTGCCTTACCATAGATCCCCAAAGTGGTGACCCCGACGTGATCTGCAGCCCGACGTGATCTGCTCATTTCGTGCCTCACCATTGATCCCCAAAGTGGTGACCCCGACGTGATAGTGTTACCCCGACTCACCGGTAACCCCGTCTCAAAATGGGTGATCAGTAAAGGCAGCAACCGGAGTATTCTACATTTGTCCTTCATCATCTCCTTGTCACGGCTACTGACTCACCAATAAAACACATGTGACCTTCACAACCTTCTTTCATTTCGTGCCTCACCATTGATCCCCAAAGTGGTGACCTACGACGTGAGTTAATTTGTAAGTGTTATCGTGTGCTACGTTTATTTTAAAAATGTCTCTCCCGCCCGGCGCTACCACAACATCAACGACAAGTTACGGAGGTTACGTGATTAATAATATGGAAAAAATGGTGCTACAGCTACAAGAGGAAATAAACACCCTACGACGGGAGTTAACAACTCTGCGCGCCCAGGAACGCCCATCCAGGAGTACCAGTCCTCGTCGGCGGAACCATCACTTGCGCGGTCATTCCAGGGGTCACCCTACGTTCAGTACCCAGACGCGCTCCTGCGCAAAACCCTGCAACGTTGAGCAGGGAGACGCTTCGCTCACACTGATGTCGACCAGCACCAGCAGCCCGACGTGATAGTGTTACCCCGACTCACCGGTAACCCCGTCTCAAAATGGGTGATCAGTAAAGGCACCACGGAGCAGCATGCACCAGGCCATCTCCGCACAAGCGCGGATAATAGTGCCACCATGGTTATCTGAGTGAATCTTCAACCTGTGTTGTGAACATGTGTTTTGCAAAATTTTTTTTATGAAGTGTCACAGTTTTAAAAGACATTCGTCTCCGAGCTATTTCTTCTATCGCAGCCCTCAGCAAAGCTGCTGGGAAGGGGGTGTCTGTAGCGTCGATATTAATCCATTGAATAATTAATAATAAACCGTTCGACCTACTTAGGTACGTACTTGCTACTTGCTACTTAGGTACGTATTTGCAGCCGAAATCAAAACAAAGCAACCTACCTGTTTCAAGACCTACTTGCATACTCGCGACAATACTAACGCGCACTCAGTCCGGGATACTACGAGAACTCGCCAGAAGGTTCGAGTCTACGGCCTATGCATAATCGCCGCAATGTCGAAGGTTCCCGAAACACACAGTCTGTGCGAGTGCCTAGAATTTAGTTGCCATCCATCTACCTACTGCCGCCGTCGGCCGTCTAGTATAAATAAGCCCGACGCAGCGAGCCAGTCAGTCAGTCATAATTTCGCCGCCAGTCTACAAGGAACAACGAGTGTTAACCCGCGCTAATCTTACTAGCGCAAAGGACAACATTCCCGGCTTCGCCCGTACCATCATGGACTCTATCGGGACATCATCATAGCGCCTCGGCCACGTCCGCGGCCAGCGCTACTCGGATTACAAGCGCCCTGGTTCCAGCGTCTCTGACCAGCGCTTCTTCCACGCTACCATGACCACCACGAGGACACGCAGCATCCTCACTGGTCTACATCGTTCCCGTTCAACCGCCTATAAGGTCCGTCGCACCTTCGGCCGTCTCGTCAGCACTGGAGTGCCTGAAGACCTACGTTCTTCGCCAGAGCCTGACCTCCATCGAGTCCCGGTCACCAGCGCCCGGCGTCGACTCACTGACCCGCGCTTGACCTGCCAACACATCACAGCAGCAACCGGAGTATTCTACATCTGTCCTTCATCATCTCCTTGTCACGGCTACTGACTCACCAATAAACACATGTGACCTTCACAACCTTCTTTCATTTCGTGCCTCACCATAGATCCCCAAAGTGGTGACCCCGACGTGATCTGCAGCCCGACGTGATCTGCTCATTTCGTGCCTCACCATTGATCCCCAAAGAATATTCAAATAAAACAGGATTTTTATTTCTGCAGAAAGTCAGGGTTTTGCATTTGTCTACATTTAATTACAGATACAGATTATTTTGTATGCACCAATCTTTAAACTTATTAATATTTGATTGTAGTATTTGGCAATGATTTACATCAGTTATTTTTTTGTATAGCTTGATGTCATCAGCAAAGAGCAATACCTCGACATCGTCGAAGCAATTTGTTATATCGTTAATGAAAATGAGAAACAAAACCGGACCAAGGTGACTACCTTGCGGTAGGCCACTGGTCGCACAGAAAGCTTTCGATAGCAAAGATTTTATTTTAACAAATAGTTTACGATTAGTTAAATAGCTAGTAAACCATTTTAGCATGTTGTCTCTTACTCCTAGGGCAAATAGTTTTCGGGTTAGTAGTTTATGGGATACTTTGTCGAATGCTTTTGAAAAGTCTGTATATATGCAGTCGACTTGTTTATTTTTTGCAAAAGATTCTAATATAAAGTTTTGAAATATTGTTACGTTAGTTGCGGTTGATCTACCTTTGATAAAACCGTGTTGTTTTTGGTCGATAGTTTTATTAATTTGGGATAGATTTCATCAAGGACCAATGATTCAAAAAGCTTAGAAATTACTGACTGTATACAAATGGGGCGATAATTGGTTATGTCAGTGTCGTCTCCTTTTTTGAGGATAGGTGTAATGAAGCTCAATTTCCAGCGGCTTGGAAAATATCCAAGGAACAAGAGGCGGTTGAATAGTACTGTAAGCGGTTTAGATAATGCATTGGAGCATTTTTTAAGGAATATTGGTGGAATGTTGTCTGGGCCAGCAGATTTGTCAGTGTCTAAGGAAAGTAATTTCTGTTTGCAAGATTTTTGTGTGATACGGCAATTTGTTAAGTGTGTAGTATTACTAAATTTGTATTCGGGTATTTTATCATCGGGGGTTTCGTCATCGTATACGTTTTTGAAGAAATCTGAAAAAAGGTTTATAATGTCTTGTGTATTGTTTGCACTGATTCCATTCATTTGCACGGTGGGTAATCCGTGTTTTCATTGTTAATTTTTTTAAGAAATTTCCAGAGATTTTCGGATTTAAAAACATTATTCTCGATGGTAGTTATGTACATTTTGTAGCAATGTTTAGAAAGATCTTTACATTTTTTCCTAGTTTCCCTAAAGTTTATATAATCAGGTATGGATTTGCTTTGTTTGAATTTTTTGTGTTGACTTTTTTTTTGCTGAAGAGAGGCAGTTAGCTCCGATGAGAACCAAACTGGGTAAGTATACTTTTTCGGCGTGTAAAAAGGTACATAGGATTTAATAGTGTTAGAAAATGTAAAATAAAGTATGTCTAAAGATTTATCAATATTTTCACCATACAAAAAAGATCAGTCTATATTTGAGAGATGGCAGTTAATTGAGTCAAAGTCTGCTCGTTTAAAGTTCAGAGTTTTTTGTTCAGGTTTGGCATCGTTATCACAGGGTATGTTTAATTTCGTGTATAGGGGAGGATGGTGATTGTCGGCAGGTAGGAGCGGATTATTAGACAGTTCTACAGATATTTTAGGGATGTTTGATAGTACCAAGTCTAGTAAGCGATCGTTATTATTATAGATGAAATTGTGCTGGTACAGGTTTAAAATATTTGCTGTGTCCAAGATTTCTCGTGCCCGGTCATTTTCGCTTTCGTTTGTGATGTAGCCGCTGTCGTTGGATTCCCATTTTAGATTTGGAAGGTTGTAGTCTCCAAGAATAACAAGTTTTGAGTTTTGATATTTTGACAGGAGATGTTCAACGTCTTCACAATGGTTTCTGTATGTTTGAATATCGGAGAGTGGTGGTAGGTAGGTGGTTCCAATAATATTTTTTTCCAGTCCAGTAGAGATTTGCACAAATAAATGTTCAATGTTGTTGTTTTTCGTCGGTAACTTCCTAGATGAGTACTTTCGTTTAATTGCTATTAAAACACCTCCACCTCTTGACTTCGAACTTTTTTTTTTTTTTTTTTTTTTATTTCCTTTATTTTTTCCCAATTTATATATTTCACATTACAAGTTTTATAATAATAGGAAAGGGAACCCACTAAGGCGCAGCCTGTGCGTGGGTAATATAAGTTAATACATTAGATTTTTGTACCTAAAAATATATAACAATAAAAATAAAATAAAAAACAGTAAGCATAATAAAGAAAAACTAAAGTCTAAAAGATTGTGCAAGAGGTGCATATTAAAAATAAATCAAAGTAAAAATAAAGATTCTAAGATAATATATATGAATTAAAAGAACACAAGGTAAAATAATAATAACTATACAGAAACAAAATAGAAAAAAGTAAAAATTAAATGAATAATGCTTCAACATTTGCATTGTACAGCCACAACTTTAATTTTTTTTGGTATTGCGCTAGTTTAGTAGTTACTTGAATTTTTTTTGGTAGTAGATTAAAAGTGCGAGGTCCAATAAAGCTACTGTGAGTTTGCATTAGTTTGGTATTGGTTTGTGGGGTATAAAATACATGATTTCTTCTAAAGTTGATTTTGGGTTCATATTTTTGAAATTTATTTTGGTTTTTCATGACATATTTCAGGCTTTGAAGTAAAAATAGTTTACGGAGATTGAATAGTTGAGATTCCTTGTACAATTGATCAGTCGAAAATGTCCTCTTTTTATTATATATAACCTTGATAATATGATTTTGTACTATTTGTAGTGGTTTTATAAATGTATCTAGTGCGCCACCCCATCCTAATATACCGTACATAATTGAGGATTGCACTAGAGAAAAATAAATCATTTTCAATTTGTCAACATTGAGTACTTCCTTAAGTCTATAAAATATGTACGTCAGATATCTTAATTTAGAAACAGTGTTATTAATTTGTGGTTGCCAGTTTAAATTTGTGTCAATATATATACCCAAATATTTGATCTTTTCAATTTTTCCAATTTCAAAGCAAGAGGTGCATGTTACTTTATTACAGTTAGCATTATGTAGTCTAATTTTAAGGTTATTGGGAGGTTTGTTTTTACTGTTTTTATAAAAAGTTAGGTAAAATGTTTTACTATAGTTTAAGAAAAGTCTATTACAAGTTAGCCATGATACGACATATGAAATACATTTTGTTGCATTTAAAAAAGTTTCAGGCCATGATTTTCCATTTACTATTATTGCTGTATCATCAGCGTAAGATACAATTTTACCAGGGATTACAACATTACATAAATCATTAATATATATTAGAAACAGAATTGGGCCAAGCACAGTCCCCTGTGGTACTCCATTTTTTATCACTGTTTCTGTGCTATAAAAGTTCCCTATTTTTGTTTTTTGTAATCTGTCTTTGAGATAGTGAGTGAGAATTTTTAGTGCATCTTTTTTGAAACCTATTTGATTAATTTTGTTTATGAGTAGATTGTGATTTACAGTATCAAACGCTTTTCTTAAGTCTAAAAATATAGCTAGACTTTTTTTATTTTGATCAACAGATGTGTATAAATTTTTTGTCAGATCGAATATTGCATCTTCAGTGCTTAATTTACTTCTGAAGCCATATTGATTTTCGGACAGAATATTGTTTTGTTCTAGGTATTTCATAACTCTGTTTTTGATACATTTTTCAAATATTTTTGAAAGGTTTGAAACTAAGGAGATAGGTCTGTAATTGTCTAATATGTGCGTGTCACCCGATTTGTGAATTGGTATTATAGTGGAGATTTTAAATTGTTCTGGGAAATACCCTTCTTTTAGGGATATATTATAAATATGTTGCAAAGGAGTTAAAATATATTGTTTTATTTTTTTTTAGTGTATTACCTGATAAATTATCAATTCCTGAAGAATTAGTTGGTTTTAGGCTGTCAATGTGTTTTTCAATTTCATTAGTTGTGATAGGTGTAAAATAATCTAATGAGTTAATTGAATTGTTTGTTGGTACCAAAAGCAGAGATGAGTCAACGGGCGCTGTATTAGCAATCTTACTGGATGATTCAAGTACTTGGTCTACTACATTTGTGAAGAAGTTGTTAAAGTTATTTGCAATGTCAGATTTGTCAGTTATAATATTGTTATTTATTTTAATCTCCTTAACCTCTGTTGATGCTATTCTTTTTTTATTCGTTATTTCGTTAATAATATTCCACGTTTTTTTGGTATCATTATTTGCATTATCAATTTGTTCACCATAGTATTTTTTTTTACAACTTCTTATTAACCTATTTAGTAAATTTCTATACAGTAAATATCTTGTTTTCATGAAGGACATTGTTCTGACATTGTTTTTTTGACAGGCTCTTTGATAATTTATCATCTCTCTGTATAGTTTATCTCTTTGCTTAATGGAGACTATTATTCCTACAGTTATCCAAGGTTTAATTTTTTTATATTTTCTCTTAGATATAAC
This sequence comes from Hesperophylax magnus, assembly GCA_026573805.1. NCBI lineage: Eukaryota > Metazoa > Arthropoda > Insecta > Trichoptera > Limnephilidae > Hesperophylax > Hesperophylax magnus. The sequence goes on from JAIUSX010000011.1 coordinate 26,627,819, forward strand.
AATTTTATTTGTACTTTTTGAAATATATTCTTGGAGAGTTTTATAAAACGATTCTAATTGAATATGGGTTTGAAATTGATAGAATTTGATCCCAATTTTCCAAAAGAAGTAGATTATTTAATGTGAGGTAATTAATATTATTTTTTTCAACTGTTTCACATTTTTCTTTTGAATTTGCAGTTAAGATGTTGTGTCCGTAAAATGTTGGGTAATGATCAGTAATGTTTGTTAATAGAGTTGAAGATGTTGTTTTAAAGTGTTTGTGTGATTTAACAAATATGTGATCTAGAATCGTGGAGTTATTCAGATTTTCTCTAGTTGGTGAGTTTATGTAAGACTGATATCCAGCACACGACAAACAATCTAAGTACTCATTAATACAGTTTGTTCTTTTGTTATTTTCATTTATATTTATATTGATATCACCTGTTAATATTGCAAAGTTGAAGTTATTTTTGTTAGTCATTTTTAAAAGCGAATTAAGTTCGTTAGTGAAGAGAGATTCATTTAGTGAAGGTGATCTATAGATAGCTATTAGCAGATAATTATAATTGTTATGGTTAAATGTTAATTTAATAGCATTTGCTGTTTTAAAATCTAAAATCTCGAAAGCAGTTTTCATGAGACAGTTATTCATAAATACCGTGACTCCATCGTGTCCAGTATGTTTGCATTTAGATGAAATGGTTATATATCCTGGCAGGTTATAGGGTATTACCTCTTTCATCTGTGTCTCTGTTAATATAATTATACTAGGAGAAAAATCTAGACTTCCGATTAGGACACAGAGTTCATCAAAGTGCTTTCTTAAACTCCGTATGTTCATATTTAGAACTGAAAAATTAACATTTTTAAAATGATTATTTAGTTCACTTGTGTTTTTACATATAAAGTTTTCATGCAAAAAATTTTCATCAGACATTTTGAACAATGATGAAGTATTTATACATGTATTATGGTCACTTGTTTATTTATTCGGAGGGAATGTCTTCCGGCTGCCTTATGTGGATGATTGGGGCTAATTCATCTTTTCTCATCATTATGTTACCATTTTTTGCCCAGATAAACTTGTAGCCTAGTCTTGATGATTTCGCCAGGAATAGGAGGTGTTTATTATTTTGTGACAATTGTTCATTAATGTAAACAATGTTTTTATAATCTTCAGAAAAATTTATATTTTTTGGGTACAAAGTACCATATTTTCTTTTCTGGGTTATAATATTGTCCTTACTTTCTTTGTTTTGAAAAGAAACTACTATCCCTGGATTTTTACTTAATGGGTTTCTGTTTTTAATTCTATATGCGTTTGTTATTTTAGGTAATTCAGTTTCGCATTTTATTGTTTCCAATATATTGTGAACTATTTTAGGTAAGTTTTCATTCTCTTTGAAAGGAACACCTTGTATTTCAATATTATTTTGTTTTTGAAATTGTTCCATTTTGTTCAATTGCATTTTGATTTCCTTATTATCTGATTGTAATTGTTTAATTAAATTATCTTTGATTTTATTTTTTTCTTCGTATTCGTCAATTTTATTACAACAGAATTCCACAGACTTTTTAAGTTCTCTGAGTTCATTTTTCAGTTGTTCGTTAAAAGATTTCATTAACTGTTCTGATAAGTCCTCAAATTTTTTTTCCATAAATTTCATCATTTTGTTAGTGTGATAGTCTTCTTCCGAATCGCTAGATGGCGCCTTTTTTGAGGTTTTCTTTTGCCTGTTCATTTTAATGTGTTTTTGGTGTATTGCACCTAGATGGCGTTGTAATTTATGTAGAAGGTTGGTGTACTAAATCGACTTATTTTAAAATAAAAAAAGCCGTTAGGCGATGGCAGGGAGCGAACTCTGTACCCTTGGGACTGCGCTTGAAGCAAGTGACGTTTGCCGCTCTAAACCGCTTAGCCACCACCGGTATAGCGAGAGCTGCGATTATACTGTTATATTAGTGCTGTGAGTCTTAGAGATGTTAGGTATTCTGATTTTGAGTGGTTATTACAGGCAACAACACTGTACAAGCTCACTTCACAGATTTTAAAATCACTTAAAAATGTATATAACGATGCCGTTATTATTTAAATAAAGTAAAGAAGTTCACTATTGTTACACAGTTATGCGATTATCAATGTCTTTTTTATTAAATTCGATGTATAAAGTATTAATTTTGAATATTATTTGCAGAGCGATTTTTGGCGTGCACACTGTGGGTATTAGGTACGTTGATAGTGTGATCTGGCATTTCTGTCACAACGAAAAATTTTGTAGTTAGTAAGTCCAAGTTCAGATGATTTTATTGCAGAGTCAAGCCAGGTTTCCGTAAGTGCATATACGTCATGATGATGGGACGGAAGAGCTGCGTGATAGATCGTTTAGTGAGTAGATATGAGTAGATCGTTTAGTTTTGTTCGTAGTCCACGGATGTTTTGGTAGTATATTTTCAGCTTAGTTATACTCGGTTTTTTGGATGGATGTTGACTATTTTAGGTGACGAATTTATATACTTTATAGTTATGTCCGTTTCTCCATTGGCTTTACGTTTTTCAAGTTCCGTCCGTAAGTTCATTAGGTGCTTTTGCTGTGCTGGGGTCGAGTCAGAGTAAATGCGTACATTATTCTTTAAGAGATGTTTTTTTCCTTGTAGTATTCTAGCTGTCTGGGAGTCTTCAAACTGGATTTTAATTGGTCTTGGCTTGTTATTATTATAATTACCAAATCGGTAAACTTTAATAATTTTATTTTTTGCAGGTATATCTATATTGGAAATTATTTCCGTTACTGCAGTTTGGTCATCCAAGATTTTGTCAGTAGCTGTTACCTTTGCACTTTCAGGTACATTGCACAAAATTATATTTTTCGACCTCTCCGTAATTTCGTTCGTTTCGTGGATTACCTCACAGATATTAATATTGTTTTGAGATGGAATAATTTTTTGAATATCTTTGTATGCCCGCAGTTTTCCTTCCAAGGCACCAGTTTTGGCAGCTACCGCTGCCGACATGCTGCCAATTGCTGCTAAGATTTCGCATGCTATGGGTGTAATTTTAGCGATTTGGTCCTTGTTGAACTTATTTCCAGGGTCAAGAAGCACTTTGTTTATGGCGTTGACTGCCCTTTCTGCATTTGAGATATATGATTGGACATCCATTGTATATTATTATAATTATAATTATTATTTTTTATTATATAAATAATTGAACTCCGTTTCAGAACCACTGGTTTAACTACACTGACGCAAGGTAGAGTGATATGTATTTTGTATAGGCGTATTTAATTTCCGTTTTTGAACTTTTGGTACTGGGACACTAAAAAACTGCAGTTTTAACACTTTATTTTAATAAAGTTAGCACTTATTATTAATATTATGTGTTGTTTTAGTGTTCAGATTTACTGTAAGAACGTTATTTTTATTATTTAGACTGGAGAGGAATTGTTGACGTTTGGACTGTCAAATAGTTTTGTTGTATTTATGAGTAATAATGCGTAATCTTCTTATTGTCTGATTCAGAAATTGAAAAAAAATATATCTGTTCGTAGATACAAACACTGCGCAAGTGGATGGTAGAAGAAATCCGAACGCCGGGGGAAGGCACAGAATAACCACGCGAATCAAAGAGAAATTTCAAAAGAGAATTACGAAAGAAGGTATGCATGTGAATAAAACGAGAATAATTATTTATTTTTGTCAAGGCTAGGTTCAGTTGCGTCCAACCTCTTTGAAATCGCATGATGGTTGTTTTGTAGGTAAAAAAAGTTGGTTTTGTCTACATTTGTATTGAAATCGTTTGTAATCACGTTGCTTTTAAAAAACCTCTTTCTCTTTTCTGAAATCCCATTAAGGTACATATATTATTTATGACGATACTTGCTAAGTTAACCCGCATGAAAAGTAAACGTATTCTTATACTAAGAAATCAGTATTTTTATCGTAGAAATCTTTATTGCACATGGTCGTGCTTCCTTAGCGAGTACACCATAACTTTACAATAAACAGAGCAGTCAAAGGTAGAAACGAACAAAACATAAACCCGGAGCATATAATATTGGCTACCCTGAATATATTACTTGAGTTCGCTGAAGGAAACATAAATAATTATTCATGCTGAACCCCAAATAAGGACAATTTCTGTCTGTCGTATCCTGGAGAAACATAAAACCAAATAGCCCGTTGTGTGTTCAACGGGAATTACGTCATCATCTTGTAAATAAACTGAAGACGGGCTTCTTTTATTACCACATCATTCTTTTCTGTATTTTATATGCATTTTGATTTATTCTTGTAACCATCTAAAATGTTTTCTTATTATCAGGTTATCCCTACAAGGCTGGAGCAAATAAAATAATACTACAAAACAATATTGTAGATTTGACAAGTGAAGAATGTAATTTTTTTTCTGTTCGTTGAATATTTTTAGTTCATCTATCGATATTGATAGATGTTACAGAAGAGAGACACTTTGACATTTTAGTTGGCGAAAAAATGAAATATGATGGCATCTTTTTTAGTTTTATTGAGTTTTATTTTCCAATGTACATTTGTTACTAAAATTTAGTTTACTTTGCTACTAACTAAAAAAAAGTTTTAAGATTGCTAGTTAATGACACGGTTGTGTTGAAATCGGTAGCAAAGTAAACAAAGATTGCTAGTTAATGACACGGTTGTGTTGAAACTGGTAGCAAAGTAAACAATGATTGCTAGTTAATGACACGGTTGTGTCGAAACCGGTAGCAAAGTAAACAAAGATTGCTAGTTAATGACACGGTTGTGTCAAAACCGGTAGCATAGCAAACAAAGATTGCTAGTTATTGACACGGTTGTGTAGAAAACGGTAGCATAGCAAACAAAGATTGCTAGTTAGTGACACGGTTGTGACGAATCCGGTAGCATAGCAAACAAAATTGAAGTAACAAATGTACATTGGAAAATAAAACTCAATAAAACAAAAATGTCTAGAAATTGTTACATTGTTAATGCCCAAGACATACAAAAAAAAAACGATGAAAATTTACTTTCGATTTCGATTCAAACCCGCGACCTCCGGCTTACCAGTGGAGAGCCTTACCCCTCGACCACGGAAGCCGTCAGCCATAATAATAAGCTAATATAGTCGGCTGGTGGTTTTGATTTTTTCAAACTAACAATAATGCGAAAAATTCGTTTAGGACCTATTTATTGCGTATTAAGCCGGGATATAATGTGTAGTTCTGGAACACGTTAAAACATATTCTAATATTTAGGGAAAAGATAGTTTTTATAAAACATAGATAAAAGAACCTAAAAATCATGACATAACACTTAAATGATTAGTTACTCAATTATAATTTTCTTTTAACCACTCGAGTGCTCGCGTCAATAACTGGAATATGAGTTGAGTAGTGTTCGAGTTGGAAATTTCTCGCCCTCATTAAAAAAAATCGTACCACTGAATTTAAATAAGAATACATATAAACTAGTGATGATGCTATATGGCCAATGAATTCACCTATATTTTTAGGATTTATAAAAAAAGTATTAAAAATCGTAAATGCGCGAATTCTGCGAGTCAAAAATCGTCGCCCCAGTGCTTAATTGTCCAAACGACCATTTTAGCGAAAATGAGTTTTTAACGCAATATTGTTAAGAATCAAATTACGCGTCGTTCGATGAAGAAAAAATAGTTTTATCAGCCTCCTACAATTAATTATAAGCATTTTAAAATGTCAATGTCCACAACAATATTCTAAAAGTGAGTCCTTGTTTGGCCAATCTCCTTATTAGGCCAACCTCCTAGAGTCGAGAATTAAAATTGCGTGCTAGTTTGTTCAAACTCCACCAACCGACCAATTACAGCACGATGCGAGGATCACGTGATGCCGCCATCTTAAGTTTTTACATTCCAACGGTGTTTGTTTTCTGGTGTTACGCGGAAGTAAAAAAGCATTTAAATATATACCAAGGAGTTTTTGATAGACAAAACAACAGGAAAATGTCAATAACTAATTACAAAAGTGCATACATATGCAGCAGTGCGGAAATAGAGCGGTAAGTGTTAGTTTTAAATATCTCTATCAATACCAAATTTGTTTTGTTTTTTACATTGCAATGAACTTTGTCATACAGCGTGTTCACTTTTCTGTTTTCGCTCAGACTCTACTTTTTGCAAGTTTTTGCTGTCAAAATTGGTTTTTTGACTGACGATTCATATTAAACTAGTTAGATTAGTATTTCAATTCGAAATTTTCAGTATATCCGTATTTGTATGTAGCCGTTTGAGATTTACAAATTGATCTATAGTGATTATGCAGTTTGTTGAAATAAATTATAGTTATATAATAAATTATAATTCTGATTTTTTCCTCATTTGTGTGTTTTGGGGTTTTGATTACGATTCTAAGCATTACCAACAAAAACGGTAGGATTTTAATTTTTAGCCAAAAAAACATGTATAGGTATATTATTCACTGAAATAATTTGCATAAATTTCATATAATTTAAGTGATTTCCTGTGAAGCTGCTGACCCTGTACAAGTCTCAAGTCCGCCCAACAGTTGAATTTGGGAGCCACCTCTGGGCTGGTGCCCCAAAATACTTAATTAACCTACTTGAATCTGTGCAAAGGAGGGCGATCCGTCTGATTGACAATCCGTTGTTAACAGACCGATTGCCTTCTCTAATGCATAGACGCAATGTAGGCATGCTGTGTCTGTTCTACGGGTATTTCAATGGAGCCTGCTCCAAGGAGCTAGCAGCATTGATCCCTGATGCACCGGTGCACGTGCGCGAAACTCGACGGACACGAGCGGAACACCCGTTTACGATTGACGTTAGCTTCATGAGAACGGGTCGTTTTTTGTAAGTCGGTTCGTATGTGGAACGAGCTACCGGCATCTCTCTCCTATAATCCGAGCCTCTTCAAGGCCAGCATTAATAAATCCCTTCATACAGCCCCTACCTTAACCCGCCTCACAACGCCGCCCAACCGGGTGGTTACATAGTTCCCCTGTCTGTATACTGGCAGGGACGCTCTTGTGAGGTGTCACATAAAAAAAAAATCTGATCGTAAGAGATTCAGCCTACTGCGGTCATCTTCAGACTGGTGCAGATATTCCTTAAGCTGTGCTTTATATACATTAAATTTAGGGAGGGGGATTAAAAGGGGTGGAATGCAATGATTTTATTCAAATTATATGGATATCCCATTTTCGTTGCTATGTCGTAACAACGAAGATGGAAGTCTAAAGATGGTTGATAGGCTAAACCCGGTCACGGTCAGAAATAAAAAAAGTTGGTCATTGTTTAATATATTATTATCATTGAAGTAAATTATTATAATGGAACTGTCGAGTACCTGGCACGCGTTTCAATGCCACTCAAAGAAAGATTTGTCCCGCATCCCACAAACCCTCCCCCCTCACGGATTATCCTCACCCTTCCCTCTTTCAGTCCCTACTGCTAAGCTACAAGAAATAATGCACTCATTTTTATAACAACTCGATCGCCACCTATTATACAATCTGAATGCAAATTTCATAACGCCAGAGTTCACCTTTATGTATGGAAACCTTCGCCGGCGTGCGCAAAGCAACTCACAAAAGTTTCATCGCAATCGGATGAATGATATAGGAAATAATAAGAGAATCTTTATACAAATTTCACAACGCCATAGTTCAATATAATATAGGGAAACCTTCGCGGGCATGCGCACAACTCAAAGTTACAAAGTTTTATCGCAGTCGGTAGAGTGGTATGGGAAATAAGATGTGAATTTGTATATAAATTTCATAACGCCAGAGCTCACTTTTATGTATAGAAAAGGTATAGGAAATAAGAAGGAACCAACAAATAAAAAATCACTATTATAAATATATATATATAGATTCCACCACGAATTGTCAGTATCCATAATAGAAATATTGAAAATAAACTCATCCTGTATATAACTAAAGGTGGTCGTTTGAACAAACAAGCACGGAAAGTTCTACGCAAAAGTTGCCCTATCTCCAATTCCAGTTTGTTCAATCTCCATTTACAAAATTCTGGTGGTGCGTTTTTGTTCAATCTCCATTTTAAAATGTAAAAAAAAGTATCAAAAACTATCCTTAGTCAATTTACAAAGAATTATTTAAGCTGATCAGACCTTTAGCTTGACGGAAATATCTTCATCTTAAACACCTGTCATAATGTTTCATTGAAATAATCAAAGAAAACCTCCTCCTGTAAAATTTGCAAATGGTCGTTTGGACAATTAAGCACTGAGGTGACGAAATGGCACATTATGGCGTGCGATCGCTCAAGAAGTTTTGCAATCTCGGCATAGTATCTATGCCGAAAATCACTTTAGTGGACGTATTTATAAAAGCGACTTCGTGATGTAAATAGTACAATTGTTTATGGAGCTTATCTGTCATTAAGAATTATTAGTTAATTGAAATTTGAATATCACCTGGAAAAAATCCTCTGGAAAAAATCGTACTTATATACGTGGGCCCGGGCATGTGTGTTTTTTTGTATGAAAAATCTGAAAAACTTTTTTTAGATCTCGACATCAGCGTCACTTATCGGGTCCAAAACTATCATATAAAAGAAGGGTTTACAGGCCGTTTCCTATTAAATTTTTAGTATTTTCAAAATAATTCGGAACACGTGTTTATGTACCTGCGTTTATACTGATAATATACAATGACGAAATGCGCAAGTATTAGAATTTTGTGAACTCGTGTTCCGACATCGCGATAGCACATTGTTTTACTGAAAGTTTATTAGGAAACCGATCAATTCATTCGTTAAAGGCCTGCAATCCGGTTTTTAACCGGATTACGAATAATTGGAAGGCATTTTTAATAAATAATCATTATTTTGTGTCAGTGAAATTTCGCTGTGAACTTTCTTGAAGTTAAGATTGAATTAGAAAGAGAGACAAGGTGACCATTGCTTCTCCACAGGTTGCGGGTTTGAAATCCAACTAGTTAGTACAAACATTAATTTATTTTAATTATGTGTATAAATTTTTTTTTCACTACATTTCAGTAAGTGGCAAATGCGATGCAACTGCTTTATTTCTTTTTAATGGGATTTCCGAACGTTGAAGAAAAGGAAGACATCTCTTTTCACAAATTATTTGCTGTTCATAAGTAGTCGCACTCAACTAACTACCTATCCATCACGCCGTCTCCCGCCCAGTAGGCACACTCCTCGTCTCATTTACATGCATACATCGTCTCATGCATACATGTAAATTAAACTCCTGAGTGTGCTCGGGCCCAGCGCTCACTCAGGAGTGGCGCATGGTGCCGATGGACTGGCGTCACCACCGTGTTGTCGGGGCCATTCAAATACCTTTCAATCAAGTTAATTGTCTTATAATAACACGAATTATTCTCAATCAGGGAGGTATTAATTAAATTAATAGATTAGAACTTTTTATGTTTTTTGTATTGCTTACAATATGTCTTGCATTTTCGTTTTATATTATTATTTTTTTATATAACCTAATCGTTGATAATTACTTATGGTAACTACTTATAATGTTAAATTCTTTTTTCTATGAAAATGTTAGAAGTATATTTCAATAAAATAAAATGTAACATACTTTCAATTTTTTAACGTTGTAGGACCTCATGCAGTTACAGGAAAAATAAGTTGTAGTGATTGACATTTTGAGGCGAGTTGATGAACGGGATAAAGGAAGGAATTAAACGAAGGAGGAGATACAAAAAATGCCCGTCCCCCTGCTGCAAAAACACGCTTTTGTTTTCTTTAAATTTACAAATGGGTGCATAATTATTTTTACTTTTTTTATCAAACAATTGCTAAAATGACATTCTTGTAATATTTTGTATTAAAACCCCTTCTGTAGCAGTTTTTTTTTTATTTTATTTATTCTTAAATATATTTGTATTACAATGGTATAGTATATTGCCCTCCACGCTAGGAGTTCACCTTTGTTTTGGAGGACTTTTTCTATTGTAAAGTTGTATAATACTAAAACAATACAGTGGAGTTGGTTACACAGAGAAACAATAAAAATTAAAATATAAAATCGATTTTTCCATAGTTATAACAAAAAAAAGTGAAATATAAAAAAATTAAATATTAAAAGGATTGTAGCCAGTTCCGTGTGTGTTTTTTGTATTCTGTAAGATTAAATGTTTTATATTGTGTTGGAAGTGAATTGTATAGTTTTATAGCCTGGAATCTGTAGTGTTTTTGTCCAAAGGATGTGTTGGTTTTTGGTATTAGTAGTTGGTGTGCATGTCTTGTTCTGGTATTGCGATAAGTTTGTGAAGTTTTAAAGGTGTTTAGGTTCTTGTAAAGGAAAGTAAGTATTTGTTTTGAATATAATTTTTGAATCTTCAACACTGGAAATTTTTTGAATATGGTTGAAGTGGGTGTTAGTATTGGTACTTTAAGTATTACTTTTATTAAGGTTTTCTGAGCTTTATACAGTGTGTCTATGTATTTTTTACTGGCATAGCCCCAGGCAATAATGCCGTATTCCATTATAGATTGTTCTATTGCGAGGTATATATTATTTATATCAAATATGTTTAGTATATTTCTCACGTTTTTGAAAAAGTAAATCAACTTGTTTATCTTTCCTTTAACCGACTCAATATGTCTGTCCCATTTTAAATAACGGTCGAAGTATATACCAAGATATTTGATATTTTCGGTTTGTGTGATTGGAGGACAATTGCATGGGGTGCTCGCTGAGTGACAGGAATGTATTAAAGGTAGATGTTTTTGGAGGGTTGGCCTCTCGAGTTAAACCTAGTATTTGTTTAATAATTTTAATGGGTATTTCCATAAATAACTAAATTAACAAATTATAAATTACGCACATCAAGCTTCGTTATCAGAATCTAAGTACTTATATTATTATTTTTATTAGTTAGCGTTTTTTGTTAGTTTTTTTTTCTTCATAATATCAATTCACAACAATACTATACCAAAAGCGCAGGAACATGTCAGCAAGGATTCTGTTAGTGAGCAGTTTACTAAACACTGTAACATACACACATTTTTACTTATTACACTACACAATCAATATACGAAATACTTTGTTGTTAAAACTGCTTTATTAAGTATTAAAACACCAACCGGTTGGGGTTCAGCTTGAACCTTCTTCAGGGCGAAAGTAAATATGTGCTTACAGAAAATAAGAGCAAGACAGAAATTCAAGTGTTGTGTGGGAGGGGGTGGGGGTTTTCGATCGCTTTACTACTAGACCAATGCCTCCGTGGTAGAGGGTCGCAGGTTCAATTCCCATCGGGCGAAAGTAAATATTATTTAATTCATTTGTCTTATTTGACGATTTACTATTATATTTGCGGCACGTTCCAGAGTGGAAGCTACTCTTAGTATCTCCCTGATGTAAGACCACCATTCAGAATTGAGACGTGGCTTGAAATGGCTTCGGCTGTGTTTGGTGATATTAATATGAATAGCCAGGAACTTCCCCACCGTATTGATACGTGGCTTGAAATGGCTTTGGCTGTGTTTGGTGATATGAATATGAATAGCCAGGAACTTCCCCACCGTATTGATACGTGGCTTGAAATGGCTTTGGCTGTGTTTGGTGATATGAATATGAATAGCCAGGAACTTCTCCACCGTATTGATACGTGGCTTGAAATGGCTTTGGCTGTGTTTGGTGATATGAATATGAATAGCCAGGAACTTCCCCACCGTATTGATACGTGGCTTGAAATGGCTTTGGCTGTGTTTGGTGATATGAATATGAATAGCCAGGAACTTCCCCACCGTATTGATACGTGGCTTGAAATGGCTTTGGCTGTGTTTGGTGATATGAATATGAATAGCCAGGAACTTCCCCACCGTATTGATACGTGGCTTGAAATGGCTTTGGCTGTGTTTGGTGATATGAATATGAATAGCCAGGAACTTCCCCACCGTATTGATACGTGGCTTGAAATGGCTTTGGCTGTGTTTGGTGATATGAATATGAATAGCCAGGAACTTCCCCACCGTATTGATACGTGGCTTGAAATCGCTTTGGCTGTGTTTGGTGATATTAATATGAATAGCCAGGAACTTCCCCACCGTATTTTTCCCCATCTTTTTGCCCTCCCCACTACCTTCATCAGCACAACATTCCTCAAGTAGGGATGCCATAGCCTCACTAGTTCTTGTTAGTTGGGAGAAGTTGGGACTCTTATGCGGTTCCACATTTAAAAAAAAGATAAAAGTGACGTAATAAGCGTCGGTGTGGGGAATTAGGAAGTCTTATTGTTTAGTAAATGGATTTTATTTGTTTTTAGTGATTTTATTAACTATAATTATGCCTTGCCACAATACGATTGTTAAATGTGAAAGTTAGATCAAATTTTGTTTATATTATGATTAGATTAAACTGTAAAATTGATGGAAAAAAATTAAACTAGGTCAATTTTTTGTTGTCAAACACATATATGTATATACTTTGTATTTCGCATTCATTTTTTTTTCACCTCACTTTTACTTATTGGTTACAAGGTAAATAAAGTTTGGTTTTAATTTCTTGATTTTTCAAATATGTCAGATCATTACGCCTCTCTCGATACGGGAACTCCTCACAGTAAGACAAGAGTGAAAACAATATTTTTATGCACAAAAATAAAATTTTGAAACATTTTAGAGCTTTTCAATTATAATATTTAGGTTTTCCTAACTTTCAATTAATCAAATGGGAAAGTAATTTTGGAAAAAGTGTGTGCAACTTAAACGAAGCAGGGTAATTAAAAAATCTCATTTAAAAGTAATATGGTGTTTTATTTGTGTTTATAAATGTTAGCACAAATAATACTAACCTAGTTGGTAACTGTGAATTATTTGGTTTTGTCCCTCGACAGCATAATATATAGAGTAAGACAACAAACATTCAACAATGGTCAGATATCTACACTAGTTTTTCAAACGGGAAATTCCCAAACCACTAGAACAAAACAAAGGAAAACAAAACCCTGCAGCCGGAAACAAAAACACAAGAACAAAAAGGCACAGTTTGTTTATATTACTGCGCACTTTGTAAAAAGGAAAAGCATGTTTGTACCGTACTTACTGCAGTCGCCGACGTAAGAGGACAGAAGAAAAATGTTTTCCGGATGTCCGGAGCTTTGCTGGCCTGTTGGCTGTTGGATATTGCCGCTGTTGCTGCCACCAGAGCCGCCTGTCGGAATCGAACACAAAGGATATTCCGCTGATCGAATAACTAAAGAAAATGTGTCGTATACACCAAAAGAAAGGATTTTTACACTACACTACTGTTACCTTTTTGCGTGAAAGGGTCTTTCGTTAGTCACTGGGTATACTTTATTGGGAAAATGAATGTCGCAATTCCAAGAATTTATTGATTTCGTTTTAGAAAATCTTACAATAACATTTAAATCTTACAATTTATATCGAGTAAGTAACTGAGAGCTGATGGAGAAGTTGAATGTTACGGAGCATTTGTCTAATCAGATTGGGTCACTTAACTCTTTTTAGTCATTTAAAGGGTATTTCTTTTATTGTACCTTCAATTCGGGGAGAAGGAACTGAGGAGGGAAAGGAGATGGGAAAAGGGAAGGTTCTGAAGTACCTTGCAAATACACTTTCTGGTATTCTTTCACCACAGCGATACATATATTATCTACCGACCTGGAAACTGTGCTGGATGAATACTGAAGTATATGTGCATAATCTGAAAAGAATTACGCAGTCTCCGATTGAGAATTTTGTTTATTCCCAGTGCGGATGCCGGACAGAACGCGGCGCACATACGGAATCGCCATGGAACCTATTTCTATTGCAGATTCTCATTTTACTGCACAGTAGAAACGGTAGATGCATTCCTAAATGTTATTCGTTGCATGAAATAATGAAATCAGCCACTGTGCTGGTCAGTAACTATTATCCGGATCATTGGAAATATAAGTTTGAACAAATAATAGCGTCCTAACGATTTTCCGCATTAATAGCAGGATTAAACAGTTAATTTGTGTGTATTTGAATGTAATTTACCTTTGAAGACTGCTGAAAACAACTGCGTACGCATTATGTTAGGTTTAAAGAGTGAATTTTTGTTTAATGTTAATTCGCAGTTCACTCAATGTTACTAAATTGGTTAAATAACAAAAACTACCTTAGTACTTTATTATATATTTTAGTTAATTTAACAAATAAATAATGGTTTTTTAGACGATTAGTATTCTTTACCTATGACAGGTAAAGAAAACTACCAATTTTGAAGACTATACCGTGAACTGTGAACTAAATAAAGTGGTGCCATCACGATGCGACAAATGGCTGCATTATGCCTTTGGGTATTTCCACTTCGCCAAAGGCTTAATGCATAATTTTTTCACATTCCACAATCAATATTTTTTGAAGTAGGAGTATATAAAATAATGCCAGGTTATGCGTATCACGGGAATGTTTATCTGCTTTTGGAAAAAATGTTTGATAAAAAATTAGAATTTAGCACTTTTATTTTATAATTGTCATGGGTGATAGACCATGTTTATAGCGCACTCGTCTGTGTGAGTACAAGCCGCCGCTGCTCATAAGATGAACAAAATTCCAAAAACGCATGCAAAATAATCCTTGCATTTTTTCCACTGTGCCACTGTGCATCGTTTTCCTCAAGCCATATTACGGCTATTTAGCGAGATCCAATGAGAAGAGGGTCGCCCGGCTAATATTGTCAGTGTAATTGGATACCTTAATTGTCAATAAGGGCGTTCTAACCAGGCGAGAAATACGGGTTGCCAATACCACATTCAATACATCATACATATGTGTGATACTCGTATAATTTCCTGTACCGTACTAGTACTGTATCAAAATATAACTGGGCGTTGAAAATAACAGTCAGATTCCGTCAAGGATTCACGCTACTGGCGAAAAAGAACAGTCGGAAAAAATGGATAATACTTATCAGTAGAGTATGCGATTAGAATTCAACGCATCGCGGCTTATGATTTTGCATCGTATTAGGAGTGTTGTGTTTGTGCATGTTCGAGGAACGAACAAGGGTTGGAATAGCCGACTAAAGGGCTATTCCACACAGATAACGAATAAATGAATTCTATGGCTTGTGACAGGCGAATGCGAAAACACAATGCGTAACGTTAATTCACAATCAACTTACCGGGTGGCGATGGTGAAATCTGCATAGAGAGCCTCATCTGTCAGCACTGGAACGGGATTGTGGTTCGTTAGCACTCGTTATTTTAAAATAAATTGCGATAAAATACGTATTATGATTATTCCGATAGATAACCGGCGATCGAGATTTGACAGGACGAATGGTTTTTGTGCGACTGCTCGGCTCACGGCCCTCCGTGGTTATTGCTGACGTGTGCGAAATTTAAACTGTACAGCTTAAATTCTGACGATACTATTGGTTAGCACACGGCCTGTCAGAAGCAATCGGCGTGACGGAACAGTGCATGTGTATATGTGTGAGCGCAACGTTTGTAGATTTCAGGGGGTTAAGTTTGATAAGTTGGGTGTGTTCATATATTAAGCCTTACATTATGAAACGTGATATTTATATAAATATTTTGCAGAGTTAGACTTCTCAATCAATTATAGTGATATCACTAAAAAGATATTAAAGTCGTGAACGATACCATGCGTAACTACTTTTTAATGAGAAGAATGTGTGAATCACTTAATCAGAATTAAAACCTCAAGGACTCTGACTTATTTTTTGATACACGCACTACTTTTAGTAGAAAAATGAAGACTGTTTTCCTACAAAGATCAAAGTAAACAACTTAGACATACTTCGTTTAAATATATATATTTTTTTAATTTATGTTTATCTATTTATATATATTTTTTTTGTTTTACCCTCTAAATTTTTTCAAAAATAATTTGTAAATTCTTATAAGGATATTGCGCATTTCTTTTATATCTCTATTTGTAAAATAATATTCCAATGTATATATTTTTCCCCTATTTATAAGTCAAAATATTTGTAAATGTTTTTAACTGCTGTTTAAGTCAATTCGTGAGAAATAGTTTGGATGCAGGTGAATTCTCTAGTTGATGTTTTGTATATTCTTATCAATTGATATCTGTATCTGTTTTTTCTCCTAAATAAAAAAAAAATAAAAAAAAAAATAAAAAATGCTCTTTTACCTACACATTATATTATTTTAGCAGTCTTGACCTCAAATAAATAAATAAAAAAGGTAAAACAATTTTAATGCTTCTTAAACAACACTACGTGTAATTTTAAACACACTATTGGTTATACATTCTGTAGTTTTACTAATCTTGGCGTCAAATAAATAAAACGATCACCAACAGTTAATGCTTCTTGAACGATATTTTCCGTAATTTCGAATATACTATTAGTTATGTACATTATTATTGTTTTGGCCGTCTTAGCGACTAGTAAATAAAAAAAGGTAACAAACAGTTAATGCTTTGGCTAGACGCGTAGCGCCTATCGTCGTGACCATCCCAACATCCAGTAGTTGGAACTCCCAAATGTTAGGGTTCCCTTATAATATTATGTTGGTTCGTGTTCGCGTCAATGTTGGCGTTATTTCTAACGGTTTAATTCATCGTTGGCGTTTTTGCAAATTGGTCAACACCCAGTACTATATTGAATGAATTGTGTGAGGTGGAAATTGTATTAGTAGGGTGCCTACTTATCTGAGCAACCTTTATGGAACAATATAACTCCTTGTTACTGGTAATATGGCCGCCTGGCAAGTAATTTGATTATAGGTGGGAACATATTGAGAACCGCTTACTAGGCTGTAGTTCATTACCTATATCCGAAAACACAATCTTAGAACACGTAGTTTCTAATGAATTATCTATGGAGGAAATTCCATTCCTTAGGTTAATACACTCACACACTTAGGTAAGAACTCTATTATCGTCGGCTGGCATATCGCCATTGCCTCCGAACAATTTGAAACAATTGGTACTTGATACACATATAAAATATTCCATGAACAGAATTTGTACGAGAACATTAATGGTGACGGCTAGCCTCACCTCCATTGACAACTTTCTATTGGAAAACCCTGCATTCATTCCTACTCGTATATTGGTCTGCGAAATACACTGCCTACAAACTATTACCTTTATAATATCACAATTATACTCCTAAATTTGATCCACGAAAAGAGCTGTGAGGAAATACTTAATGTTTAATGTTAATGTTTTCCTCCCCTGATACTGCAGTGCTTCCGTATATTGGTTTATAACACGTTTATTTTTATTTATTTATTTATTTTATTCGAGACACAAACAGGATATTTATAAAAACATTAATTATGGTTTACAAAATAAAAAAGTACAATTATAAATATCCCTAGACTAATGTGTCTGCAGCAATCACATTTGCATATTCACATAAGTAAACATGTAAAACAATAACAGTATTTATAATAGAAAACATAAAACTTAATTACAAAGATTGAAGCACATAATAAGTAGAAAAATTTAAAGAGTACATATTAAAAAAAATAAATAAAAAATTCTAAACCACTAAACAAGTTTTTTATTTATTTATTTTTCTTTCTTTTTTTTTTTTTTTTAAGCACAGAAATCGTGGAGATATTTCTTGAAACACGTTATATTATTTGCAAAAATATCTATGACAGTGTGTATTTTAGCAAGATCATTGTATGATCGAGACATTCTAGACATAGGATTAAAATATCCAGTGTTATTGGCAAAAATTTCGGTCCAAAATATGTTCATATTTCTAGTATATTTGGGCCTGGCGTAAAAAGTGATTTGATTGACCAAGTTACTATTAACACGATTATTCACAATTTTGTAAAGCATTAAGAGGTCATTTATATTTCGTCTTTTAGCTAAACTCTCTAATTTGAAATATGTAAGTCTTTGTTCATACCCATTTAGAAGATGGTAGACACCTGATCGATAAGACAAAATCCGTGTAAATTTTCTTTGGACAGATTCAAGTCAGGATATCTGTGTCGTGTAATGTGGATTCCAGACTGTTGACCCGTACTCAAGAACACTACGGATTAACGAGTTGAATAGAATTATTAGGCTATTAGAGTTCTTGAACAGTTTAGTTGATCTTACAATAAAACCTAGTACTTTATTTGATTTATTTACAATGTATTCTATGTGTTGGTTGAACGTTAGTTTGTTGTCGAATATAATTCCTAAATCTTTGATCGATTCAACTGTTTCCAGATTGTGACCACATATGCTATATGAGTATAGAGTTTTGTTGGTGTTCTTGGTGAAATTTATAACTTTGCACTTAGCTATATTCAATTCCATTTCATTGTCAATACACCAGGCAGATAATGTGTTAAGGTCTTGTTGTAAGAGTTCACAATCTTCCATAGATTTAATTGCTTTATATATCTTGAGGTCGTCAGCGTATAGAGAAAAATTACAGTGGAGTTTACATGTAAGGTCGTTGATGAAGATTAAGAAAAGCAAGGGTCCAAGGTGTGATCCTTGTGGAACGCCCGATGTAACTAATATTGGGGAAGAGTTAAAACCGTTAACAGTAACTAATTGACTTCTATTTGATAAATATAATTCTAACCAACGAAGCAGATTTCCGTGTATGCCGATTTTATCCAGTTTATTCATTAAGATAGGGTGACTAACTTTGTCGAAAGCCTTACTGAAATCGGTGTATACGGCATCTGCTTGTGTTTTATTATTCATTGATTTACACAGAAAGTCCATATACTCGATTAAATTAGTGTTTGTGGATCGTTTAGCTACAAAGCCATGTTGGAAAGGGCTAAGTATGTGTGTTACGTGATTAAATATGTCTTTATATACAATAGACTCAAATATTTTGCCAAAACAAGATAAAAGGCTGATAGGACGGTAGTTCTTTACATCGTTTTTACTGCCAGACTTATGGATCGGAATGACGTGGGCAACTTTCCACAGATCTGGAAATACCCCTTCGTTCAGACTTTTGACGAATAATTTGTGTAAAGGTGCTGCAAGTTGATCTGCACAATTTCGAATGAATAGTGGAGGAATACCATCTGGACCGGAACCCTTATTGATATCGAGAGTGTTCAACTTCACCTTGACCTCGTCTAGGGTTATTTTGATATGAGATAGTGGATAATTATAGAGTGAATTAATGAGAAGTATAGAATCACTTTTAAAATTAGATGGTGAGCTAAATACAGAAGAGAAGTAAGTAGAAAAGAGTTCGCATGTTTCTTTGCCATTTGATGCTGAATTTTCGTGGAGATGCATGATTTTTGGGAGAGAATTAGAAACTCTTTTCGATTTAATGAGGGTTGACAGATTTTTGATACTGTTAGGGAGAGAATTTTCTATTGAATCTACATAGGCTTTAAGGCAGGTACGTATGGATAATTTTACTCTAGCCCTCAAGATGGAAAAACTGTCATAGTCACATTGATTTTTGTATTTTTTCCACTTCTTTCTAAACTTTTCTTTTTCTCTAAGTTGGTGAATCAAAGCACTGCTGAACCAAATTGGAAACCTTTTGTTGCTGTTTCTTAAGCGCGAAGTGTGTTTTTCAATTGATAGCCATAATAAGTTGTAAAAATGTAGTAGGGAATCATTACAATTCAGAGTATTAAGATCGTTCCAGTTATTTAGTGATAGCATTTCATTGCATTTAGTGTAGTCCGTTTTTTTGAAGTTATATTTGATGTGATCTGGGTTGGTGGGTAAGGGTCTGTATTTAGACATTAGAAAATCGAACTCAATGGGAGGATGATAGGAGTCACCTTTAGATAGCACATGTGAAGCAATTTGAATTTCCAGGTGATGGTTGGAAAACACTAAATCTAAAATTCGATCTATATTATTAGAGACATGATTGAACTGATTAAGTCCAGTCAAATTTTGAAAGTCTACTAGGGATTTTGATTTATGGCTATTATATATGACTGGTCTGGTGTGAATTTCGTTGACATTTAGTGGGCATTGAATAGATGGTACATTAAAATCACCCATTATTATTGTTACATCCTCTGATGATAAATTATTATATGTTGTTTGACACTTTTCGAAAAAATCTGTGAAATTTTCGATTGGTATATCAGGAGGCAAATACGCCAAACATAAGTTGATGGTTTCCCTAGATGTTTCATTTAATTTAAATTTAATCCATAAATCTTCTGTAAATTTTGAGCTGTGTGTTGGGACTGTGATAGATGTCATTTCTTTCTTTATGGCTATTAGAACTCCACCACCTGATTTTTTAAAAGAACTCGATGTGTCCCTATCTCGTCTGTAAATATAATATCGATCATCTACTATTTCATGATCATAGATTGAGGAGTCTAACCATGTTTCTGTAAGACAAATTAAATCATAATTGCAACTGAGCACTTCGCAGTGCAAATCATTTAGTTTGCTTTTCAAACCACGAACATTTTGATAGTAAAGTGTTATTGCCGTTTTGCTAGAATGCATTTTGAAAGTATATATTAAGCATAATTAAATATGTCTTTTTGTATAATTGATGTGAAAATAATTTATGTGTTATTATATTATGCTTTGAAAAGGGGCAATTTTGAACATGAGAATTTTTTGTTTGTTTGTGGTAAATGATTTTGTCTATGGTATCAGATTTTGACAGAACTAGGTAATTGAAATGTTGGTATTGAAAAATGTATAATAGTATTAAAAAAATTAAAAATTCTAAAGGGATCCTAAGTTTAGAAATCCAAAACATTACATTTTCGTGTTTACAATAATAATACACATTTGTAGCGATTGCAATAGACTGATACAAAGATAAAAAACCGGTTAAGTATTTGCTATAAACTAAAAGATCTGTCAGTATACTAAGAGTGAGAAAAATAAGAGTAATCACAATCTTTTCTAAATACTCGTACATATTGTAAAAAAAATTATTTTCAAGGATAAATTCTTTTAGCCAAGTTTCGCATATAAGATAAATATCAAAATTGTTCAAAAGGACCTGATTTAAGAAGTTATGAGTTTTTGTGGGAAGACCTCGCACATTTTTAAAATATATGTTAAGCATTTTATATATTATGTTTGTGAAATTGGCTGGAAAATATTTTATAAATATTAATTTTATTTTATTTTATTTTATTTATTTAGTACAGGTGATGATACAATGACACATGTAGATAAAAAATACTTTGACTGCCCAACTAGGAGGAATTCCCGTTTTAGGACAGTCAAAATTGAGTTAGTATTCATGCACGCATACATATTTTGTAAGAACAAAAACAAAAAAGGAAAAAAAGAAAAGTAATATAAGATATACATAACTAAAAAAAAATAAATATATATATAACTAAAAAATAATGATACATTAAAAAGAAAAATATTATTATAAAAGATTAAAAGCAAAAAGTTATAAAGTTAACTGATGTTAACTTGTTGTTTGGTTTGTTTAGTTTTGTTTATTTTCTTGTTTTCTTAATGTGTTTGATATTTTGTTTGTTTTATTTTTGGAAAAGTGTGAGTTCACACTCTTTTCTCCCTAATTGGTGAAGCCAGACAGTGATCGATTTACGAAGAGCACCTATGCTTTCCCTTTTCCAAGCATCAGGTATAAAGTTGTAAAGTTTTGGGCCTAGGAATGAAAAATGTCTTTGAGCGAGTGAAGTTTTGGTTGTGGGTGGTACGATTGGATTCCTCCGTGAGTGTCGGGTGTCGTGAGAGTGGTCGATAGATGGGTAGAGATGACGTTTTTTATGAGTGTTCAAAATTATTTTCCTCATGTATAATTGTCTGACATCTAGAACTCGTAACTCTTCAAATAGTGAATCGCTGTGGTACCTAAAAGGTTTTTTCATGATTACCCTTAGTAAGGATTTTTGGGCCTTTGCTAAGTGGTCTAAAACCATTTTTGCGCATCCACCCCAGCCTAATGATGCATAGTCTAATAGTGACCCACACATAGCGTTGTAAATGAGTCTTAAATCTTTTAGACATAGGATATTTCTAATTGGCATAAAGATATGCGTCAGCTTTCTAACCTTAGTAGTCACAAGGTCTATATGTCCGTCCCATCTAAGATGTTTGTCGATAACAATACCGAGATATTTTATACTGTTCACGCATTCTAATTTATAGCAATTACAGATAGTTGATTCGATGCATTTATGTATGAAAATATTGTATAATTCTTTGGGTTGGCCCGCTTCTGTCGCACTAAATCGCATAAATTTTGTTTTTTCTGAATTGAGAGTCAAAAGATTATAATCTAACCAATATTTAAGCTGGTTAATACCGTCTTCTGCTTTGTTGTGTACAGCATTCCAGTTTCTTCCTTCAAATATTAAGACAGTATCATCCGCAAATGTTATGATGTGATTGGAGAGATTACTGTTACATAAATCATTTATATAAATACTGAACAGTAGTGGTCCTAGGGTACTGCCTTGCGGTACACCAAATTCTATAAGGGCGGGATCGCTAACTGTATCATTAATTTTAACTTTTTGGTATCTGTTCGCTAAGTAACTATCCATCCATTTGAATAGCTGTCCCTGAATGCCGATGGCCTGTAGTTTTTTCAGAAGTATTTTATGCGAGATGGTATCAAAAGCTTTTGCCAGATCAAGGAAGAGAGCGATGGACTTAACTCCCTGGTCAATATTATTGGAAATAATATCAGTCAGCTTAGCAATAGCATCTTCTGTTCCTAAACCAGGTCGAAAGCCAAATTGGTTCTTAGATAGGATCTTATGATTTTCTAGGTAGAGACTAAGACGGTTTTTGACGATTTTCTCAATAATTTTTGAGATTGAATTTAATAGAGATATAGGCCGATAATTTTGTATATCCGATTTGTCTCCATTTTTGTGAATCAGTATGACAATTGATTCTTTTAAGTGGTTCGGAAATATGCCTGATTTGAAACTAAGATTACAGATAAATGCAATAGTACTAGCTATAAGTGGTTTCAACACTTTTAGCAAATTTGTTGACACTTTATCTGACCCACAAGCATTCGATGTCTTGAGTTCATCTATCATTTTCATTACTTCATTAGTCGTAGTTTGAATCTCATCTGCTTTACAATTATAAACAGTTGAAGGAATGTTGGCTAGATCGGATTCAGTTTTCTTACATTTATCGAGTATTTTGTTAGCGAGTGAAGCTCCTACGGAAGTAAAATAATGATTTGCAAAATTAGCCATCCCCTTGGGGTCAGCAGTGTTTGTGTTTTTAGTGTCTAATGATTGTATGAATGACGACTTATTATTTTTCGTTTTGGTGATTTTTCGAAATATATCCCAGAAACGTTTCGGAGTTAATGTGTTTTCGTATATATATTGTTTGTAGAATTTTTCTTTTGTTGTTTTAATTAATTTTTTGCACAAGTTCCTATATTTCTTATATTGTTCTTGTAGTGAAATATTACCTGGTTGCCTTTTCGCAATTTTGTGGAGTTGGTTTCGTCTGTGAATAGATTTGACAAGGCCAGGGGAGATCCATGGCATGAGTTTAAATTGTTTGTTTGGGATACATTTGTTGACAGTGTTATTAGATATGTAGAATTGCAATTTCTTAATAAATTCGTCCATTGCTTGGTTAGTGTCAGTCTGATTTAGTACGTTATGCCACTTTTCTGTACGTAGCTCCTCGAGCAGGCTGCTGTAATTTATTCTAGAAATATATTTGTTTTTAGCAGCAGAGGAGGGCTTATTTCTAAGACCGAGCGCCGTGGTATAATGGTCTGAAATTGTTGTGTGTATGACAAACGAGTCTATGAACTTAATATTTTTTATGTTAATGTGATCTAAGCAGGATTTGCTCGTGCCTTGTACTCTAGTGGGGGTGTTAATTGTTGGAGTGAAACCGTTTTCGCTCAGAAAACATAAATAATCATCGCATTGACGGTGATTGTCTAAGATTATATTGACATTTAGGTCTCCAATGATTATTTGATGTTCTGAGTTGTTTGTGCTGTTAATGTTGGAATGTAGTGAATTAAGAAAGGTATCAATATTGTTGAAAGATGGTGATCTATAAATTGCAAATATGCATACATTTTTGTTAAGTACTATTTTTAGACAATTTGCTTGTGATAAAGCGAGCTCGTCAACTTGAGCTTGTATTCCGTTCCTGACATAGATAACAATTCCACTGGATTTATTTATTTTTATAGATGTGTGGTATTCAGTGTAATTTTGTATTTCTTTGGAGGTATAGTATTCATTGATCCAGCACTCAGTCAAAACTAATATGTCAAATGTGAATTTAAGTTGGTCAAGAAATATGAGAAGATCATCAATATTGGTAATACTTCGTATATTCTGGTGTACAATTTTTAGACTGTACGATTCCCAACAGTATTTATTTATGTCTGTAGGATTATCAACTACATAATTGTTGCATGTGAGCATAGATTCATCGGGAATGTCAAAAGAATGTTGGATCATTTTTAGAGTAAGTTATCTGTAAGTAAACCCACACGGTAATATTAATTTGGGATGGTAAATTTATGTTTTTGATGTGTGAACAAAGAGTACATAAGTTTGGTTGCTCAGTTATTGAAATAAAATAATATACATAAATTATTGTAATACATAAATTGTGAGAAAAGACATAAGTTTGGTTGAAAAGACATAAGTTTGGTTGCTCAGTTATTGAAATAAAATAATATACATAAATTATTGTAATACATAAATTGTGAGAAAACATTAGCCATTTCATGTTCTTCGAATGGTACAAATAAAAATTACAATTGGTATTAGTGGTGAATTGAGGGTTAGCTAGTAATTTCTTATAATAGTGAAGTAAAGTAGTGGGGTCAGAGAGACACAATGATGTAGTTGTAAATTTGTCATATAAGAATTTCCTGATAATGTGTGGGTAATATACATATAAATGCACCACAATGTTAATAATTAAATTATTAATTGAAATGTCTGACATCGTGCTTATTTGGGGATTGAACAATGCAATATAGTAGTATTTTTTTGAAAGGAATAGAAATATCATGAAATATAGGAACACTATGATTAACATTTTGAAAAGGGATACAGGTAGTATGGGTATGACTGCATTTGTGAGTCATAGTGCAAGTAAGATATTCTCAGAGGTGATATGTACAGCTCTCGATTCCGTGGTTTGGCGTATATATACTCGTCCCGCTTTTACCCATACGAATGCAAGTTTTTTATCAATAGCCGTCTTCTTCGCTAGGTAAAGTAGGCGTTTATCTGTAGAAGTCAGGTGTTCCGATATATATACCGGCGTGCGCGGTCCGGAGAGTCCTATTGAGGTCGTGTTGAGTTTGTCTTCCTTAGACCCAGCATTCATATTGTACCTTTTTACATCGTTTAAAAAGTCATCTCTTACGTGAACATGCTTAAACCGCACTATTATAGGTCTGGTTTTATGGGGGATTATCTTACCCGGAGCCCTATAGCTGGTCTCGATGTCATTTCTCGTAGTGTTTGTTTTTATTTCCTGATTTATGTTAAATAAAATATTTGCCAAATTCTCACCTTCAACCTCCGGTATACCTCTTATTTCGGCGGCAAAATTTTTTTGTTGACGATCTTGATCGTCGATCTTTAATTCGAGCATAGTTAGTTTTGCCTCGAGTTCTGTGTTTTTTTTTTGAACGGAGTCTATGCTTTGTAGTTTTATCAGAGATTTTTTAAAGTCTTCTTCAAATCCCTCCATTTTGCTATTAAAGAATGTTAGCGAGGCCTTGAAGTCCTTGAATTCATCGAACATTTCGTATAATTTCGTCTGGACATTCTTGAATCCCTGTAGCTCAGTCTTGATTTGACGTAATTCATGTGTGATTAGGTCGAGCTGTGTTTCACCTACTTTAGTGGTGCTGGCCGCTGGGGTCTCCTTACTGGAAATGGAAGTAGAACGCGCCGTACTGCGCGTTTCCGTCTTGCAGCCAGTACATTTGGTATTATTGCGTTTTTCTTGGGAGAGTTTTCGGTAATGACCTTCACTTACGCCACCGCAGGCGAAATGTAGACTGTCCTTGCAGGAGGAGCACCAGAACATTGATTCCCTCGTGAGTATGGGTTCCGGGCACTTACTGCAGGTGGTGCTCTCCATATTGCAGGGAGTTATTATGTATTGCAATGAACAATCGACACAGAAACTGAGTTGTAAAAAAATTATATTTTACTATCACAGTTTTGAAGGATTTGTATTAGAATATTATATTTAGTTTATTTTTGTTGTTAGATTTAATATCACATTTATTTTTAAAATTACAGTATATATTTGATTTACTATTGGATTTATTTTGTATGATTTATTGGATTGCCATCTGTTGGACAGTAAGTAAATCAAACTTCACAACGTAAAAAAAAAATAAAAATAAATGTTTACTCTGGGTTTCGAACTCACGTCCCAGGAAGGTAGATCGGAATGTGTCGGCGCCTCTCACCACGCTGCCAAGTACCGATACACAGTTGGTTTGATTTATTCCAATATAACTGATAGACTTGCGAAATAGTCGTACAAAAGGTCTAAATTGTGGTTTAGTTGTTTGACACTTGTATAACGACTGTTTTTTTGAAAAATAAATCGTGAAATTCACGTTCGCGTACAACGGGTTCACTGGTTTAGTAGTAATTATTTTTAATGTTTGTTATTTAGATTCACTTTTCACTATGTTTATTACGATTGTTTGTTACCTTCTTTTGTATGTCAGAAGGTGTTGATATAAAACACAAATTTAATGTCGGTTTGTCGTTTTTTAGAATAGCGCAGCTCACAGACAGTGCGCAAACTCAAAAATGATTATATTCTCTTGAATTCTAACTTTAATTCTAACTTTAAGATTGTTTTATTTTTAAATTAGTTTATAGTAAAATGAGATGCGACTGGTCGGTAGGTAGTTTGATAATATAAAATAATTTTTTTTTGACTGGGGGTAATTTTGAACATCCGAATTATGTGTTTGTTTCTGGTAAATTATATTGTCTATGATTCCAAGAGGCTTTAGTTTTGACAGATTGATAGGTATATCTATGGACATATTCACATGATTAATGAATTGTAAACAAGCCCTAAAAATAATAATTTTACTATGACTTAACATTATTTCATAAGTATTTGGTAGTATTTTGTACTTAAAAAATGGTGATAATTCGTGTGTTGCAACGAATGACAAATTGTGTACAATATTCAGATATTTCCATCCTTGCCAGAGATTATATTTGACATGTAAGGTTAATTTTCTAAAGGGGCCTGCGTTTGTAAGGCAGGTTGAAGTGTCTTCAATTTGGAGAGACATCATCTTGATCAAAAATTAACATTATAGGGGTTGAATCACTTACACGAACGAATATTTTGGAGTTTTTTACCCAGCAGAAGCGAATTTTTTTTTTTCATTTTTATATCTCGACATTGTTTTAGAAGATGTTGGTTTTTAGAGGTTAAGTGGTCATTAATGTAAATTCTACCGACTCCAGGAAGCTGCAATTCTGAAACAAACATCCCTTTTCTCTTCCTTATTGCAGCTAATAGTTCATCTTTAAGATATCTGCGCGTGAATTTTACAACAATGTTCCTCGGTTTTCCATTTGTTACGGTACGACTTATTCTGGGGGAAATTCTGCTGGCGAAGTCTACTTCATTTCGGGTGATTTTGCATCCAGCTGTAGCACCGATTTTAGATAGAATGTCATAAACATTTTCATTTTTGTTTTCCGGAATACCACTTATTATAACGTTGTTTGAGCGATTATATTGATCACTGTTTTCAATTTGTCTTTCCAATTGTGTAACTTTCTTCTTAAGTTCTTCAATATCCTCCTTGTACTCCTTTTTTATCACTTCAACTATAGGTTCATAACCAATGTACATTTGTTTGTGGGACTGCATTAACCTCTCCACTTACCAGAATAAATACTTATTGTAGTAATATTATTTTTTGTGAATTTAGAATCGACGTTTACTTTTTTCATAAAAATCATAAACATTTTCAAAAGAGTTCCTCATTCGTTTTGCAAAAAACATTCAAATAGTCACCCGTCGTCCCATTGATCCCAAGGTGAAACGATGGCATTACGTGCGGTAAGTCCGATGTCCAGCACCTCCGGTCCAGGCCGGTACCCCGGTACCGCGCTGACAACAACACGGAAATTATACGAAGTGTACAGATACTGTGTGCAGTGCACGTACAGGCTTTATGGATGCACCACGGTCAGGACACAATACGACATGACGCCCCGACCGCAACTTCTGCCGATGACGCCGGTCGTTTGATGCTGAAAAGCGGTCAGGTGTGAGTATATTCCTCCCTTGATTTCAGCACACGGGAAATGGATTTTTTTTTGTTTATTACTGGTAATTAATTTGTTACAATTTCAAATCTTTAAATGATTTTTGATACCAAATTACCGAGGTATGCTACCTTATTTTCGGTCATGGGTGACTATTTAAACTTGTTTTGCAAAACGAATGAGAAACTCTATTGAAAATGTTTATGGCTTTCTAATACTATAAACATGCTAATTTCGGTTGTTGGTGCATGGATAAGTAATGTAAAACAATCCTGCGTAATGCGTATTATTATTTAGGTTTAATGAACTGCTAATTATCAAAATTTTAACTACTTATCCTAATACATCAGACAGGCGATCATGTAGGTAGGTACCAAAATTATTTTATAATTAATACTAATTCTTTATGCTAAGTGCATATTTATTTTGTTTAAATATTAAACAGATGCTTATATGAATAAATGGAGTCATGATACGTCACTGAGACAATGCGCGTGATTCCACAGAACTAGGTCCTGTGGATATACTTTAGCGGGCCAGTCATATACAAGCATTCTTAGAATGGTTATCCTTTACACTAGCGGTGCTACATTTTTTGTTCGACCAGTGTGAATGTAAAGCAGGGTACTCACCTAACCGTGTAACATGTAACGTATCTGATACTGCATCAAGTGAGTACGTAGGCACGAGCCTACTGCGAGCCGCTCGCGGGTGGAGCGCAGTATGATCGCAGTGACCCGCCGACGGCGGTTTCACTGCGAGCACTAGAGGCGGATCCGAGACGTCGTAGCTGGATACGCGGTTACCGTGGAAGAGCCGTACCCACTTGCAGATCGATACAGTATCAGATACGTTACATGCTACACTCTTGGTGAGTACCCTGTTTAACGTGTCTTTATGATGTCATTGATTAACTTGCTGTATTTTGTGGTTATTTTTACCTAAAAATTATAAGTGTATTTTTAAACTGATTGATATAACAAGAGGTAAGTGAGTCCCTGACGTCATTCTATCATTTCTCAGCACTTTCGCTGATCAGTGTATCACAATTCTTGAAGAAAAAACAAACTCTCTCGCTAACTCTCTAAGAAAAACACAAGCAAGGCTAACCCATCTCAATGCACTTCAAAGAAAAGATTGGTACTGATATGAAAGTAAAGGTTAACTATTTTGCTGATTACTTTAAAAGTGGCTACGACGAAGATATCCCAGACAATTACAATTACAAACTTAATTAAAACAAGAAGGCCAGACCCGATAATGTGCATCCAAATATTCTTATAAATTGTACGTCTTCACTGGCTGAGTCTATTTGCTTAGTGTTTAAGATGATAGACTTCGCTTTCCAGCCCATACAAAAAGGACGTCCAGGAAACAACACTTTTCTACATCAAACTTATACGAAATAAGGATATGTTCAGTATTGCATTTTAGAAGGTAAAATCTGTGTCTGTGGGTCTTGTCGCTACGCTTCGTATTATTGTCAAGTATGTATAATTTAGCGGAAAATATTATTCAAAGAACCTTTCTTTGAATAATATTGTTATAATAATAATATTTCTTTGAATAACTGCTAAGTCAATACTCATAAAGTATCAAACATAACTACTCCATTCAAGAACATAGTTTCTATTTAAAAGGACAATTTCGTGAATGTTTCGGTAAAGAAAAGTATTTTGCCCCGCAAAACCTCTCAGCGAGATTTCTGTAGGTAAATAGGTTAGTTTGCGGCAGTTGTCCCTTTCGTGCATTTTACGGGTTGCGGCATGGAGTGCGCGGTGGGGGCGAGGGGTGGTATAAAACGACGTCATCGTTTTCGATAATATTGAAAGGGTAGACATTTTTGAATTCATGAGCTCTATTCAAATTCAATATAAAATATTTTAGAGATTACGGCTTAATATATTTTTTTACAATACTAATCCGATCCTATTTCCTTAGGTCATATTTAACTATATCTTACTACGAATAATAATTACAAAAAATTTCTTAATTTTCTTAAAACATATTTTTGTGGTCTGTCATCTTTATGTATGATTCTACTCGAAATAAATGCATTCTAGATAGTGTCTTGAATAAATATGTTTGTGTTTATTTAAATGTGCGACATCTATTGTCTTTTCTGCAAGTCTAAGATGAAAATTTTAATTTTCGGAATTACTAAATGAGTAATACCTCAAATTGTAATATTTAATCATTGAGATTTATATTAGCAATTCTCAAACGAAAATTTGAAACAGATAAATTAGAAAAAGGCGCGACGGAATCTGTTACAAATTTTCGTTTAAGAATCTGATAGTATTATTACGCTAGCCTCTGGACGATCTAGGCCCTCTGATTGGTCGAATTCAAATCGTATGTTTCGGGTAAATCCCGAATGTCTGCAGGCAAAATTCGACCACTCTGCCAGCTATAGTTTCCCTGATGGCCAACAGAGCACACCTCTAGCGGTAAAAGAACGAACCAAATGACTAGCGCTAATATTTAAAAATGCAGCTAACAATACGCATAGTTATACAAAATTACTTGACCATTAACAAGCGTTTAATAAGATTTCTTCTGGAAGCTTATCACTTTGTGATGGCATTATTTATTTTTATTAAAACACAAATAACTTTAAATAAAATCTTTTCTCTTATATTAAATATTTTCCCATTCAACTGGTATTTCCCGTCTAGTGATATTGTAATTCCTAATTCTGATAAACCCCGCCCACTCTTACCCTTA
Source organism: Hesperophylax magnus (assembly GCA_026573805.1). NCBI lineage: Eukaryota > Metazoa > Arthropoda > Insecta > Trichoptera > Limnephilidae > Hesperophylax > Hesperophylax magnus. The sequence continues at coordinate 26,658,724 of JAIUSX010000011.1, forward strand.
CCACTTCTTCTTGCCAATTGTAATCTATATTTAATTTTTGACTTCGGTTTATACCTAATCCTGGTGAGGTGAACTTCGTTCATGAAACATGTAGTGGTTGAATATAATAAAGTGATGAAAACAAAGTTATTTGTGTTTTAATAAAATAAAGTTTAATAAGATTACATTATTTTACCTATTTCCGTTGTATATCGCAATAAAATGTAAGCATTATATTTTAATAAACTATTATTTCAATCTTCTTTGTTATAACTTTAAACTTTATTAGATACGGTAACAGTTGTAGGTAAAGAATAACCATCAGTAAAATTAACACATTTTAATTAAACCGACTGCTAATATCATCGCACAATTACGCTCCTTTTATTCATAAACAAGGGTACAATTTATCAATAAGTAATAATCTATTATTTCATTCAACTTTGTTATAACTATCTTTAATTGTTGTGACAAACAATACGATATAGATTTACCTTATAGACGTTGACGGTCTTAACAAATATTTAAGCACTTTAAGTCTCCTATGAGCAAATTATATTAGATACGGCAAAAGTTAATATCAGTTGTAGACATGATGAAGTGAATAATAGTGTTTCATTTGAAATAATCCATCACAAATACGTAAAATTTCATTTATTTAAACAAGTGTCATTCTTATTATGCCTAAATGTAGCATTTTATTATCCATTAACTCGTTCCTGTTCCGTTTTTTAACAATATATACTTACCCTCTCTCTGTGAATTACCTAATATCTACTTATTAAATGTAACTATTGTTAGGATCACTTAAACTGGGCGAAGCCCAACCAAGTGCCGCCCGCAGGGCCTAGCAGAAAAAAATCCGCGGAGTAGGATTTTAACTGCTAGTTGCTTATGTTATCTTCAATGATTAAAATAAAAAAAATGTTGTCCTTTATTACAGTTTCAGAGTTAGTCTGTCCCATTTTTAATGATAGTATAAAACAAATATAACCCTCCCAAAAAGTAATTCCAGCGGTGCACCAAGTTTTCTCGTTAAGTTCTATGGATGGAGTCCTCCATTCTTTGTTAGACAAGCTCTTTGCAGGGACTTTTTTCCGATACATTAATTACCCCCGATTGTTTCGCACTGGAAACTTTTGTTACGCCCCTATATTAAATGGGACTTTCCATAGACAAGGAGTTTATAAAGGAAGGTGAATATTTTTTAAAGCAATGATACTATTTTCATTTTCATGCGATATCACTACAATCATATATATATTTTTTTAACTGTCACTTGTCACGAGTTGAAAAATGCACCACAATAATCAGTTACTAAGCGAATCGAGCCGGAGAAAAATCAGAATATTGAACACCTGACGCTGACTCATAAAAACATCTGCGTTTAAACAGTAAACAAGTTTTTTTGTTTGATGGTATTGCTGTCACAATAATGCTTCTTGGAGAAATTATAAATATAAATTATAAATACCGAGTTAAAACAAAATATTGGGTCAGACAAATTTCAAAAATTAACACGAGTGGACGGAACACCTAAAACGCGATCTGTTAATTATAATTATAAATTCCTGAGTGTCAACTGAAATCTGTAGTCGCTTCTATTCCTCCATCACGGCACAATCATTTTAAAGATTACAACTATTTCTAACGAGCTGTTTATGGCCGACACTTTATCAGCTGAGTTAGACGCATCTGTCATCATTAAAATAATGGGGCGTCTCCGTGTGCCGGCTCTCTGCTGGCAACCGACTGAACTGCCCACTGTCAGTGAACACCTAGAGGCTGGCCAATCCCTGCTGCATTGATGCTGACAACCTAAAGGCTGACGAGTACCTGCTGGCAACCGACTGAACTTCCCACTGCCAGTGATAGCCTAGAGGCTAACCAATCCCTGCTGCATTGATGATGACAACCTAGAGGCTGATGAATTCCTCCTGGCTACCAACTGAACCAGACACAGATGCTGAAAACCTAAAGGCTGACGAAGACCTGCTGGCAACCGACTGAACTGCCCACTGCCGGTGATCACCTAGAGGCTGGCCAATCCCTGCTGCATTGATGCTGACAAACTAGAGGCTGATCAATTCTTCCTGGCTACCAACTGAATTTTCCATTGATGTGAAAACCTAGAAGCCGGCCAATTCTTCCTGGCTACCAACTGAATTAGCCATTGATGCTGAAAACCTAGAAGCCGGCCAATTTTTCCTGGCTACCGACTGAATTAGCCATTGATGCTGAAAACCTAGAAGCCGGCCAATTCTTCCTGGCTACCAACTGAATTAGCCATTGATGCTGAAAACCTAGAAGCCGGCGAATTCTTCCTGGCTACCAACTGAATTAGCCATTGATGCTGAAAACCTAGAAGTCGACCAATTCTTCCTGGCTACCAACTGAATAAGCCATTGATGCTGAAAACCTAGAAGCCGGCCAATTCTTCCTGGCCACCAACTGAATAAGCCATTGATGCTGACAACCTAGAAGCCGGCCAATTCTTCCTTGCTACCAACTGAATAAGCCATTGATGCTGAAAACCTAGAAGCCGGCCAATTCTTCCTGGCTACCGACTGAATTTGACATTGATGCTGAAGCCTAGAGGCTGGCCGATTCCTGCTGGCTACCAATTGAACTGGCCACTGCTTCAGCAGTCGCCTACGCCATTTGCTGTATCGTATGGCGCGATGATGCACAATGTGCTCCAATCTGAAATTATCGCTGAAAGGATTCCAATTGTATCAGTTTTCTATCTGTGTTTCAAAACCCAGTTGTATTGAAATACATATAACTATTTCTTGTGAATTGGGTTGGCTGTAAAAAATAGGAAATACCTATAAGCTACACCCCTTTGTACGTTCTGTATACCAGAACAATACTTGCAATTAAAATGTGAATTTTGATTCGAATCGTCTTTCTTTTATGATGGTTTGGATAGAACACCTCACGGTGTTTTACTTAAATCATTACCCAGGTTGAGGGCTGATGTGTGCCGGTGCTTATTATTTACAGTCTTTTCTTGTGCAGGCAAACACGTCCCGTAAAGACATTTTGTAAACATTTCGGGATTACACGAATTTTAATAAATGTATAAAGCTCTAAATACGTATCCGCATCTGTATCTAATAAAAATGGTAAAAAAATATTCTTAAAAAGCAGGAGATTTTCCATCTGTGAACATTTTGATAAGTTTTAGGTCATACCGGTCAAACAACTTTTTGATAAGTTTTATGTCATACCGGTCAAACAACTTTTTGATAAGTTTATGTCATACCGGTCAAACAACTTTTTGATAAGTTTTATGTCATACCGGTCAAACAACTTTTTGATAAGTTTTAGGTCATACCGGTTGAACAACTTTTTGTAAGTTTTAGGTCATACCGGTCAAACAACTTTTTGATAAGTTTTATGTCATACCGGTCAAACAACTTTTTGATAAGTTTTATGTCATACCGGTCAAACAACTTTTTGATAAGTTTTAGGTCATACCGGTTGAACAACTTTTTGTAAGTTTTAGGTCATACCGGTTGAACAACTTTTTGATAAGTTTTAGGTCATACCGGTTGAACAACTTTTTGTAAGTTTTAGGTCATACCGGTTGAACAACTTTTTGTAAGTTTTAGGTCATACCGGTTGAACAACTTTTTGTAAGTTTTAGGTCATACCGGTTGAACAACTTTTTGTAAGTTTTAGGTCATACCGGTTGCACAACATTTTTATAAGTTTTAGGTCATACCGGTTGAACAACTTTTTGTAAGTTTTAGGTCATACCGGTTGAACAACTTTTTGTAAGTTTTAGGTCATACCGGTTGAACAACTTTTTGTAAGTTTTAGGTCATACCGGTTGAACAACTTTTTGATAAGTATTAGGTCATACCGGTTGAACAACTTTTTGTAAGTTTTAGGTCATAGTGGTTGTACAACTTTTTTATGAAAAGGTTTTTAAGAATTCTAACTCTCCTCGACGCGAAGTGAAAGTGAAGTTAACATCGAAGAATATATAAGTACCCAGATTCAACACGACAGTTGTACAACACCATTACGAATACCTAGGTCCAAAGCAATTTACCTGATGTAGTAAAAAGCCAAAAAAGCGATTCAAAGTTATAAAAAAATAACCATCTAACTAACTAACCATTACGCCGTTTCTCCGCAGGGGTAGGCAGCGAGGACGGACCGCCAAACAACTCGGTCTTGGCACACACTTCTTACCTCATTCACATTCATACATCGTATCATACATACTCTTCTATTATTCTGACTATTGACATGGCCCGACTCAAGTATTCGATTCACTTGGTAGGGCCATGTCTTCTTCGGGCGTCCCCGACTAACTTAAAAAATAACCTTACATTTTATTCCAAAACCAACACACTTCGTTAGTTGTTGTGTATTTTCACTTAGTTATTTACTATGCAATATTTCTGGTATTATGTTTTTATGTTGAGAATTTATGTAACTAAACCTATTTAATAACTATGGCGTGTCTTCATTATTTTTAAGCATTAGTAAATAGACTGGGTCCCCATTTAAATATAACCAAATTAATTACTACTAATTATTATTTCCTAACTGTAAGTGTTATATCTGCCTTTACTCAAGCAGACTTCGGGTGTTGGGAACTCTTTAAAATAGTAAAAGGTATAAATGTATTTATTTACGTTACAATAACCTGTCTGGCTAGCTAGAACTGATCTTTACCCGAGAGCAGGTAAAACTCTGCTCCCCATGAGCTTGCGCTCTGTTAATATAATCTCGTAAGTACCTGTTACACCATAGCGACATCTGACGGACTCTAAGACTAAGCTTTAAGACTACCGCCATCTACCGATTAGGTACTCAACCTTATTACTACACATCACCGTAAGGTTAAATGAAAAACTACGTTTGCTGCTAAAAATACAAGATTATAATAAATACATGAAATACATTATGAAAAGTAGCAAAAATCGTAAATCGTAAATCTTAAACCATTCTTGTCGACCGTCTATCAAACAGCCCTAAATTGGCTATGACTAGCTATGTATACCGACAGATTAAACTCCAACTTCCTTCCCATCGTCAAATCCTAACAAATCAGTTCGTTCCCCTTGTTTTACCGGTCGCATCGGTCGTCATATTGAGATTATAATAAATACATTAAATACATTATGAAAAGTAGCAAAAATCGTAAATCTTAAACCATTCTTGTCGACCGTCTATCAAACAGCCCTAAATTGGCTATGACTAGCTATGTATACCGACAGATTAAACTCCAACTTCCTTCCCATCGTCAAATCCTAACAAATCAGTTCGTTCCCCTTGTTTTACCGGTCGCATCGGTCGTCATATTGTGACAGAAAATACAGCAAGATATACAATTTGTGTTTTCTAGAAGAAATCCGAAATCTATGGATCTTTCCGAAAACCCCTCGCAACCCCCCAGTGACGTCACTGCACCTGAGATTGGACGGAACATTAGGGAGGATTACGGCCTGATCCAGGGGCGTTTACCTAAACTTTCATATGTAGTTGAGCACCTGTAGTTAACACAGTAGTTGTACATAAAGTTGAGCTCCTTACACAATTACAAGACAGTCCTTTTATGATATGAAAGCACCTCATAACGAACTTTTATAGTATAAAATTATAAATAATAAAATATAACACCTTCCACAGTACTAACATAATATTAAGTTAAGTTCCTCATTCTGAATTTTAGTTTGAAGAGCAGCTTACAAAACATTTTCTAGTATAATATTTAGCTAAATTCTCATATGGGAAGTGCTGTCTTGTTGTTGTAATTCTTCGCGTGTAAAGTCTGCTTCAATATTATTTATTTGTGTTCCTTGTGCATCTTCAAAAACAAATTTAAATTTTATTTTGTAATGTTTTTGAAACCAATGAATTGAATTGATCGATTTGAATTTCGTACCTTGCAGCACTTTTCAGGTAAGTACTTTTTAAGTAAGTTCCTACAAAGATTCAAGGTTTCTACAACATCATCGCAAAGAGATAGATTGTTGTGTGTTGTAAAAATTAATATCAATATTTCAATTTGTTTATGCGAAAATGATCAAACGTTGGTCAAATACTAAAATCATTCTGAATAAAAAAAAACAAATAATATTTTGTATTGACCTGTCTGGGACCCTGGAGTCAAATGATGAATTAATTGGTGAAATCGGTAGTCTTACAAATCGGTGTGCATGTACATCACTGTATAGAAATTCTCCGTTCAGTGACAATGACTATAATATAAATATAAATATCGATTTGAGGCGGCAAAAATATATTTTTTATGTACGGATCAGAAATGCTTGTGACGAGAGTACCCAAGAATTTTTTCAGAAAAATACCTAATTAAGATTAGTTGGGGTCAGGTGCTGGTAGAATTCCACAAAAGATTAAATTTAATATTTTATTATTTCTGTATTTTGAATTATGGATTAAACTGTAAAAAGACGATAAATTGAAAAAAAATAATTTTTTGACATTAAAAAAATGTGGGTCTTTTCTCTAAATCTTAATTTCCTTGACAGCGGCATCGTCAAGACTACCTGTAAAGAAAACGCTCATTTTAATAGCGTGGGTTAAAAGGGGGACTAACATTTATCGTTTACGTTTATATATTTGTAAGATGTGTTTTCGTTTATATACTTGTAAGATGTGTTTTCGTTTATATACTTGTAAGATGTGTTTTCGTCTATATACTTGTAAGATGTGTTTTCGTTTATATACTTGTAAGATGTATTTTCGTTTACATACGTGTAAGATGTGTTTTCGTTTATATACGTGTAAGATGTGTTCTCGTTTATATACTTGTAAGATGTGTTTTCGTCTATATACGTGTAAGATGTGTTCTCGTTTATATACTTGTAAGATGTGGTTTCAAACTAGTAAGAAAATGTCGTGGAACTTTTTTTAAAACTCTAGCTAAAGAAAATATTTCTCTATATTTTTATAACAAAAATAGTGTTTCAAAAAACATATATTATATCCATCTTACGTCAAAACTATGTTGTTAAAATAATTGTGAATGAAATAAAATACCTGACGCTTCAATATCCATGTCGAACTTTCTGATTTTAAGGGCCCACTATTCGAATTTCATCCAATTTCCGACATATTTTCCTTAAAAGTTTGAAGTTTTTAAGCTCTTAAAAAATATATATGTTATTTTTTAAGATAGTATCTATTTGTTCCAAAAGCCGAAACGGTAATTATTTGAAATTCCCTCGATAGAAATAAATCGCAAAGTATGCTCCGAAAAATATTATTAACACGTTTATTTCTGTTATTTTACAAGTTATATGTATGAAAAAAATCACAATGCTTCTTTTAATGCTACTCAATAGACCCCAAAAGTGATTTTTGCTATTTTTGAAATACGCTGTGATTTATTAAACATTTTCACAACAGTCGCTTACGTATTATGATTCTAAGCATGATTATTGCAGCCCCTCTCACTTTCTCACGCGCGTACGCTATCTGCCTTTCAGTCACTGCTTAGAGAGCTTCGCGGACGGTCGTGTTGTTCCCGTTTCGTGATTTCTCCTAAATAATATTTATCGTAAATAATAATATTGTATTCCGAAAATGGGAAATAAGCGAAAAAGTGGTCGTATTTCAAAGAAAAGACTATTTCGTTCGAAACAAAAACGCATGGTGGACATTGTAAGGTAAGAAGAAAAATATAAATTTTGATTTGATGAATATATTATTATTTACTATTACGTAGGTAATATTTATTATAAAAATAAATTATTTATATATTGTGTAACAAAGGTGACAGGTATTGTTTTATTTTTCAGAATGCGTACTTTGGGAGATAAATCTATTGCCTATTTATAGATAATTTTAATCGTATATCAGTTCATAAATATTGTTTTTTCAAAGATGGGAAATAAGCGAAAGACATCTCGTATTCCAAAGAAAACAATATATCTCCAAAGGGTTCAACGCATGATAGGTGATTATAAATAAAGATTATCTAGCGGTTTTTCCATTACTTGTGCACATATGTTAATGTATTTTATGACCGTCTTTGTGTTGCTTATATTTGTATCATGTTGTCTCCCTCTATATTTTGTTATATATATGCACACATTATGTACTTCTTGTTTAGTATTAATTTGTACCCTGATGATGCTTAAGTAAAGCGAAACCGGTCGGTTCTTAAATTAATAAATATCGTGGTTTTAAAACAAAAAAGTATTTTATTTTATTAAATATGTCAAACCACAAAGTGATTGCTTTCTACAATAATACAAGAATATAATTTAGTTCAGTGATGTTATTTTTTATGTCGGAAGGAGGCCCTGAAGAAAATAATTTCTCTCAGAGCCTGTGTCATCTTTGAGAATGCTGTATAGAGGGTCTTTTTTGAGGAGGAGGGAGTGAACCTGTCCTGAATGTCAACTGTACAATTTCTACCCAGAATTAACTTTATTGTACGTTTTTTCACTAACCGTACCTTGGTGTTCTATTTTCAATAAACTCTTTAATTATGTTTCAGATGTGAAATCTATACTCCGCTACAGAATGTTTTGCCCAAGTCTTGTAAAGATGCAAAGGCACTGACGTAATAATAAAATCATTTGAGCCCTTTACTGTTATTTAAAAGGTCACTTGAAGTGCAGTTATAATATAATCAATGATTTTATTTTTTTCTAGCTTCCACGAATAATCTGAAAAGGCATTATCTAAGGATTATACTCTTAAGGAGAATATAGAAAATGTAGAAAGGTGAAACGAATTTAAGATTTTCGATGAAATTATTGTGTTGTGAAATATTTATTTTGTTATTTATTACTTTATTTTTTTTACAGTTTTACCGTACGCAGTCTTGTTGTAGAGTGGTATATCTAACTGTCATGGAAAGTTTTTTTCTGAGCTTTAAGAGAAAGGTTTCTTAAAGATACTGGAGTTATTCTAGGGCTATGTTAGATTTTTAACATCGATCACCGTAATGCTTGCCTTCCTGAATAAATCTAATTTTATTTAATCATTTACGGCCAAGATATTTTTGACAATGGTGTGTTTTTATCTTTCTGTATTCCAATCATTTAGCTTTGCTTCTAGGGTTGTGCCCCAGTATTGCTTTTTGGAGACTGTAAACGGATCTCTCGGCATTTAATGAAACTACAGCAGAACAAAGGCTGTTGCTATATTGACGTTCATGGTATGTTTTGCTCAGATTGACGATAAGATTTCCAGATCCGCATTTCGCTCGAAGCATGTTTAGGGTAATAAGTTTATAGTTTAGGGTTCTTTCACCGTATTTATGGGAACATTTCGGATTCACCAATCTTTCATTTTGATTGAATCTTGTGTTTGTGATTAAATTATATTTGACAATTTAAACAAATAATATTTAGAGAAGTTAAAAATAAAATTGAAAGTTCACTGAAAGCTTAAACTAAAAGTAGTAATTTCATAAAAATGTAAATAAATAGAGCCCCTTTCACATTTTAGAATGTAATTTTATGTTGCTTACATGTTTTATTACTCTTTATAATTATTGAATTGTTTAAATGAATAAATAAATAATTACAAAAAAGTCTTCTGATTTGTAAGTCCTCAGGAAGCACTAAGGATTTTTCTATCTATCTTTATAATATAATAAATTTGATGAGCATAAAAATGTAAACGTGTATATAATTTATATAAATGTACAAAAGTAGATATTACACGTGTATAAATATTATATTGCGCATATTATACAAGATGTCGGGGGTAAAGTGCACAAACTTCGGGAGGTGATTCTAATTGATAGTACAAGTAAAAAAGAAAGAAAACTTTTTTTGGAATTCCAACGTTTTAAGATAGTTTTCGAGTAAAAAAGTTTAATTTTTTGTATAGAAAAAAAAACAATTTTTTCTACAGAAAATAAATTTACGGAGAATAATTTCCATTTCTTTTTTACTTCTTCTAGCATTTAGAATAACCTCCTGAAGTTTGAGCACTTTACCCCCGGACACCCTATAAAGATAACCATATAAGAAAAACCTTATTGATGTAAAAATATATTTATTGATTTTATAAAAGTTATAAATTACTTTTATAAAAGTGATAATAGTATTTTAGTAAAGTAAAGTAATTTGTATACCTATACAAATAACTTTCGTAAATGTTTTTTGTAAAATTTAAAAAAAAAAATAATTAATTAAATCCGTAATAAAACCCATATTTTGAGAACCATCTTCATTTCGACTTCGTTCTAATTTGCTCGGTGTTAACTAAAAATGGTTCTGTTTTTCTAAAATTGCAATAGATGTCGGTAATTTAATTTCGTTATTTAAATTATTAAATAATCCCCAAAATTATTCCTAATACGAATTCAGACACCTCTGTCGGATTCTTTTAACACTAAATATTGTTTATTTTGTGGGCGTTGCCCAAATCTAAATTCTTTACGCGGAAAGCTGGCCCTTAAAATAGAAAAATCAGGATGAGCGTAGTTAGCCCGTCAATGAATCAGGCGCAGCTAAACAAAGGGTATTTATAATTAGTTTTAAGACAATGCTTTTACCTGTTTCTGGAGCCGCGGAAAACACGTTCACAATTGAAGTTAACTTCATGAGAACGGGCCGCTTCTTCGACTCGTTTTTGTGCAGGACGGCTCGTATCTGGAACGAGCTACCGCCATCTGTTTTTCCTCCTTTATATAATCCGAGCATCGTCAAGACTCGCTTTAACAAATCCCTGTACAGCCCCCTACCCTAATCCGCCTCGCAACGCTGCCCAACCGGGTGGCGACATAGCTCCCCTGCCTTTTCAACATACAGACAGTGGCGGTCTTGTGACATGTCACATAAAATTAAATAAAGTAAAATAACGTGGTATATTCCATTCAAAAGCTTTAGCTATAGTAAGAATCAAAAAATATTTCAATGGATGGTGAAGATAAGTTAAAAATATGTTGGATTAGGTTAGGCCAATAAGGTTGGTTGACTACATCAAATAAATTAATAAAAATGGTGTTTGTTATCTTAGAATTTTTACTTGACCGTGCGATGTGCGGTTCTTAATGGCATCTTTAAATACATAATATAGGGTAATAGATATTTTCAGTGTCAACCATTACCACTACCATTCAGTATCAAAATATTGATAGAAATAGCTTTAGCCGTGTTAAGACTGTTAAGTAACCAAGTTTGAATAGTCAAGTACACTCTCACCTTCTTCATCTCTATCTCCTTCCCCTCCCCGCTACCTGCAGCCTCACAACATACATTTGGAATACCATAATCTCCCTGGCTCCGGTAAGCAGGTATTCATATTTAACAAAATACTAATTATTTAAATCCCTGGGAGAGTCTGGTGATGGCTTAAGGCTTCCGTGGCTTGAAAAAAATGCTCTATGATCCTCAGGAAATAATGATAGCTACTTACAGATTGTGGTGGGAACTAAAACGAAGGGGTTTAATTTCTTGCTCAGAAAATTTTTCACTTTCGAAAATAATATTATTTTAAAATAGTGGTAAATCATGGTGATACATAATTTAAAAATTATATTCTTATAAATATTTAGCCTCGTTTCTTTTTGAAGAGTTTAGTCTAGTAAGATTTTCTTTTACATTTTTTAAAGCATAGGTACTAAACGGAATCAATGCGGCTGTTTTGACAAATTGATTATTTAAGAGATTACAGGTTGTGAAATTGTGCTCGAAATTAGTTTATATTTGTTGTTATTTTTTTGTTGTTTTTAATCCAGCGGGACTAGGAGGATGTTACATTCCCAGTTTACCAAATATGAAAAAACATATAATTTATAATATTTTAAGTAATTTTATTATTAGCGATAACAAACAAAGAATACTTCACGTCACTACATTATACCACCATCCTTTAGCTCATATTATATCAAACAATCCAACAAAATATGAATACTATTTTAGTAGTAACTGTATTGTCAGTTTATGTATTACCTAATAAGGGTACTTTGAATACTGTCGGGACGTGTACGCACAGAAATCTGTTCTATGTATTAGTGCGGATACCTTAGCGTAAGCGAAGGTGTGCAGTAGTATTGGTGAACAAAACCGGCGACACTGGGCAAAACAATTCCACACAGTATGAACTGCTCATAGCACATCTCGTTCTTCCAATATCTTTGAACAAAACGGTCACCAGACAAAAAAAAACTGCGAAAAATTCAATATCGTATTCTTTTACGATTCTTCCGTTTTTTCTGGATTAATTTCATTTCATGAAGTGGCAAATAATTATATTTTTATTACAAAGATTCAGTTTGTATTTCATTTACCGTTTTGTACTAATTCTAACATAATTTGGTTACTAACTTGTCTGTTTTGACAACATTTTTGAGTTTTTATACTTCTGCGTTAGGATATATTTTTTGTTAAAGTTTCAAAAAAAAATATTTGCCTATTATTTTATGATTTGAATAAGCTTTTTTTAAATATTTTTTTTACTATTTTATTCTGTGTTTACAATTTAGTTTGGGTTAGAAACTACGAGAAACAGTTGAAACATTATTAATATTCACAAAGGATAACAAATTATTATAAGCTCCCCTGAAATAGTTCCCACCCCCCCTCTTCTGATTCATCCCGCAGCCTTCTGATTCATCTCTCAGACTTCTGATTGCCAGTCAGCTGCTCATACGTGTAGTACGTAGTAAAATATATGTAGATAGGGTTGAAAGGAAAAACTCACTGTATGAAAACAGTACAGTGCACTCGCCGGAAAACGGGACATTCCGTATTTGATTCCCGGTGCGCCCTATTTTTTTTTCTTTTCCTTGTGTTTTTTTTAGTTAAATAATAGTGTAAGAATATATAATAAAGTAATATTGAAAGTTTCATTTATGTCGAAGTCCACCGTATTGTGTGGTATAAGGTGGTACCAATACCAAAAAGGGTCAAGGATGATCTTAAAGCACGCATTCCAAATTTACCATTTCCGCGCTATCATAAACATATTCTTAAATCTACTTTAAGATGAGATCCGGACTAAGTTCTCCGTTAGATGGAAGATATAATGTGAAAAGCTCATTCAAATGTCGATTTGGCGCCATTACACGAAAACATCTTCCGGCTAAGGCACATAACGCCTTTTCAATAGAAGGTGATAAAAATCCAAGGCGATAAAAAGCGATTAAAGAGAATTCCAAACAAGGCCGAGCTAATCTCTGTACTGAATGCTTTAATTTAAGTTTCTTCAGTTCTAAGTCTTCCGGGCGATAACTGATACTAAATGGTGCTTTGCTTTAATGACTTTTAGACTTATTTTAAAGGTCCTTTTAAGAATGTGACCAGATATAATTTTTAATATCGTCGCGGTGGAGAATATTACTTTTTACCATATTACATAATATTCTGTCGGATGTTTGGTAGGACGTTGATAAAAAAAAAATCAAATCAAATCAACTTTTACATCAAATGAAATTTTATTTTTAACATTTGTAACTTTGACTGGTGAAAATGAATTTAACAATTGTAAATTAAATAAACAATTTATTTTATTTTACTGAAAAGTTTTTGAAGATTTTGATGACTGGCAACATGGTGTAGGAACTGTTCGCATAAATATTTGTTTATTTTCTGTCAAGGTCTACCATTTGGCAATACCGATTTTGGAACTAATCTAAATTTCGCCAATAAACAATTAGATAATATTAATTATGTGTTAATCTCAAGTGACCTACCAGGTAAGTATTGTACTGTATATTTTCTCCATAAATAGTTATAACACTGTAGAAATGTATCACAAGTTTGTACAGCGCCCTTGAGGTGTTTTTGCACAAAAACGGCGCTATAAAAGTCATCCAGGTATTATTATTATTATTATTTCGATATGAGTGCCCTTCCGCTAAAGACGCATACTTCCTTCCTGTGTTCGCCTTCTGATAATTAATTTTAAGAGATGATGAACGATTGTCTATTCTTCATTGATCTTCACAATTTGCGACCCTTTTATCATCTGCGTTGAGGTAAGGCGCAGTTATTCACCCAACTAAAATTTGGTGATCCATTTGTTTTGAACATACTACCCACATTTTTCAAACACGAAAGAAACATGGGAAGAAATGCTAAGATCTGAATCATGGGGCAGATATAAGTGAGTACAGTTTCCATTTTATTTAGTTTTAACCTTAAATCCAGTAAATATCTCCAGTTATTTTGAAGTAATACTATATTAGTCAATTACGATTGCGAATTTGCTGCTGTCAAAAGCATTTTATCATCATCCATCCAATATACAAAATAAAATCCTGAAATCTTTTTAAAAATATTTATCCTCTCAACAATAACATTTTCGGCGACAAGTCCACTGTTCCAGTGTGACGAGAGACCACAACAGCTGACGAAGTCACAGCACACAAAATAGCTCCTTTACATTTCATGATCTTAAAGTCAGCGTAACGAAAATGCACATTCGGAGTAGTCTTCGCACCTCAAGCATTGTATCAAGTAATGGTTTACGAATTAGTAAAAAATCGCTATTTTTACATGTTAATAGCGATTCCACAATTGTTACACTTTTAAAAAACTTTGCAATTTCGTATACTAACTTTTTAAATTTTAATTCTTGCATCAAATGTAAATTGTTGCATTATATTGCCATTTTACAATTTTGATATATTTAAAAAAAAAATAACAATGGACATAAATATTAGTAACTCTATTAGAGTATTGCGTAATGTCTTGTTGTGTCTATTACCTGATAATTACTATCAAAATGACCATTGATGAAGAAACCTCCATTATGGAATCTATCGTATCTTTCCTGCTTGACCTTCCCTCACTAAAGAGGTGAAGCAACTCAAGATGAGCAATGACCATGGACACTGGACACACATCTTCCTATTTACGCAACTGGAATAATCAGCCAACCTCGCAACAGAATCCTGCTAGACGACCACAATCTAGGTCTTGCAGTCGAGCTACCTACAAAGCGACTAACGGATTCTAAAATCTCCGCGCCAGGTTTGGTAAAAACGCGCACAGCTGTTACAAAACTTGCACATTTAAACCTGCTCAGTCAAGAAATTATAGAAGAACTCGAAGTAGGGATGTGCGTAATTCCCATAAATGCATTTTTGTCTCTTTTCATATGACCTGAAGTAATTTCCCCTGTTGGAAGTAAGAGCTTGACAGATTCACTCATAGAGGGCAGTAAGTGGCCAGTAATCGCCAGGGCCAGTGGGAATGCTCTCAGACAAACTTACTGTTTTACATCTCAATAAGCCAGCTTCTAGTTAGGTCGACTATCGAGTCACCATTGTAATACGCGAAGTATTAATAAATCCCTGTTTTATCACAAAGAACCAATTATTCATAATCTCCTTCCACGACGAGTTGGAAAACTGTTTGTGGGAACACAAACCCAAAGACCCGTAAAAAATGTATCGTTGATACTGGCGTTAATGTTAATTTTTTAGGCCACCTGTGGGAAAAAGCCCTATTAACAAGAAAGTGAAAGCTATAATTGATTCAGGTTTCTAACTCTCTGCATCAAGAAAAACACAATAGCTGGATTGTATTGCTCAATTTTCAACAATTTATAACATCAAACATATCTCTGGAAACCAAAATACCGGCTCAAGTCCGCCTTCGTCCCCGCTGAAGAGGATATTCATATTCCCTCATTTGTCACAGAACCTCCTTCAGTGAAATTTATTACAACTAGGTCAGGATGGAGAGTTCATTTTTTGGACAGATACCGGTCCGTTTAGACCATAGGTTCTCAACGTGGGCGATAACGCCCCTTTGTGGGTGTTTGAGACTTTCAAGGTGGCACACTCTAAGCAAATTAGGGGGTTGAGATGATACAGTGAGGGCATGGGCAGGTAAAAAATCTAGTCTAAAAAAGACAAAAAAATCACGTACTTAAGCAAAGTAAACTTTAATATTGGCTATATTTCATTTCATTTTGAAGCTACAAAGTTAAGTGAATATATACGAAATTAAATAAATAAGTCATTTTATCGTATGATAGAATCGGTCAGGACCGAATCGATCAGGTATGTCATCTCCCATTAATTCAACTGAAGGAAATGATATTATTCAAATCGATGTCCCTTTCAAAATACACAACATGTACCCATTTAGGTAGCAGCAAACGTAATTGAAAATCGGCCGCCTCCTGTACAAATCGTTTTGGAATTGCACATATAAAACTGACGTATGCGTCTGGTCTAAATTACGGGTCCAAATTTATTCAAAACGAATTCAACCCAACCGTCTTTGTAATATGTTGATCGTACATAGCCCGTATTATACGGACAGGTTTTTTACGGCCGGGCCACGAGGCCACACATTTCAGCTATTCGCGTAACCCCCTTGGATTACAAAACTGCGGAGACAGTCATTCCATAAATCTGTCTTCACATCTCAGCCTGCAGTTGATTGTCATTCGCCAATATTAAAAAAACGAGGATCTTTTGGATTTGTTGTTTCTCCAAAGCAATAAATAAATTGAATAAACATATATTTCGCTTAATATGTAGTTGAATGTCCTAAAAACATGGCTACATAATTTCAAGAGTAGGTACTTGACAATAATATGACACCACTATAACGGTGTATTTTTGTAAATCTGACGCAATCTTTATTGTTTTTCCGCCATCGACGTATATTACCTACACCATATCTACCATTATAAAACAGATCTTTGGCCTGAGTTGCGATAGCGCTGAATACATTACAGGGGGGAATATGAATTTTAAATTGTTCCACGATACCATCCCTGACGTGTGGTTCTGGTTTGTAGGTAACAGCCATGTATCGCATACATCGGTCAGAGTGTCGTAAAAGACACAGATTTGAATTACGGTTTTACTGATGGTGTAATATGGGTTTTAGGGCCGCCTGGATATATGGGCCAGTCGATGCTTTTCCCATTTAATATTGTTTTAACATTTACTAAAAAACCGTTATTAAGTTTTAAACTGAACACAATATGGATGAAAAGTTCTTTATTTTTCAAGGAACTTATTAAATGATTTTTCTGTTTTCCTTAATTTGTTTAGTAGAATGAATGAATGCAGGGTTCCACAAAATGAACACTATAAAAATAATAAAAATAAATATATATTTCTTTTTTTTATTTAAAGTTCCTGAAAATGTAATGCCTGATTTCTTCAATGAAATACAGTTGTCAAGAGTCTCACCTGACAAAGCTACGGTAATTGTGACATCCCCAGTTGGTGTTAATTGCGAGGTTTAACAAATTTCACAAAGGAAAGAGAAGCATACTAACGATTTATTCTAACTACCGCGACCGGCCGGAAAGAGAAAAGCTATTGAATTAAATGTTGGTCCCCTTAGGAGCGACTTTATAACAAAATAAAGACATTTGATTTATTCGATATTCCATTAAAATTGATGCGACAGTATTAGGCCACAAATCACAAAGAAATAATAAGTGGCTGCCAGCCGACGCGCTCTAGCGATAGCTGTCAACATTTAATAGGCAAAGTCAATATATTAAAACTTCAATCGTTAACTTCGTAAAGCTCCGTTGCAAGTTTTAAATCAAAGTATTCCTGGGTTATTAGTTTTCAACGTTGTTAAATTCAAGCACTTCCTGAGGAGGTCTTTAAAAGCTATTATTATGACGGTTAAACTTTTAACATAAAACATTACTTTATGTGTCTTCTCGTAACTTACCGCGGGGAACTGAACTTCGTTCCTCGGGTATAATGGTACGGCAGCATTCACTCGGAATCTCGCTGTGAAACCTGACAATTGGAAAATGATGCGTGTGTTAAGGGCCCGCTTTCCGCGTAAAGAATTTAGATTTGGGCAACGCCCACAAAATAAACAATATTTAGTGTTAAAAGAATCCGACAGAGGTGTCTGAATTCGTATTAGGAATAATTTTGGGGATTATTTAATAATTTAAATAACGAAATTAAATTACCGACATCTATTGCAATTTTAGAAAAACAGACCCATTTTTAGTTAGCACCGAGCAAATGAACGAAGTCGAAATGAAGATGGTTCTCAAAATATGGGTTTTATTACGGATTTAATTAATTAATTTTTTTTTTTAATTTTACAAAAAACATTTACGAAAGTTATTTGTATAGGTATACAAATTACTTTACTTTACTAAAATACTATTATCACTTTTATAAAAGTAATTTATAACTTTTATAAAATCAATAAATATATTTTTACATCAATAAGGTTTTTCTTATATGGTTATCTTTATAGGGTGTCCGGGGGTAAAGTGCTCAAACTTCAGGAGGTTATTCTAAATGCTAGAAGAAGTAAAAAAGAAATGGAAATTATTCGAATTTCCAAATTTTTTCCACAAAAATTTATTTTCCGTAGAAGAAATTGTTTTTTTTTCTATACAAAAAATTAAACTTTTTTACTCGAAAACTATCTTAAAACGTTGGTATTCCAAAAAAAGATTTTTTTCTTTTTTACTTGTACTATCAATTAGAATCACCTCCCGAAGTTTGTGCACTTTACCCCCGACATCTTGTATAATATGCGCAATATAATATTTATACACGTGTAATATCTACTTTTGTACATTTATATAAATTATATACACGTTTACATTTTTATGCTCATCAAATTTATTATATTATAAAGATAGATAGAAAGATCCTTAGTGCTTCCTGAGGACTTACAAATCAGAAGACTTTTTTGTAATTATTTATTTATTCATTTAAACAATTCAATAATTATAAAGAGTAAACCATGTAAGCAACATAAAATTACATTCTAAAATGTGAAAGGGGCTCTATTTATTTACATTTTTATGAAATTACTACTTTTAATAGTTTAAGCTTTCAGTGAACTTTCAATTTTATTTTTAACTTCTCTAAATATTATTTGTTTAAATTGTCAAATATAATTTAATCACAAACACAAGATTCACTCAAAATGAAAGATTGGTGGTTCTGAAATGTTCCCATAAATACGGTGAAAGAACCCTAAACTATAAACTTATTACCCTAAACATGCTTCGAGCGAAATGCAGATCTGGAAACCTTATCGTCAATCTGAGCAAAACATACCATGAACGTCAATATAGCAACAGCCTTTGTTCTGCTGCAGTTTCATTAAATGCCGAGAGATCCGTTTACAGTCTCCAAAAAGCAATACTGGGGCACAACCCTAGAAGCAAAGCTAAATGATTGGAATACAGAAAGATAAAAACAAACCATTGTCAAAAATATCTTGGCCGTAAATGATTAAATAAAATTAGATTTATTCAGGAAGGCAAGCATTACGGTGATCGATGTTAAAAATCTAACATAGCCCTAGAATAACTCCAGTATCTTTAAGAAACCTTTCTCTTAAAGCTCAGAAAAAAACTTTCCATGACAGTTAGATATACCACTCTACAACAAGACCGCGTACGGTAAAACTGTAAAAAAATAAAGTAATAAATCGTCGGTATACTGATAAAACCCACTAAGTGCATGATTGACGATTTTGAGAAAAATCAATTTGAAAGTTTGACTGTGTAAAAGTCATATTCGCATTCTAAATTTTCAATTCTGTAAAATGCTGTTATATTAAGAGTTTAATTAACTTATAATTTTCATGAATTATTTCAACTTAATAAATTGTTTTACTCCAAAAAAAAATTTTAAAGATAAAATGGTAGGATTTTAACTGGTTTTATCAGTACACGATATAAGCTAGTACTTTGAATTTAATGCTCAAGAAAACGTTAAATAGCTTCAGAGGATTTAATTTGTAGAGGAATTAAACCATTTTTCAGAGAATTTTAGTGTGTATTAAAACAAAATATTAAAATAAATACAAAATGACATTTTTAATTATGTAAATCATAAAAAGCTTTCAAAGAAAAAATAAAATAACGAAACTGTTTCGATATTTAAAGGTAACATTAATTAAGGCAAGAATGAATTATTTTTGAGTACCATTATCTTCAAGCTCACATTCATCATTAGCGGGCTCCGGAACTCGATCCTTCAGATCGATATTAGTGCGGAGTCCATTGTACCATCCATGTAATTCTTCAGGACACTTCAGGATTCCTTTTTGACACAGTTTCAGTAGGTAATTTTTCTTGGCCTGACTTATCGCCAGTGGTTCAGCATAGAGTGGTTTTAAGTCTCGGAGATTAACTTTGGAAACATTATTTTTAATTTGTGGGCCAGGTGAATTAAGAGAAGATCTTAATTAATTTTCACTTATGTGCTTTAAAAAATTCTGCAATATTTATGTGATGAAATGTGTCAGACTTGTCATAATTGAAGAAGATTTTTTCCGTTTCTCCTTTCACATACCTCAATCTTTTTATTTTTAACCATCTAACTTGGTTGCCTTGGTCATCCTTCGTTCTGTTTATCATAACCTTGTCAGCGAGGTCTTTCAAGTTGATGAATTCATCATGTTTGAACTCTTTAACTTTGTATGGCTTGACGGTAACTATTTTTTGGTCAATTTTGCGCTTTTTTGTGATCTAGCTCGTTTGAAGATATCAACCCAATCATGCATAGTATACACAGAAGTGTTTTTCTTAACATGTTCTATGCTACTATGCATTGAATCTGCTTCCATATGTATGTGACCAGGTTCTAGAAATTTCTGCTCAATTATGTTGATGCGCTCAATGTGTTGAACGGCCCAAAGTAGTATTACTGCTACATATTGGTTTCGATTCTGCCCTCCGCATGTGTCAGAGAACAAGCTTATTTCATTAATATTGTCCGGTAAGTAATTTTTGAGGTAGTAGTACAGGATAGAGCCTATTTCCCAACTCCCACGCTTTCCATTTATTTCGGACCATGGAAAACAGTACGCATTGTTGGGGGCAGGCGCCTCATATAATGTAAGATTATACATACATAATTTTCTTACATAGTAGAGAAGTCGACTTTTCCACTTGGGATTTGTAAAACTGCCTGTAGATCGAATGTTAGCAACATGAAGTTGTTTTCATTGTTAGACCTCTGATTATCTTTTTCCTTCTCCGTATTGCAAACATCTTTTCTTTCCATGTCTTCTTTTAGTTTTCTTTTAATTTGCTTTTATCACTAGCCTTTACATAGTTTGAACAAATCAGGCACTGATCCTTCTTTGGTACGAAGAAACTTAGATTGTAATTCTTTGAAAATATTCGTCGGTATGTTATTTCTGCAACAGGTTCGGTAATATCCGTTTCTTTGCAATGCTCCACGTATAAAGCATGCATTTTTCTTATGGACAGAGATCTGTCCAAATACTTACGATTTGACGATTTTCTCACGTAGTGAGTCTCCATGCTTGGAAATGATTCAATGTGTGATTTCACATGATTAAAGATGTCCACCTTAGTTTTATGTGGAGGCTCTTTTTGACCTCTCTTCTCATCTTGAGTGTAAAATCCCTGTGCATTTTTATTCTTGATTGCAAGTTTTATAACGTCTGGTGATATGCAGAGAGTTTTGGTCGTGAAATTTTGGCAAAATGCTAGCTTGTCATTCCCTTTGGGAAAAAATTTTTTTTTGCATACAATCTTTGTTTTTTGGGTCTGATAGCCAGAATGCGCTTTGGTTCTTGAATGTGCAAATTTGTTGACAAGAAATTTTTCTTGCCTTTGAAGTCAAGCTGCCAGTAGTGTCTACAAAGTATATTACGTTCATCCAAAGTAAAGTTCTTGTTGCATCTGTGCTGGCATTTATCACAATTAGCTGGTTTGGGCACCTTAGAAGGTCTTAAATTTTTTTGTCACATGTTAAACGTTCATCCCTTCTCATTTTAGCTCGATTCACAGCCCATTCACGAGGGTCCGCATCACGCCACCTCTTTAATGGCCCAACATCCGTTAATACTCGATCCAGGAGGCATTTTAAAACATCACCAATTATTTGTTTAGCATTCAGAATATCCAGTATATTAACTTCATCCATGAGCGGTTGTTTTTCACGTTCCGGTAGTACTCCAAAGTCCCCCAAAGTAGTTAAACTGTCTTTAAGACTATCAGCAATTGTGGAGGAGTCATGAGGTTGGAAGGATGGGTCGTCATCTGAAAAATCGTCTCCAAAGAGTGATTCAAGTTCTTCAACAATCAATTGTTGTTCGTCATTAAGTTCTAAAGAGTTGCTGTCGTATGAATAGCTGTGATTTGGAATTGTCTGATCTCCACCTGAAAATTAATATAAGTTGCATAAATAAAAACCCTGTTTTAATTTTAATTACGAAAAGAAAAAGCTGTAAACATAGCAATTTCCATAATTTAAACGAAAGCAATTGAAGGTTTTCCATCTCCTTCAGTCGCAGGTGCTTCTTCAGAAGTATGCTGTGCCGATTTTACGGAGTGTAATGGACTGGCATGGCTTTGCCGTGAGCCATCTGCAGTTGCTGCCATTTGCATCCTGGAAATAAAAATTAGTACATTTAAAAACTATTGACTGCCCTCACTCACACTTAAAGTTAATATTTGTGCCCAAAATAAAGTTAATGACTGTGTACAATGAATGTAAACACAGCCGCTGAGAATTAATTTGTCGTTAAAAGATAATATATACTTAAGGCGAAATAGGTAGACTTGACCTGAAATTTGGCATTTTTGAGGTCACTTTTAGACGTATGGACACTTTTCTAGAAAAAAACACAAATTGGTTTCGAAAGATCGTTATTTTATCTTGTAAAGTAAGTTGTAAAATTTTGGAAAATGATATTATTTTCATACCATAATAAAGTGTTACCGTTGGACGATATGCAGATTTGTTGCATTTTCAAAGGCGAAGTTGTATCATACAACAAATATTTCAAATCATATAATAATACAGTATAAACAATCAATAAATTATCTATCATATATATGTATAAGAATTTTGTTTTTATTTCAAATAAAATTACTAATAAATAAATCCGAGGACGCGTTTTGTGACGAAAATCCCTCAATTTGACTATTTATTTATGACCTTACAAATTGGTATAGTTGAGATTTTTTTACAAAAATAATTTACTATGATATTATTGAAACATTAATAATAATTTATGACCAAGAAATATATTCTTAAAGTATATAATAGTAATTAATTTCGATTAGCGTTTTTTGTTTGTTCGTCGTTTCTGATTGCCACGGCGCAAGCCGAAATTTCGTCAGTATCCGCTGCGACAGGGCGGTGAATGGTCGTTTGGTTCGTGCCGGTCTAGTAAATAACATTTTGACGAAATTCCTCGTTTAAAAATGGGTAGAAAAATACTATCGGACAAAAGTTTTATAAGAAAACAAAAATTTCGTCATCAAAAACGTACATGGGAGAAATATTTGTAGAAAAAAAAAGGGTTAGTCATATTTAATTATCCTTGTACATTGTACGTACTCTATATGCTACAGGGTCGTTCAAACGAATCAGTCAGAATACGCATATATTTTTTATAACATTTAGCGATAATTTTGTGTTGTTTAATTTTCAGGGAAAATAATCAACTACCAACGAATGATTGTGATTCTGAAGCAAATATTGTCTCTAAAATTCCGTCGGTATTTTTTTTTTTTTTTTTTTTACATTAATACCGCACAAGAGTCCCAACTGCTCCCGTCTGGAGCCAGTGAGACTATGGCATCCCCAATTGGGGTATGTTGTGAGGCTGAGGGTATTGGGGAGGGGAGGGAGATGGGGAAGAGGAAGGTGGGGAAGTACCTGGCTATTCAGATCTGGTCACCAAACACGGCTAAAGCCATTTCAAGCAACGTTTCAATTCTGAATGGTGGTCTTACACCAGGGCGATACTGAGAGTATCTTCCACTCTGGAACGTGCCGCAAATATACTATATATTATTTTAAATTAATTAATTGTGAAATAATAACACAAATTAATCAAATAAAATTTATTTGCGCACGCCGGGTTCGAACCCGCGACCTTCGGATCTGTAGTCAAAAGCGTATACCACTAGACCACGCCGGCCGTCAAAGCCGTATGTGTAATTTACATTAATATTATTATTATTTTGTTATGTAAATAGGTAATACCTACAATATATTGTGAATCATGGATATTATGGTGACCGAAACCGTCAATATCGGGGTATTTATAAACTAGCAATTATTCCCGGCGTTACGCGAGTTACACGCACAAAACCATACCCTTGTATACATGGTATCGGGAAACGCGTAGTATATTACTGTGACCGATTCAACTCTAATTACCGCGGTAATTATAAACAAGCATTTACTACCCGGTTTTGCGCGATTTACGCGCATGAAACATTACCACGTGTACACGGTGTCGGGAAACTCGTGGTGAAATTACGGTGACTGAAACCGTGAATATCGCGGTAATTATAAAATATCAATAATTCCCGGCATTACGCGAGTTACACGCACAAAACCATACCCTTGTATACATGGTGTCGGGAAATGTATGGTATATTACGGTGAATAATTTCTATTCTATTGTCCAATTCCCTATTACATAGGTATAATTCAACATATTTAATATTTTTAGTGTTACTTTTTGTCAGTTTTCATAATGTCATATTGTGAATTGAGCTTCTTGTTTTAGGAGAAAAAAAACGAGGTTATTTTGACATACTTACTTTAAGTATTAGAAATAAAACTTACTGGTAATACCTATCGTACAAACGGATAAATATGTAAAACGAGAGATTTTTTACAATCAAACTTAATGTTAAACACTTTTTTAAAACCTATGTAAACTAAAATTTAAAAAAAAAACAAGTGAACAAAAATATTTGAAAAATTAAAAAAAAATGTTTATTCAAATACCTACCTATTTTGTACCTACTATGTCAACGCACTGCATTTGTATTTATTTATGTTTACGCACTCCGACGTATAATTTACAAATATGTATGTAACTACTGATTAGGAAGAAAGCTACAACCGAAAATTCAAACACAATAATTGTTATTTCATCGGAACCATGCTGTAGGTTTCGGCCACCGTGCGGAGTGTACGGCTGGCAGTGGAATGAATATGGTATTTCTGTCTCGTTCTAAAAAAACGTCCGATCGCCAGACCGTCTTTTGACCAAATTCGAATTCGCGGCCGCTGGTTAATACGTCTTAATAACATATCAACATTTCTTGCTACAATAATATTGCAGCAATTATTGCTGAATAATTTAAAAAATAACTCTGTTTCACATAAGTTGGTTAGAGAGAAACCTAATAGTAAATCAAAACATAGTAAGTTCACTGACCTTGTCAATATGTTGCCCTGCCGCTTAATAAGCTCCTGCCTTCGTTTTAATAATGACTGAATGTGCTCCAGATTATCCATAATTGTAATTAATTGCACTCACTAATTAAGTCGGAGAAACAAACAGATGCACACGCAAGCCACAGTGGACTGACACTCACTGGGAGCATCTTAGCTCTGGTGTGTTAATTTACGGCGGTGCGGTCAGTACGCGTTATGTCTCGTTCACGCACGATAGATATTCCATAAAAGTGAACAAGACGGTACGAAACCTAAGTAAACGTGGCAAATTTAGAACTTTACCGTCATTACTGATATTCCGTTAAATCACAAACCCAGATAGTTTCGCGTGAATACTACTAATCAAAGCACATAATGACCTTTAGCTTATTTCAATAGTCAATGCTTAACTATCTAAACGTCGCTATAACAGTCTGTTGAAATCACTTATTTGCATTTAACGAATTTTAACTGTCAGCACTCTTCATTTAAACATCACCAACATGGTCGTCTGTTGAAATCACTTATTTGCATTTAACGTATTTTAACTGTCAGCACTCTTCATTTAAACATCACCAACATGGTCCGTTCAAAACACCTATAAGACTTTAACTGGTTTCAACTGTTAACAAAAATCATTTCGTTCATCCGTGTTAACATATCATACCGGTTATAGTAATTTAGGGTTTTTTAATTGAAATTATTTCCTGTGAACGTGCATGTAATGAATAAATCAATAACGCTAAAGTCATTTAAATGGTTTTACGTGATATAATATTATTCGTTCGGCAAAGTGAAACATACCCATAAAAAAAATTAAAGTGTTATAAATTGTTTTCATAGAAGATATTTGAAAAAAGTTTCCACTAAAGGGATTTAGTTGTTTTCAACGGAATACATTTTTAGGTTACAAGAGGGTTAGAGGTTTTTAGAAAATTCTAACTTTAAAACGAACCATCGAAGGATGTTGTGGGTTTCAACTATCGATAGAGCTCATAAAACTGAACAAAACGGCATTTTTAACTCATTTCGGCAAGTTTTGTCATTTAGCTGGTTTTACCAGTATACCGACGATAATAACAAAATAAATATTTCACAACACAATAATTTCATCGAAAATCTTAAATCCATTTCACCTTTCTACATTTTCTATATTCTCCTTAAGAGTATAATCCTTAGATAATGCCTTTTCAGATTATTCGTGGAAGCTAGAAAAAAATAAAATCATTGATTATAACTGCATTTCAAGTGACCTTTTAAATAACAGTAAAGGGCTCAAATGATTTTATTATTTAAAATTATTTTATTATTTAAAATTAAACAATAACTTTAATAACTTATTTTATTATTACCTCCGTGCCTTTGCATCTTTACAAGACTTGGGCAAAACATTCTGTAGCGGAGTATAGATTTCACATCTGAAACATAATTAAAGAGTTTATTGAAAATAGAACACCAAGGTACGGTTAGTCAAAAAACGTACAATAAAGTTAATTCTGGGTAGAAATTGTACAGTTGACATTCAGGACAGGTTCACTCCCTCCTCCTCAAAAAAGACCCTCTATACAGCATTCTCAAAGATGACACAGGCTCTGAGAGAAATTATTTTCTTCAGGGCCTCCTTCCGACATAAAAAAATAACATCACTGAACTAAATTATATTCTTGTATTATTGTAGAAAGCAATCACTTTGTGGTTTGACATATTTAATAAAATAAAATTCTTTTTTTTTTAAAAACCACGATATTTATTAATTTAAGAACCGACCGGTTTCGCTTTACTTAAGCATCATCAGGGTACAAATTAATACTAAACAAGAAGTACATAATGTGTGCATATATATAACAAAATATAGAGGGAGACAACATGATACAAATATAAGCAACACAAAGACGGTCATAAAATAAATTAACATAAGTGCACAAGTAATGGAAAACCGCTAGATAATTATGTAGACTAATGGGTTATACGAATAAATCGGGAGAAACAAAACATCAATAAAACCTCAATAATAACGGTTTTTCCGAATTCGCAAATCATTTGATCGATAAAGATCATACATTCTGTCATAGCACCGGTGCTAACATCTTATATAAAAACGGGCATGGTAACAGACTAAACAATTTAGAGGCACTAGAAATTAAAAAAGCTGTAAAAACCAAAAGTCAGATACTTAATAATCAATTAGACATATCAAGTAGTCCAATATTAAGTCTGTTTCCAATAAACCCATAAAAAATTCCCAGTTCTCCTTACCTCCTTACCACCTTGCCAGTTGATGTTTTGTTTCTCCCGATTTATTCGTATAACCCATTAGTCTACATAATTATCTAGCGGTTTTCCATTACTTGTGCACTTATGTTAATGTATTTTATGACCGTCTTTGTGTTGCTTATATTTGTATCATGTTGTCTCCCTCTATATTTTGTTATATATATGCACACATTATGTACTTCTTGTTTAGTATTAATTTGTACCCTGATGATGCTTAAGTAAAGCGAAACCGGTCGGTTCTTAAATTAATAAATATCGTGGTTTTAAAACAAAAAAGTATTTTATTTTATTAAGTTATATTCCCCACAGTTTCAGAACTTTCAATAGCTTCTTTCGCTCGCACGTTCATTATTATTCTGGATTCCACGTTCGAGTATTGTTATTTGAAACAGATGGCCCATATATTATTATTACATATTATATTATATTTCGGACATCGTTGCATTGTGAATCATTAGAGCAGATCTTAGAGTAATATTGTAAAGTGACGTGTGTATTTGTGTACGTAGAAAGTTAATTCACAAATAAATCACGATCATATAGTATCCTCAACAAGCAAACTAAATTAATAAGAACTTGCCCCGTAATTTCTAATGTTTTGGAATTAGTTTTATTTCCCAAAGTACGTATTCTGAAAAAAATAAAATAATATTTTTTATAACTTTTTACTACACAATACATAAATAAAAATAATAATTAATTTTTATAATAAATTATCGTTTATCGTATTCTGAAAAAAATAAAATAATAATTTTTATAACTTTTTACTACACAATACATAAATAAAAATATGAATTACAAATGTTTATAATAAATTATCGTTTATAATAAATATAAGCTTGTAAATCAAATATTGTACTTTTTTCTTCTCACCTATCATGCGTTGAACCCTTTGGAGATATATTGTTTTCTTTGGAATACGAGATGTCTTTCGCTTATTTCCCATCTTTGAAAAAACAATATTTATGAACTGATATACGCTTAAAATTATCTTTATAGGTTCAAATATTTGCACGTAATCGCACGTCTGTATATCATAAAACGTTGAACGACACGTCTGCCCCCAAAGCCCTCGAGTTGGCGAATGAGCTTTGCAATGAAAGATAGGTTAATCTTCATGTCGGAGCGAGCGCGCTATAATAAATATGATTTAAAAGCAATAAGCGTAAGAGACAGTTGTGAAAATATTTAATTAAACATGACTTATTAACAATACAGCAAAAATTTCTTTAGAAATATCTTAAGTAGCATTTAAAGAAGCAATTTGAATTTTTTCATACCTGTAACTTGTAATATAACAGAAACAAATGTGTAAATAATAATTTTTGGAGCATACTTTGCAA
Source organism: Hesperophylax magnus (assembly GCA_026573805.1). Taxonomy (NCBI): domain Eukaryota; kingdom Metazoa; phylum Arthropoda; class Insecta; order Trichoptera; family Limnephilidae; genus Hesperophylax; species Hesperophylax magnus. The sequence goes on from JAIUSX010000011.1 coordinate 26,687,416, forward strand.
TTTTTTTCTATCGAGGGAATTTTATGTAATTAACGTTTCGGCCCTACACATATTCAGATAATATCTTGAAAAATAGCATATATTTTTTTAAGAACTTAGAAACTTAAAGTGTTACGAGAAACTTGTTATAAATCGGTAGAAATTTGGAATGCGGCCCCTTAAGTACTGGCATTAGTTAGCTATGAATCAACATCTCTTCCGAGACCCCTTTACCGTATATTATTAATACTGGTTATGAAATCAATTGATTAATTCCATTTCGTCATGTTACAAAACAAATGTATTTAAAATTTTGTTGTGTTGTTTTACGTAACGAGTTATGTATTGTACCCCATGCAGCCACATAGAAAAAACCACATCAAGCACAGAATTTCGAAAAAGTTTAACCTTTTTACTTGTACTACCGTGTAAAATCACCTCCCAAAAATAGTGCAATTTACCTCCGAACACTTTTTATTTTAAAGTTATTGAATAAAATTCGCCAATAACTGCTAATTCATCGGTTTTTTTTAGTTATTATTAATCTCAACTTTCAACTTTTGCACGGCACGAGATCATACCAGGTTGTCCGTTACCATTTCACCCCACAAAGGAAGGAAACAATGAGCAAAATACCTTTGTGTTGAGAAAATATGTTTCCAATTTTATTTTACGAAAAATAAAGGCATGGATAAACATAAGATGACAAAGAAGGTAGGGAATTGTTTGTGTTTTCGAGTATGCGTTATTGCTTATGATTATTTTGAAATTTACATATTCAATTTTCTTTGTTGTGACACGGCAGGAAAAAATATGCAAAAACAATGAAAAGAGTTTTATTTCCAAGAGTTAATTTTCAAGGCTGACAAAACGCTTTTATATTTCTGTTGAGCATTGTTATAAATTATAGTGATTTGTTTTTGGGGTATTATGCCGTGTTGCGCTACCTCTTTCTTAAGCCTACGTTTTGGACTAAAGAAGGAGGTAGCGAAACACGGCATAATACCCTAAAAACAAATCACTATAATACTTTTGGCCGTGAAAATCTTAAATTGTTGTAAATGTTTGCCTGCTCCTTAAGCCTGCAATATATTTATAAATACTGAATACGTCAATATTTGTGTCGGTTCTCAGGTCATCTTTGTCACTATAATTATATATTTCATTACGTAGACAACTTTTTAATTTGATAGGCGGGAATGGGTACCGCCGCCCTGGGAACCATTTATTGGATGACCAACACCTCTGCCACAGGTCACCTCAAGTGGTTCGCTACGTTTGGTGACTTAGCAGGGGTGCCCGGGTTCATGGGTTGAGGTTTGCCCGGGTCTTGGTGGCGGGTGCGTCGGCCCACCTTCTGCGTGGCGGGCCGGTTGGGAGATGCTGGTTGAGGGAGACCCTTTACAACCGGTTACCGCTGTCCGGGCCGCTCGATAGTACAGGGGCCCGACCCTCAGGCTCACGACTAAGGGTGGGTTGACCCATCAGCGAGTGAAAAAACCCCGCCACTGCTGTTGTGCCGGTTCGTGACCGGAGGGGACCCAGCATCAGCGTTTGGGGCGCATTGGATGCCCTCTCCAGCCGGACTCTCCCAGCCTATCGCCTAGCACCGCAGTGGGTGGGCTGGAACCAAACGCTCATCACTCCTGGACAGCCTGAACCCCAGATTCCTACCCACCCCTCATACCTTTCCTTTCCAGACCTTCCTTTCACCTCATTCCCGTACAAAAAAAAAAAAACCTAAAATCATGAATATACAAAATAAATTTAATATCAATACAGCGGCGAGTAGCAGGCGTCCCCGGTGCGGGCCAAAACTGTTGGTAAATTTTGCCAAAATTCGCGGCCTGCACACAAATTTAAACTCTGTTCATCACCATCTTTTGTCCCAACGTCCCAACCTTCTTTTCCTATCCGAAACTCAGATAGCCGAGCCGCCAGACTCCTCCTATCTGGACTGCCCGGGCTTTACCCTCGCAAGCAAGTTCCGACTCAAAGGAGGAGTCTGCCTCTATAGTCGAGCTGACGTCAATTGTGTACGACTATTGAGTCTGGAAAACTCCAGATTCGACTTAATGTGGGTGCACGTCAATCTTGCCAGTACGGCAAGATTCTACGCATGTTTATACCGCTCACCGAAACATAGCGAATCAGACACTTCCGAACTCTTCAAACATTTGAGCGATACTATTGATGATCTCTTGCCCCGCTACCCTTCGGCCGAGTTTATTGTTCTGGGGGACTTCAATGTTCATAACGAACCATGGTTGAAGTTTTCAGGCCCAACGGACTCGGCTGGCCGACAGGCGGAATCCTTTGCCATTTGCTACGGATTAGAGCAATTGGTTCAGGAGCCTACGAGAGTTCCTGATGTCCAGACTCACCGCTCCAATCTGTTAGACCTATTCTTAACTACTGTGCCACACGGTTATAAGATTGACGTCACAGCGCCTCTGGGATCATCCGACCACTGCCTAGTGACGACATCAATCCCCGTTAACCTCAGACCAACCAATGAGAGGCTGAGGAGAAAAGTGTGGCACTATAGGTCAGCAGATTGGTTCGGTATGCGGGCCTATTTCAACGCTTTTCCGTGGTCAGCTGTTTGTTTTCGGACTTCGGACCCTTCAAGGTATGCCCAGGAGATTGGTGAAGTCATCAAATCGGCGATGGATGGCTTCATACAATCGACTACTAAAGAAACTGGTGTGGGCTCAAAGCCGTGGTTCAGTCGACAATGCTCCGAAGCAGTTCGACGAAAAAACGCGGCTTACTGAGCCTACAACACATCTCGAACGCCTGAAAGCAGATCAGCATACAACAAATCGGCAAAGGAATGCAAGAGAATCATTAATAGGTCAAAATTCGAACACGACCTGCAGATCAGCAAAAAGCTGGCTGCCTGCCCGCATGGCAGCAGAGCATTCTGGTCGCTTGCGGGCTCAATAGGTCGAAATTTTTGCAAACCCAGTTTGCCACCTCTTACCAGACCTGGCGGCTTACTAGCAAACACCGCCACCGAAAAGGCTAACCTATTATGGAAAATGTTTGCGGAAAACTCGACCCTCGACGACGGAGGTGCTGTTCCGCCGTCGGTTCCTCACTGCGGCTTCTATATGAAAAAGCTGAGGATCCGGCATCGGGATGTACTCCACGTCATACGGGGGCTCGATGTTAACAAAGTTAGTGGACCTGATGGATGATGTGGCCCTGGTATTGCAGAGGTGTGCTGCGGAAATAGTTCCAGTTTTGACAAAGCTCTTCAAAATGTCCCTGAAGTGTGGCACTGTGCCCTCTGGTTGGAAAAAAGCGGTCATTCACCCTATTCCCAAGAAGGGTGACCGCTCCAACCCGGCCCACTACCGCCCCATAGCGATCACATCAGTTCTGTCCAAAGTGATGGAACGTGTGATCAACGACAAACTGCTCACATACCTCGAGAAGAACAAAATTATCAACGACCGTCAATACGGATCCCGGCGGAACCGCTCGTGCGGTGATCTTCTCGCGTATTTGACGCATGTTTGGGGGCGGTGCCTGGAACGTCACGGTGAGACCCAAAAGGTCGAACTAGACATATCAAAAGACTTTGACCGGGTCATTAAATTATTTTCTTCAGGGCCTCCTGTGTGGAGTTAATATAAAAAAAATAAAAAAAAACAAAAAACATTTTGGTTTCTGATTAGAACTATGATTCTCCCAAAATTTTTATTCATGACAAAGATTGTTATTGCGTTTTGCTTGTGAATTATTCTGGTCAAATATTGACCAGCTCCTTCCTGTTGATACGATAACGACTGCGGAAAATAACCCAAAAACAATAAATGCCAAATATTGACCACCTCTTTCCTATTCTCGATACGATAACGACTGCGGAAAATAACCCGAAAACAATGACTACCAAATTCGTTGTCCTAGTTCTTGTATGTTCAATAGACCTTTTTTGCAAAACTGAGTTATGAATGCCAATATGTTCATTAGCCTATTGCGCATTAATAAAGCTCAAAAAAACCATATTTTTTGGTTTTTAAGTGACATTTTAAGCATTTTTGGAGTGCCAATATCCACTCACGGAATAATGTTTCAGTTCTTATTTGTTCAATCTCCTGGATCTTGAACATTCAAACACTCAAAGTTATGAATATAATATTTTTTTAAAGTTCATAGATATTTGTTCAACATCCCGCCGAACGTTGAGGTCTTGAATGTTCAATCTCAACTGTCAACCAATCAGGAGCCGGCTAGTTAAAATGTGCGGCCATGTTGATTTTTAGTTGTTTTCTAACAACGAAATTGTTCCACAAAAAATACGTTTAATTGCGAATATATACTGTTATTGAACTAAAAAATGACTTCACCGACTCCAGAATCAATTCACCTAAGAACAGTAGCTCAAATAGAAAGGTAAATCTTAAAATTATGTCATTTATAGGCTTTTTCACCATATTTTACATGTACTTCTTGAATTTGGTAGGCAAATATACAGGATGCTTCATTTATTATTTATTTATTCAATTATTTATTTACAAACTTAGGACTTTTACATAAAATGATTATTAATAAATTATATTAGTGCATTAAAACTTATTTTTATTCAATAAATACAACAAAAGAGCCAGGACATGGAAATGTGCAAAAAGTAGACTGTCCTCATAGTCTGATTGAAAGACATCTACGACACATATTTTGTCCGTTATCACTGCTGAGATCGCCGATGAAAACGAAGTCCAAATATTTCAATTTAGAATTCATTCAATTAAAAGTTTAAGATTTTTTGTTTTTTTTAGTCACATAAAAAACAATAAACATATTCTTATGTAGGAACTACAATAAAACCAACTAGGCAAACGACTAACAACAATAAATGTAATGTTAAATAGCGCACAGCCATAACCCAAATCGGGGGATATTATAATTTTAGGATTTTAAGAGCTGAAAGTATTTAAAAAAATAATATTTTATTCACGATAATCAACATAAATAATAAGCTCACGGCAAATAAGACCTTCCGAAAGAAAATAAATCTTTCTAAAGTAAGTAAACTTTAAAAATTACATTTATCAAATGTAGGTAACGAAACAATAAAAAAAAACAAATTTTCATCTGAAAATTGAACTTCAATAATTTTACGCATCACTCGGGATTTTTTTTAATGGAATACCGCACACAGTTTCAACTGCTCCCAACCATCTGGAGCCAGTGAGACTATGGAATCCCCAATTGGGGTATATTAGTATATTGTGAGGCTGAAGGTAGTGTGGAGGGGAAGGAGATGGAGAGGAGAAAGAGAGGAAGGAGGATGAAGGAGAAGAGAGATGGTATGTGAGTATCTATTCAGATCTGATCACCAAACACGGCTAAAGCCATTTCAATTCATATGGTAGTCTTTACACCATATCTTCCTCTCTGGAACAAGCCGCAAATAGACTACATGTTATTTTAAATTAATAATTTGTGAAAATAACATAAATTAATCAAATAAAATTTACTTGCGCACGCCGGGATTTGAATCCGCGACCTCCGGATTTCTAGTCAAGAGTACCCCTAGACCACGGAGGCCGTAATACGTACGATGTAAGAATATTTCACATCACGCATGCACCGACAACCGATAGTAGTATATTAGCGGTAGGTACCTTTGTACTTGTGCATTGTTTTCAAACTTCCAAAATATTGGATGATTTATATAGAGCAGTTTTTGTGAAAAATCAACTAAAGGACTCTGTTTGTATATTTTAAAGTAATACTTTAAGTCAACTACTAACTAAGATAAAAGTAAAGTATTTGAAATCTGAAAATCACCCTGTATATACAATTTACCACTAATTGGCTAATTGAACAAAAAATACCTCAAACTTATGGGAGCCGAATCGTTCAATTTCCAGACGATATGTTCAATATCCAAAATAATCATTCATAATTTTCAAGCCATGTTCAACGTCCACCTTTAAAGTCATAATATGGGCATATTATAGCTTCAATCTTCGAAAAATGATCTTTAATCATTTCTATATGTATATATAGAAATATATATGTATTAAACGAAATGACCAAAATCGAGAATTGTTTAGAATTTGCCTGTAAAAACAAAAAAAAACGTCTCCTGTAAAATTTGCCAAATGGTCTATTGAACATACAAGAACTAAGGCAGCGAAATATTGACCACCTCCTTCCTGTTAATACGATAACGACTGCGGAAAATAACCCGAAAACATTAAATATCAATACTCAAATTGAGCTTTTAATTACGCCGCAATCCAAAATGGATTATTTTTACCAAAATGTTTGTTTCGACCGAAATCGAGGCCCCAACCGTTGGGCACATTTAATTACATAATAGGATCGAGGGGCGATTCTTTTTCGGCATTTCAGTCCTATTCTGTTGTATTTTTTTGTTTTTTTGCCCATTTTCTTAGACAATAATTGAGGCCTCGCGTCGGAAGGGGATCTTACCGTTTTTTTGACAAATATAAGATAATAATGGAAAACGATTCCGAAGCTCGATTTCATGATGCTTCAGCAACCTCTGGACAGTTTTAGTTTGCAATTTTTTTTGTTCTGTAGATTTTAAAGATTTGTATCGCGGAATACGCAACTAACACGCATCAAAGATGGCGCCGCCGATGGTGTGAACATTCGCGAAAATAAAGAAAAAAAACGCAAATTGCACGTTTTTGAATGGAATGTAAACAAATATAAAACCCTTAAGGATACCGGTGAAGCGTATTTAATCAAATTCTATCATATTTCAAGCAAGAAGACGTTTTGTATTATGAAAAAAAAACTATAATTAAATATTCATTTTCATAAGTACACATTAAAATTTCTTATGTTGTATTGAGCTTGTTTTAAAATAAATGTCTTTAAATGTATCACATTCTTTTACTATCGAACTTATTAAGGTATAGTTGAAAAGGGATCTATGTGATAATGCCACTTAAATCCCTTTTCTGTTTTTAAATAGACTATTTTTACTTCTTCAAATTTTGCAAATTCACTTTCTGACACCATTTTATTAATGAAATAAATAAAAACACTTTGTTTTTACCACGACAATCTTTATATTTAAAAAAATCGACATGTTTCGAGAACGATGTTTTCTTCATCAGGACATAAATTGTACTAAAACTTAATTATCAAGTTTAGAAAAAAGGCGTGGGTAGAAATGAAAGTAAGGGGGGGAAGAGAGGTGGAAATGGGAGAAGCTTAGAAGATCAAAGACAAAAAATTACAATGGAAATATGTTTAGGATAGGGTTATTCACAAAATTAATTTGATTATTAGTAATATTTAAATTTCTATTGACATTTTTCCTAATTTCTAATATTTCTAAAAGATCTAACTGAAAACCACTAACTTTAGTGTGTAAAATTTTCAAACCTGTATTTATATCAAATGAATGGTTAAATTCAATTAGACGGTTAGCAAATTTCGACTAATTATTGCTATTTAGATATCTCAAATGTTCCTTAAGCCTCGTTTCAAAATTTCTGCAACTTTTACCAATATAAAAAATTCAATTGGTAAACTCCGGATTTTTTCGTTTTTTGGTCTTTGTCCTTGTTATTTAAAATATACTTTTTCAATTTATTATTTGTATAGAAAGTTGGCTGTATTGTATTAGGGATTTTTTTCGTTATTAAATTGGAGGTTTGATGATTTACAAACAATATTATCACCAAGCAATGGGTAAATGTAGGACAAATGAATTTTTTTCTTATTTTTTTTTAGTATGTCGTCTATTAATTTGGAGTTATAACCATTATTAGATGCAATTATTTTAATGATGGTAAGTTCAGCTTTGAAATTATTTGGGGATAACGGGATATTAATTAATCTATTGATCAAATAATGGAAAGCTAAGAGTTTTTGTGAAAATGGATGGTTAGAAATTATTTTTTGTCTACGAAGTGTGTGCACGCCAAAAAATCGCTTCACTATTTTTAAATTCATAGTTTATAAATCGAAATAATCACAAAGATATCTATTAATATATAAATGAAAAAGAGTAGTGTACTTTCTACTACTTTAATGAATCTAAAACGCCCTCGAAATACTCTTTTTAAGTGATTTTAAAATCTGTGCAGCGATCAATATACGAAATATAATATATGAAAATTATCACGATAACTGATAAGTGGGCCGTAGCCTGGAAAATAACGTCGATAGCATTGCCCGTTCCGGTAGCGGTCACAGTTCTCAAGGAGCGGGGTTCCCTCCTCGGCGAAAACAATTATTATTAATTTTTATTAAATTATAATAAGATAGAACTCATCATAACGAAGTTATAAGATGCAATTAAAAAAGAAAATCTTTCATTACAAGACAAAATCATCAGATTACAAGAAAATATAATCAACAGTGACATAAAATATATCAGTAACTTTGAAAACATTCAAAAAGTTATTAGAAAAATAATCTTACCTAAAACCTATGCAGAAAAGGCAAAAAACACGAACCAGTTGTTATCATGAAAACAAAAAAGAGGGATCAGGAAAATACTGAAAGAAAAAGTGAAATAAAAGTCAATATTGCACCAGCAAATTTTGGAGTTACCAGCATGAGACATTTTAAGGATGGAGGGGTTATAGTAGAATTTAAAAATGCCACAGATTTTAAGGTTCTTGATGAGGTGATAGCCAAACTGGTAGATAAATATGAGGTAAAGATTCCTCAAGCAAAAAACCCATCCGTCAAAATTATTGGTTTATCTTAAAAATACAGTTTTGAAGAAATATAGAGAAAAATAAAAACTCAAAATGAGTCCATCTGTGAACAAAGCTAAAAAATAAAGGTGAAATATATAACAGAAATAAAAAAAAAAAACGAAGAAATCAAATAACTTTTACTATATATGCCGACGTAAAGACTTACGACAGAATGTTAAATGCAGAAAAAATAAATTTTGGATGGTACATATGCAAGGTCTTTGACAATTTAAATACCATGACATGTTATAAATGTAATGGGTTCAACCACAAGGCTATAGATTGCTGAAACCTAAAATCTTGTCCAAAATGCGCAAAAAATCATGAGGTAAAAGATTTCACGGATGAGGATATTCAGTGCATCAATTGTATAGTGACAAGTAAAAGATTAGGACTGAAACTAAATTGTTGTCACTCAGCCATGAGTAAGGAATGCCCAATTTATAAAAGAAAACTAGAAGCAAAAATGAGCAGAATTTCTTTTTTATAAACAAAAGTTACGAGAAAGATGAAATTATATACTTGAACATACAAAACATCATAGCACATTACGAAGAGGTCAAAATACTTCTAGAAGAGAAGAAACCTTTTATGCTTATGGTGAGTGAAACACATGTGACTGAAGATATCCAAGATAGTGAAATTATATTTGATCATTATAATACCATCCGTTGTGACTCGCATAGCAGACATACAGCAGGAGTGATGATTCTATAAAGTAATAAAGTTCCATATGAAGTGATATCAAATCACTAGAATAAAAAACATTGTTGGATTTTAGCCATCAGCATTAAATTAGGAATCAAGACAGGTGTATATACTGTTATTTATAAATCACCAAACACAAGTAAATGCGACTTTTTAACATATTTTCAAAGATGGAGCATGGAAAATTTGCAAGATGAAAATATCAACTTTATAGTTGGATATTTCAATATAAATGTTAAAGCAAATGCAGACATATACACAAAAAAAAACAAAAATCTATTATTCAAGCTGCAGGTATGAAACAATTAGTTTAAGATTTCACACGAATTACTAATACTTCTAAAACATTGATTGATCTGTTAATCTCAAATAAATTTAACCTACGTCTTAATGTGTTAGATAATCTTAAAATTACCGACCATAATATGATTCAAATTCTAATAAATGACAGAGAAAACTACAACTCCAGTAAAGAAACACAAGTAATAACATTTAAAAATTACAAAAGATACAATAAAGAACTCTTCACTCAGACCTTAGAGACTATTGATTAGAATGAAATAAATCAAATGGAATATAACAAAAAAGTTGACCAGATAATATTAAACATTAAAAAATCCATTGATGAAGTAGTTCCAGAACAGAAGATACTTTAAGGAAACAATAATAAATGGTTCACAAAAGAACTACGCACAATGCAGCATGATAGAAATACATTTTACAAGAGAGCACGCCTTACTTATAGTACTATGGATTGGAATTGAAACTACAAAAAATTGAGAAATAAATACTCTAAAGACATAAAAAGAACACATGATGAGTACATAAAAAATAAAATAAACTCGGAAGAAGGGAATCCCAAAAAAATTTGGAAAAGCATAAAAGAATTAGTACATGGCGAAAACAACGACGACATAAAAATAGTAAACTTCCCAAAAGATAGAAACGAAGAAAACATGGCTTAATAGCTTTAATAAATATTTTATAGAAAGCATCACTCAAATTAACAAATTAATACCTTACATTGATGTCAACCCCACAAATGATAATAACAACTCAAACAAAGAATTATTGGTCTTCAGAAAAATAACTGCAGAATATTTTTTTAACATTTTAAACAAAATTAAATGAAAAAATAGTTTACATGGATAAACTATTAGTTTAATAAAAGATGCTTTTCCAGTAATTGGATCTACTCTATTAAATATTATTAATCAGACAATTGAAGAGGGAAAATGTCCACAGTTATGGAAACTATCTACCATTATACCGGTCAAGTATAATGGTCAAGTATAATGCCAGGTTAAAAATACCAGAAAATGTGAAGAATTTCGACCAATAAACACCTTACCGAAATATGAACAGATACTTGATGTGATAATAAAAGAACAAATATTGCAATACTTAAATGAACACAATATTTTATACCAAGAACAAACGGGATTCAGATCTAATAATTCTTGTGAAACAGCGTTAAATGTAATCGTTGAAGAATGGAAAGAAGGAATGAATAGTAATAAATTTATCTTAGCTTCTTGGATTTTTAAAGGGCATTCGAAACTATAGATCGAGAAATATTGATAAGAAAGCTTAAAGAAATTGGTTTCTCAACTGTAGCCACTAAATTAATAAAATATTTATTTTTCGGAATAATTTTATTGAGTAAAACCTCAAATTGTAATATTTAAATATTGAAGACAATATTAGTGATTTCTAAACGAAAATCTGAAACAGAAAAATCAGAAAAGGAAACGGTCACATTTGGGACTCAAACCCAGGACCCTTGTCTTTCCGGGACAGTGCTCTACCAACTGAGCTAATGGGACCCTCGGCCACTTTTAACTGTATCATACTTCGAATAAGAACCACTAACATTGTCTTCATTTTTCCTTTTTTTTTTTTTTTTTTTTTTTTCACCGCACATTTTTATTGGCAACTATCTTTTATCTAAAAAATTGACGAGTCCCAGATGTGACCGTTTCCTTTTCTGATTTTTCTGTTTCAGATTTTCGTTTAGAAATCACTAATATTGTCTTCAATATTTTAATAAAATATTATTTGAAAGACCGAGTACAGGTAACAAAAATTAATAATCAATTTTCAAAACCAATGGAAAATAAATTAGGAGTACCACAGGGATCACTCCTTGGACCTCTATTGTTCATACTCTATATTAATGACATGGTGAAAATATTTTGCCGATGATACACTAATATAATTATAATTGGAGAAAACTATGAAGAACTAATACACATTTTAAATAATGAACTAGATAATGTATCAAGATGGCTAAAAATAAATAAGCTTAAATTAAATACAAAAAAAAACAAAATGTATGGTAATTGGTTATAAGAAGACATCCAGTGAAAGCAAAATCAAAATTGATGGTGAAATTATTGAAAATTTTACCGATATAAAATACTTAGGAGTTATAAAAGATTCCAAACTCAACTTTAACAGACATGCTGAATATACCCAAAAAAAATTTGAAAAAAGATATCTTTTTGGGAAGAATTCGCCAAAAACAATTCCGTAAAAACTGCAATCACCATTTATAACTACATTATTGCTCCACATTTTAACTACTGCTCAACTATCCTTTTCCTGTGTAACGACCGAGGACAAAATAAATTTCAAATTCTCCAAAATAGGGCAATGAGCACAATACTCAGACGAAATAGATATTCAAAAGTAAATAAAATGTTAAAGGAACTAAATTGGCTAACGGTAAAACAGATGTTGACCTTGAACACGAAGATATTTGTACATAAAATAGTAACCAACCTGCTACCCAAATATTTTTGAAATAAAATTGTATGCAACAAGGACATACATAAACATAAGACAAGGACGTGCAATGAAATCAGGCTACCAAAAAAGGACAAGGCGAATACTCAGAATAGTATACTATATAAAGAGATGAAATACTATAATGCGCTGCCGGAAAACCTAAAGTCTGCCCCGATCGGAAAGTTTAAGATGTTGTGTAGGAGCCACATCAAGCTAGAAAAAATATAGTATATTTATATGTAACAAATTAATTAGTCATTTGTAAACTTAAATGTACAAATTACTAAAATAAAATCAATAATTAAAAAAATAAATGAGTTGTTTCTATAATATTAAATTCAATCTTATTATTCATTATAGATAGGTTTAAATCCAAAAAATTTATGCTACAATTAATTCCTATTTCTAATGTAAATTTAATGTTTTTATGAATTTTGTTAAAAAAATTAAGGAACATTTGAAGTTTTCTTTTAGTACCGGTCCATAAATAAAAAAACATCATCTACGTAACGTTTCCAAAAATACACATATTTTAGTAATAAGGCATAACTATTAAAGATTTTATTTTCTACATGGTTTAAAAATATATCAGCTACTAAAGGACTGGTACTTGATCCCATTGCCAAACCGTCTTTTTGTTTGAAAATTTTATTATCAAATTGAAAAAAGTTTTGGTTTAAGACTACATTAGGACATTTAAATAAATCCTGGGCTAAGTCATTAGGCAATTTTGAGGAATTCAGTAAGTTATTTATAATAGTTTTGCTTTCTTCAACTGGGACACTTGGGAACAGGTTAACGACATCAAAGGATACTAAATGTTTGGAAATCCCCGATAATGCATTATATGCTTATTGATGATATTAAAAAACAATGAAGTAAAATATTGTTTGTAAATCATCAAACCTCCAATTTAATAACGAAAAATCCCTAATACAATACAGCCAGCTTTCTATACAAATAATAAATTGAAAAATTATATTTTAAATAACAAGGACAAAGACCAATAAACGAAAAATCCGGAGTTTACAAATTGAATTTTTTACATAGGTAAAAGTTGCAAAAATTTTGAAACGAGGCTTAAGGAACATTTGAGATGTCTAAATAGCAATAATTATTCGGAATTTGCTAACCATCTAAATGAATTTAACCATTCATTTGATATAAATACAGGTTTAAAAATTTTACACTCTAACGTTAGTAGTTTTCACTTAGATCTTTTAGAAATATTAGAAATTAGGAAAAATAATACCTACTAATAATCAAATTAATTTTGTGAATAACCCTATCCTAAACATATTTCCATTGTAATTATTGTCTTTGATCTTCTAAGCTCCTCCCCTTTCCACCCCCCCTTACTTTCATTTCTACCCACGCCTTTTTTCTATACTTGATAATTAGTTTTAGTACAATTTATGTCCTGATGAAGAGAACATCAAACAAGTCGATTTAAAAAAAAAGATTGTCGTGGTAAAAACATAGTGTTTGAATTTATATCATTAACACTGTTTTTAATTAAATTGTTGCACTCTTTTCAGGGTGAAATGCCTAAAACCAAAAAAAAAATTAAATTGTTAAAATAATAAGAAAATTATGTATTTTTTATTTATTTAATTGGCGCCCAGAGGGCTTTCATGTGTAGGTGGAACAATTTTGATGACAGATAATTTGGAAACATAAGAAAGAAATAATAAAAATACATTCAATTAACAAAAAATAAAAAGTTAAAAAAGAAAAAGAACATGAACATAGATTAAAAAATATAGCGATTTGACTGGTTTATAAAAATACAACTTCTATTTAGTAATAGTTTTGGAATAAATCTTTTACGTGATCTACAAAATTCGCTAAATTACTCTTAAATATATCGACATCACCTAATAATTGGTTTCCCATAGTGTGGAACCGTTGGATTGGGGAGTTTGAAATGTAATTGCGCTTATTTGTGTTGCAGCGGAGTAGTGTATTTTTTCGTTTTGTCATTGTAAGTTTAGAATTTTGAATGAAAAGGTTAAAGCGTTTATTTTATGCCTGTCTTCCAATGTGTGTATTTTTAAAGAATTTAATAAGAAATCATAACAAAAGTAGTGGGATATTTAATTTCAAATTTATAAAACGTAGAATTATTTTTGTATTCGCTCAATGTTATTAATTTGAATTTTATAAGAGGGAGACCAAACTACTGAGTTGTATTCAATTATGCTTCTAACTAGAGAAATGTATAACAGTTTAATGGCTTATATGGAGTTAAAGTTTTTAGTTAATACGAAGCCTAGTGTTTTCATGCCTTTGTTTACAATTTGGTGGATATGATTGAAGACACTTAGTTTTTCGCACTCGTTAGTTAGTTAGTTTTCTTATTTTTTCTCAATAAGGTGTTTATAGTGTTAAAGGCTTTATGAGGGGAGGCTTCAATTCGTCGTTTCATGCTCTACTTGGCACTTGAACTTTTTTATGGGGCGGGTGCCACAGATAAAACATAACTCAAGAACTACGATAATTGACGCGTTAAATCTTTCACCAAATAGTTTGGCTTGTTAAGTACACTTAATAATTAAGTACTTTGCAGGGTCTCAAATGTGATGTTCTATTTTATAATAAAGCTGATTAATTCTGTTCTAAACTGAGCGGATCGTTTGGTTAACAATCGGTTGTTAAAAGATGAATGTAACAGTCATAATTTATTTTTTCCGTCATCATCTGACCTATTCAAAGCTGGCATTTACCAAATCTATCGCTTAGTTTGGAATCCCATTTTTAACACCGCCTCATAATACCAATGTTGTAGAGCTTGTTTTTAACTTGTCTTCTAGAAAACAAGTATTTAAAATAGTTTCAAATTAATAATAATAAAGATAAATCATAAGAGAAATAGTTTTAAGTTATTTATTATTATGAAATTTAACATTTAATGTTGTCGACTCCAGGAAAACCAAACTATAATCTTGTGGTAGGTCTAATCTCAAAGTAGTATTAAATATATTACAGATATCTAACAGATACCAAAAAATTAATGGTACTGCTAACGATTCTGTCCTTGTAAAATTTGGTATACCCCAAGGGAGTACCTTACGACCACTTTTGTTCAGCATTTATATGAATGATCTGTGTAACAGCAATTTTTCCAATCACATTTTAACATTTTCAATCACATTGTAACATTTTCAGATAATACTATCTTAATATTTAAAGGAAAAGCTAGAATGATGAAAACTGCAAAGCAGAGAAGAAAAAATTGGATGGACTATAATCTGTTGACTGAAATTTTGTTTAAAAAACGATATTCATACGTTTTAGTGCGACGGATGCAGGTCAATCTAAGAAACTAATAAACAAATAAGAATGCGTGAGCAGTATAAACTATCTGGGCATTATAATTGACAAATACCTGAGATGAGCAGGAGGCATAGATCTAGTCACCACAAAGGGTAGAAAGCTTACGCAATGTTTATGCCAATTAGAAATATCCAAAGTAAAAAATAACTCATTTACGACGCTATGTTTTTTTTTTATACGTGTTTATTCAGTTTTTTTTATTTGTACATTATTTTCTCTTACTTAGATCTTACAAAACTGATCAATCAGTTTAATTGTAAGAAATCTCTCACTTTTTCTATTTATTAGCTTATAATAATATATTTAATTTCAACTTGATATCTTGGTACCACAATATTAATTGTTTTTATGATTGACGGAGGTAGAACGATCTAATTTTCGTTTTTATTTTTGAATGACATGTCTCATTTTTAATATCTTCTGGTAATGAGTTAAACAATTCCGGAATTTTATGTCTTTTTGTTCTTCGATATTTTAATAATAAACATTTGTGCTTCTCTATGCCTAGTAGGGTAGTTATGGTTTACAGGTTTTTTGAATTCTGTATTCCAGAATTCATCTAGCGTTAGTTGGTTATCTATCCTACTATGTATAGAGAGCATATTACACAATGAAAACATTTTTTTATAATCGCCTTCACATAATTGTATTTTTTTTTTGCCTGATATCAATTTTAGGAAACGGATTTGTAATTGTTCTATTTTATTTAAGTACGTTTTATACGTTAATCCGTAACTATTTACTCCGTATCCTATAATTGATTCCGCTAATGCATTATATATATAGTATAATATATTTTTATTAACAAAGTTTTTTAGGTGATAAAATTTCCCTAATATGGATCTTAATCTATTACATACATTTTCAATGTGATTTGACCAGTTAAAATTGACATCTATTGTAAGACCAAGGTATGTATATTGGTAAACTTTTTCTATGTTTGGGCATTTACATGGCAGAGAATGGTTTTTTGTGTGAAAACAATCGTATGAATGACTTTTTATATGCAGTTCTTTATCCTGACAACTTGCATATGGAGAGTGTATAAGCATATATTTTGTTTTTTTTTTGCGTTAATAATAATTCCATTGTCGTGGGACCATTTAATTATGTTATTTAGGTCTGTTTGTAAAAATTCCTCAATTTTCTGTAGATTTCTGTCAGCACATATGATGCAAGTATCATCTGCAAACATGTAACATTTACAACGTTTTATTACGTTAGGTAAACTGTTTACTTGCATTATATAACACGTAGGTCCCGATATCGACCTTGTTGCTACTCCAGTGTCTGTTAACATTTCATCACTGAAAATTCCGTCAATTTTTACTTTAATTTTTCTATTTAACAGATAATTTTTAAACATTTTATTTAATGGACCTCTTATACCACATTCTTCCATTGCCTTTAGTAATGTTTGATGGTCCAATGTATCAAAGGCCTTTTTAAAGTCTATAAAAATTATACCAACGTAATATTTTTCATTTAAATGACAATTTATGTGGTCAGTGAAATTAGAAAGTATTGTGTAGTACTTTTTTCTTTTTGAAATCCGTACTGTATGGGATTTATGATTCTGTTTTTTTCTATAAAAAATTGTATTTGGTTAAAGATAGCTCTTTCAATAATTTTATCAATACACGAGAGAATCGCAATTGGTCGATAGTTTGTGAAATCTTTGTGATTTCCTGATTTATAAATAGGTCTGATGATGGATGTTTTAAGTTCGTCAGGCATGATGCTTTTATTACATTTTTGTGGAATGCGTTTTTAGTAATATTAATATGTTTGTTTGTTTTGTTTCTATATCGAGTATATTCTAAACGAAATACCGGGTTATTTGGGCTATTCTTACATTTTCGGTAAAGATAATCTCTTTTTTTAATCATGTTCTTAATTTCTTCAGTAACCCATGGATTACTGTGCCTAAGATTATTTTCAAATGATATTTCTTTCTTCAAGGATGAATAAATATTATCAAATATATTTTTCAATGTATAGTACAGTTCTGAGGGACATTCAGTTTGTAATAGTTTTCCCCAATTTACTAGTTTTAATTTAGAATATATCAATTTACTATCAATGATTTCCCTTTTTTTATTTAAATCCTTTGTAAGAACCTCTTTCCCGATTGCTACTCGTGTTATATAATGGTCGGATATTTTGTAAGTTACAATACATGAAAATACAGTGTTACAACGGTTACGTATTGCAATATGGTCGATACATGAATAAACATTTTTACCGTTTAATATTTCATCCCGGGTCACATCTAATATTACACTTTCTAAACCATTTTCACTGAGTAGATTTTGATATTCTGTAATTACACTATTTTTGGTATCCAATAAGTTCAAGTTAATGTCACCACAGTACAAGTTATTTGAATCAGATGAGGTCATTTGTAATATTTGCTTTAGTTCCTTTAGATATATATTCTTGTTGCTGCTCGGCGGACGATATACTGCAAGTATGTTTATGATATCTTGACAAACGCTGGTTATTTCTCCATAGATTTTTTTTTTTTTTTTTTTTTATTAATATCAATAGCAAAATTTGTACATTATGTAGGTTTAAAGTATAATATAAGTATATTTTTTGTATTTTTTTCACAGTCCTCCTCACTAGGGTTTCCTGTTCTGAGGCGGCCTGTAGTTTTTCTTAAATTTTTGTATTTAGTTTTGAATTGTCTTTACATTGTCTTCATAATGTTTGTAAGTTGATTATTACTTTGATCTCTAAGCCATGTTTTGACTTTTGTTTTAAATATACTCATTTCGTTTATTTTTTTGGTTTCATTTGGTAGAGCATTGAACAATTTTATAGCATGGAATTATAGCATGGATTGTCTCGCAGCTTTTAAAAGAAATGTTTGTTTCCTTAAAAGTATGATGGTTTTTTAAGTACATGATAAGTCCTCCTCCTCTTCTTTTTTCTCGAGTATTTGCAATCGCGATGAAGTTTGGAATATTGAACATAGATATTGTTTCGTTTTTAGTATTTATTTCCGTTAGAAAGATTACGTCAATAAACTGCAGAACGTCATTAATTTGTGCAATAATGAATTAAAATTCTTTTTTAGTGATCTTATATTTAGGTGAATAGCCACAAACTTCATTTTGATCTTTATATTATTTTTCCAGCTATCCAAATTATAGCATTTGATAAATTTATGAGTTTAAAATAGTGTTGAATCTTCCATGACGTGAATTTATAACTGATAAAATAAGTGTTCCGAGTCAAAAGGTGTTTTTATTTTATTGTTAAATATATCTGTTTATATCACTCTCATTTTTGATGTGGATGATTTTGCCTTCACCTTCACTTCTTACTAATATTTTTGCATTTTGAACCCATATATATTTAAATTTTGTTTTCATTTTTTGTTTTGTGATGTACAGGAGGTCTTTTTTTCTTTAGTGAGATTTTCGTTGATGTAAATTCGGCCATTATTTCCATTTTCGTATATATCATTGTTTGTCAGTATGATTTTCTTTTTTTGTAACCACTCGTCTCGGTATTTTTGACGTAAGAACTTCACTATTACATTAGCCGGTGTGGATCACTACTAGATTACGCATCCTTAGACTGGGTTGGGCATGCAAAAACTGTTTTGGACCACTTAGCAAAAGCTCAAAAATCTTTACTAAGGGTCGTATCCTCAAAAAACAATTTAGGTTAACAACAGCAATGCACTATTCGAAGAGTTACGAGTTTTAGATGTTAGAAAATTGTACATGAGTAAATTAATTTTAAACACTCATAAACAACGTCATCTTTACCCTTAAATTGAACACTCGCCCCGACACTCACACCAGACACTCACGGAGAAATTCAATTATATCACTCACGACCAAAATATCCCTAGCTCAAAGAATTTGTCATTATTAGGGCCAAAACTATACAACTTCATAACTGATACCTGAAAACAAAAACAAAAACAAAACAAAAACGACAGCAAAAAAAACAACAAAATCAAAAACAAAAATATAATATGGACTATGTGCGATACAAACACCAGTTACCTACCGTTATGGTTATATTATTATTATTTTAATAAGTATGCTAAACAAAAATCACAACATTTAATATAACCAACCGGTTTTGCTTAACATAAGAATCAACAGGGTACAAAACTAAAGTAATCAAAAACTTAATAGTGTATGCTTATAATATATACGTATGGAGTGAGATGAAATATGCATAACGAATAAAGGAACAATTAGATAACATGACATTTTTATAAGATGGTAACAGAGAGAAAGAAACAGATAATGTGTACATAATGGGTTATATAGAAAGAGTCAAAGCATCAACTGAAGAGTGACGGATAATGGGAATGGGAATATGGGAAGTATACATAATACTGGGCTATTGGACAACATTTAATTGATTATTAAGAACATGACGTCAGGTTTTGACGGTTTCTTTATTTTGAGTGCTTCTAAGTTATTTAATCTTTTGCCATGGTCATTTTTGAGAAGAATATTAATTAGAACCGGTGCTTTGATTGAATGTATGATATTTATCAATAGATAATTGGTGAATTCCTTTATTATTTAAGCATCTAAGTTGATGTTTTCCAGTTTATACGCACCCTTATAAACCGGGGTCTGAAATTTAATTTGCTTCAAGGTGACCAAACCGGATCGTATATTTGTCACACAGCATATAAAGGTGAACTCTTGTAAGGTTTGAAGACAGATGATAATGATCACTTCCTTTATATTTTCAAAACAATTTAAAAATAATTTGGTATTTAGTTATATTTCAATGTTTTGTTTTGCTTAAATATGTTGTTTTCTTTGCAAAGTTCTGAAAATTTGACATATTATAAAAAATATTATGAAACTCAGTCATAAAGTTGTAAATCCATAATCGAATTTATTTTTACTAGGTAGAATCCCTCTCAATTCTCCATGACGTAAGAAACAAATTCTAAGGCTTTATCTATACATTTATCTCATCTGTTACTCGTACTTAAAATAAATGTTTTAGCCCCCTTCCGTGATAATACTTTATGAAGTATCACATTTTGTCGCCAGATTCTTGGTAAACAAAAATACCCAAGTTTTAAAAGAATAGCTTTGATAGTAATCATAGAAAGTTGCTAATGGTTTACCAAGTATTAATTAATTACTTTGAATTTCAGCGTAACTAAAACACCGAAATAAAACCATATCCAAATTTACTTTAAATTTAGATATTTTTGAGTGAGAGATTAAAATATTGCGACTTCAAATATAATTACCACTGGTACATAGACAGATATATCTTTGTATTATTGCACAGAAATCTAGCTAATTTAACTGGTCAGAAGTATAAGATAGAGTTAAAGAGGAAAGGAAGGGCAGTATTTAACCTTAAAGTGCACTTAAAACCGACCAATCTTGTGGCAGAACTAGAGAACCAGCCCGCAGAGAATAAGTCTCCCACCAAAAGCGTGTTTTAAAACAACAGGAAAGCCTGCGGCCCGCAAACTGTCAAAACCTCAACTTTAAAAGAAATAATATGCGACGCGGTACGCATCATTGGGTTTTACGTTCCAAATTTAATTTACGAGAATCGTTTGTGGTAATCTTCTTTTTTCTGGCGTTTTTCTGGTATTTTTTGGCTTTTCTGGCTTAAAGGTACGCCCGCGGCTCTGTGACGTCACGACATTAATCAACTTGAAATCGTTTGGCCGCACCGCCAAGTTATTCGTGACGTTTTCTCCATAATTGGAATTAAAATTCTTTATAAGTTTGGATACATCGGTTCCAGAAAAAAGAGACATTAAAGTGAAATAAATTATCGTGGGGGTAATAAAATGAGCAATATTTCAATAGAGCAAGGCCATCGTATTGCCCGCCAAAATATAAGGGTTTTCTTCATAAGAAACTTAATAACTTTACAGAACTAAATGAAGGCACACCATTTAATGGTTTTAAATAACATTGACATAATAAAGGTTCCACGGAAAGTTTACTTTGTAAGAACAGTTTTATTCTTCGTTCTGTTGTTTATTTCCAAGTTATGTGTTTTCTGGTAATTGCAATATTTTCACCTCACAATAGTTCAATTGACATTTCTCACATTTTGCTTTGGCAAAATATAGGCCCTCAATTGTTTTGTAACTATGCAAAGTCTGAATATATATATATTATACTCAAGTATACCTGTATTTTGTTGTTTGTAAAACAACAAATTCAAAAACAACCAACTGCAGTACGCCGCGAACCTTTGTGGTGAGCAGTCCGAGCCGCGCTCGAATTTCCGTATTTTGACGTAATCAGAAATTACTACCAGTGGACGCGCATTAGTGACAATAAATCTACAAAACGTTGTTTTCGATAAACTACTCGTGCTTGAAATATAACTAAAGGGGAGACCAGGGCCAGAAGGCTCTGGATCCATCCAGTAATATGGTGTACCCACTATCGCCTAAAATAGTGATTAATGATGTAATGGAAACATCAAATAATAAAAGTGATGAGATTTCTGGAGAGTGGCATACCGTGACACAGTCCGGTAGAAGGTCAAGGCTGAACTCCGAAACTAGTGAAACAGGGAAAAAAGAATTGAATGAAAAGAAAGGAATCATTGTGGTACAAGGAGAAAACCTACCTGGAAAATTAGGAATGGCGAAACTACTTTTTAAGGCTGGAATGAAAATGGAGAAATTGAAAAATAATTTCCGGAACAAAAATGGAAATAACGTTCCCAAACGATCTGGAAGCCGAAAAAGCCATCAAAAATTCAATTTTCAATTTTAAGAAATGGGAAGTGGCAAAAAAAAAAAATAATGAATTTTATTTCGGTGTAATACGAAGGGTAGACCTTGATGTGACCGACGAAGAAATCATGGAAGTCGTCAAATCTGATAAAAGTGTGGTTAGCATAAAGCGTTTCTCTAAAAAGGGGAAAGAGGGTCAACTGACGACAACTGTGAGCCTGAAATTCGTGGGGAAAGAGATTCCATCACACGTCTTTATGTACGGGGTCAAATTCGGAGTAGAACCTTATGTGTTCAGGGTAATGCAATGCTATTGTTGTTGGAGGTATGGACATATTGCAAATAACTGTAGCAAGAAAGATATTAAGCTGTGCCCGAAATGTAATGGAGAGCACGAGACCTGTGACCAGGTAGCCAAATGTGTTAACTGCGGAGGAGACCATCCGGCAAATGACATTAACTGTCCAAAGTGGAAGAACGAGAAAGAGATTACACAAAAAATGGCAAAAAAAAATGTTACGCATAAACAGGCGAAAAAACTCATAGAAAAGAAGATATCCAACTCAAAAGAATAAGTAAATATTCCAAATAACATGTTTAATAAAGAAAATGTGTACAAATCAAGCGGAACAACTACTTATGCTGAGAAACTTAAACGAAATAAGACAAACACAGCTGAAATGCATATAAATTCAAAAAACAACAGTAATGTCAACATTGCTCGTGAAATATTGACAGCAATTATAAATGGGGAAAACTGGGAAAATCTCGTAAAAATAGCAATTAATAGATTCATAGACACCATAATGGGTATGATTAAGGATGGAGGCTTAAATGATATATTGAAATCACTTGTTACGGCGAATAATGGATAAGAATAACCTTAACATATTACAATGGAATGCTCGAAGCTTACATTTTAAGAAACCTGATTTAGAAATATATTTACAGAGGCAACACATTAAAATTGCCCTATTATCAGAAACTTGGCTACAATTTCCTTACATTTTGAC
Source organism: Hesperophylax magnus (assembly GCA_026573805.1). Classification (NCBI taxonomy): domain Eukaryota; kingdom Metazoa; phylum Arthropoda; class Insecta; order Trichoptera; family Limnephilidae; genus Hesperophylax; species Hesperophylax magnus. The sequence continues at coordinate 26,710,665 of JAIUSX010000011.1, forward strand.
ATTTAAAGACTATACAACATATAGACGAGACAGAGACGATGGCTATGGAGGAGTTGCAATCTTAATCCATAAAAGTTTACAGTCAATTGAACGAACCCTAGATATCACCGGATCCTGTGAATTAGAATTATGCAGTGTTAACTTACTCAATGCTGGAAATCTGAAATCCATCAACGTGATATATTGTCCTAGTAATATAAATGTTACAATTCAAACATGGAGGAAAGTTTTTGATCAGATGGGATCAGGTGCACTAGTAGGCGGTGATTTCAATGCCCACAATCCACTATGGGATAGAGCTATACGAGATACGAGGGGAGATCTCATTGCAGAAGCCTGCCAAGATTCAAACCTTATTACTGTCAATAACGGAGATATAAGAAGATTAGGACATCCCGGACAAAGGAGTTCGAGCCCGGATATTACCCTGGTATCTTCAGAGCTCCTACTGACTTGTAACTGGAGGGTAGATTCAGATACGATGGGTAGTGATCATTTACCAATAATTATCACTTTAGAAGAAAATTGTTGTAACTATGAACCAATTTTGAAAAGAAATTTCAAAAAAGCAGATTGGAACAAATATAAATCCACGGTGGAAAAATTAATACAAAATCTTCCAGAACAATTATTGTCAATCCAAGAATACTATGATAAATTAGAAGAAGTTCTGAACAAAGGTGCAGATGAAAGTATTCCATTCTTTAAGAAGTCTAAAAATAAAGAATTCAAACCGAAGTCATGGTGGAATCAAGAAGTCTCGAAAGCTATAGCTGAAAGAAGATTAGCTCTGACTCGTTTACGGAAAAATGTTAATATTGACAATTACATAGAATTAAAGCGCAAGGAGTCGAGTACTAGGCGGATAGTGAGAAAAGCAAAAAGGGATGGATGGAGAAAGTTCTGTGATTCTGTTGACGCTAATACAACCTACTCTGATATGTGGAAGAAAATGAAATGGTATAAGGGAATAGGAACCACCCGTCCAAATATCTTTGAGAATAGCGAATCAGCGTTAGAGTATTTAAAATATCTGGCCCCAAACGAAGATCTAATTGAACATGTGTGGACAGAAGAAGAAACCTCGGATACTTCTGGCATTCACAAACCGATAACAGCTTCTGAACTAAAATCAGTATTAAAAATGAAAGATACATCCCCAGGAATAGATATGATATCTTATTCTATGATAACTAATTTACCTACTTCTTGTCATTTGCTTATTATCGATTTATTCAATTCAATTTTACGAACTTCCATATTACCTATGCAATGGAAACAGGTAAAAATTGTGCCTATAATTAAACCCGGAAGAGATCCGAAACTTATGACCTCTATAAGGCCAATTTGGTTAATTTCATGTCTTTGTAAAACTTTCAACACTATATTTACAAGACGATTAGAGTGGTATTTAGAAAGTAATTTTTTATTTGATAAGTCTACAATAGGATCTAGAAGAAAACTATCAACCATGGATAATCTGGGAAGAATGGTTACAGAAATACAAGTTGCCCAAACAACCAATGCCGTTACAATTGCTGCTTTTGTAGACATTAAAGATGCATACAATAATATAAAGATCGAAGAGGTCATTAAGGTTCTCATTTCTAAAGGTATAAAAGGAAAAGTTATAAAGTATATCTGGGAATATTTCAAACAAAGAATGATCATTATTAAAGAATCTAACATATTTGCTACACAAAGGTGCTCGAGAGGACTACCGCAAGGAGATCCCATGTCTGCCCTCCTATTCAATATTGGAACTTCTGGTATAGGAAACCATCCCCAAGTGAAACGCGTACAGTACATTGATGATTTTGGTATTTATTATTCAAGTAAGAAAGTAAAAACATGTGAAGACATTATTCAACAAGCTCTGTTAGAACTACAGAATGCTCTTCAAATAAAAGGTCTTGAAATATCGGAACATAAAACGAAAATATGTCTATTTGCAAGGGGAAAGAGACGAAACATCCTGAATATTAAAATAAATGATATATTTATAGAAAGAGTGGATGAACATAAGTTCCTTGGGGTGTGGTTGGATTACAGACTCGCTTGGAATAAACATATAAATAATACCTGTCTAAAATTGAACCAGCCGATGAATATTTTGAGAGTGTTGTCAGGCAAAATCTGGGGAATTCATCCACTTCATATGAGAAGATTGTACACGTCCCTTATAAGAAGTCGATTAGATTATGGTAGTATACTCTTTCATAATTCTGCCAAAAGCAATATTGAAAAATTAGAGAGAATACAATCACGAGCTTTAAGAATATGTGGAGGCTTCCTGAACTCAACTCCGGTGCATGTCTTACAAAGTGAAATGTGTGCCCCTCCTTTGCATATAAGAACTTGGAAACTAACTGCAAGATTTTGGCTAAGAGCTGTATCAATTGAAAATAATCCACTTGTTTTAGAAATTTTCAAACTAAAATCCTTGATACAAAACAGATTCTGGAATAATAAAAAATTACCTATGTTGATAAAAATTTGTACAGAAACCATTAATTGGAAAAGAAATGTCTCGATATGTACTCCTTCGAAACCTGGGTAGGAGCAATTAATTTAGAATGTATTGCAGTTGATATTGATGATTTCAATTACCCCAAAAGACATCTTTCATTGAGAGAAATTAGTAATGTCGTAAGCGATATTCTAATTAAGAAATATTCAGGATTCTACCAGATCTACACCGACGGATCGAAAAAACCGGATCAAGTTGGAGCTGCCTTCATTTCAATACAAAACAATTTTACACATAAAATAAAACTGAATAAAAATTGCACTATTATGAATGCAGAATTGATAGCAATCAAAGAAGCTGTGGAGTATTCAATTAAAAATAACTGGAATCAAATTGTAATATTAAGCGATTCTAAAAGCGCGCTTCAACATATCAAAAGTGTTTCAAAAGGAATTGCCTGCAGAAAGATAGCCTACAATATTGCAGATCAAATAATGCGGCTACAGCAGAAAGGTATGCAAATATGCTTGCAATGGATTCCATCTCACGTAGGAATACATGGGAATGAAGAAGCGGATTTGTTAGCAAACGAAGCATGTGTGAATGGACACATGTATGACTGGAAACCAGATGCCGAAGATTACTGCCAAAAAATTAATTTAACATGTAATATGATGTGGAATCAACATTTTGAGACTTTATCTACCAATAAGGGTATATGGTATAGAAAACTCCAAAAGGAACCGTTTAAAGAACCCTGGTTCACTGAGGTTAATCTGAAAAGATCAGAAATGAGAATAATTTTTAGATTAAGATCCGGACATGCACTAATGGGAAGAGTATTGTATTTGATAGACCTCTCTGATTCTCCAATGTGCTCAATATGTGAAGAAATTGAAGATGTCCAACATACATTAACAAAGTGCATTAAGTATGAACAACAGAGAGTGACAATATTGATGACCTCGGACCCATCGGAAGTTCAGAATTTAATAGCCTCAACAGAGTTCTATGCCATATCAAGAATCATGAAATTTATTCGATCATGTAAATTGGAAAATATTTGAATGTCTAATCTTGGACAAAAGGCACCTTTTAAAGAACTTATAAATTATAATTAAAATATTTTAATATTGTAATTTTAAAAACAGATGAGGCAAAAAATGACAGCATTATGTGAGTCAGAAGCCTCGTTAACAAAAAAAAAAAAAAAAAAAAAAAAAAAAAAAAAAAAAAAAAAAAAAAAAAAAAAAAAAAAAAAAAAAAAAAAAAAAAAACAACCAACTGCTAATTTAAATATAAAATTATATACTGCCGTAGTAAGTAAAAACACAGTGTCTTCTGGGGACACTTGGGGAAGACATTGTGTTTTGCCATCGGATGATCGGTTAATTTTAAGTTAATGTATTTCCTTATTTTCATATAATTTTTATCTTCCATTTTTATTTTTATTTTTTTAAGTGTTTTTTTAAATGTAATTTCAAATATTTTTCTTATGTAATATGGCAGACTGGGATTGCACCATCTGTTTAACTGAAAAGGATCTTGAATTATGAAGTGGATGGTTGAAAAAGTTGGTGACGTCCGAGGAAGACGTGGCAAGATCAAGTGAACCAAATAGGTATGGTAAAATCAGGCGTGTATGATGAACAAAGAAAGGGGAGTAGGCCGAATGTATTACGTGGAAGGAAGACATGGCGTGATGAATTGAATCAAATCACTAAAAAAACTGTTACTAAAATTGTTAATTATTGACAATATTATTATTTTCCACTAAAAACTATATTTACTAGAATTCACTACCTCAAAAATTTACTGCAAACCATTAATAAGTAACGCTCGGTTCATTATAGCTAGTAGTATAATATATACAACACCGCACCTGAATACTTCGAAGCCATGTATTGTAACGATTGCATGTCTTGGCTGCAATCTGCAGGTTGAAGATTGATGTGATTTATTCAGACAATATATAAGCCATTCAAGGACCCTCAATTAAGTCTGACCCTTCAAAACGCCTAAATTAGGTGTATACTGGAATATGGAAGTACAATTTGAAAGCCACATTACCATGAAAACATCGTAGAATAGGTATTAAAAAAATGCCAAAAATGTTATCTTTCAAATGTGATCCACAATATTTTAGATCATCCGACGTACGTCTTGAATATTTCAATATGAAAATATTAAAACGTGAAGGCAATAATTGGTTGGTTTAATATGTTTACACAAGATAATTCACGGACAGCTCGATATTACATTATGTCTTAGCAAAATTAAAATAAATGTTCCCAATTCCCATTCTTTAATACGCGATATCATCTTTCACTCAGGTGAACTAATAAATAATGTCGCTTATTTTAATGTTGTGACCCAAATATATCTATTTAAATTAAAAAACCATTTATTTTATACATAAATAAAAAATAAGACTGTAGCCGGTTGTGTGGATGTGATTTTTATACAAATCTAAAGCTGTTGATTCCGAGATTGAAATGGCGCACATTTTTATTTTTTTTTAAATTTCTTGCTAGAGTAATCCCGATGAGTTACAAAACTCATTGTAGGACAGAAACTAAGCAAAGTACAACACGACAAGTTTTTAAAAAACATAAAAACTTGACCATTAAAAGAAGAGGAAAGCCACTTTCTATGTGATAATTAGAAAAATCAGTCCCATTCTCTTTCCCCACTCCTTAAAGCAGAATTTCGCACACTTGACGTTTAAAAGAAGAGGAAAGCCACTTTCTATATGATAATTAGAAAAACCACTCCCATTCTCTTTCCCCACTCCTTAAAGCAGAATTTCGCACACTTGACGTTTAAAAGAAGAGGAAAGCCACTTTCTATATGATAATTAGAAAAACCACTCCCATTCTCTTTCCCCACTCCTTAAAGCAGAATTTCGCACACTTGACGTTTAAAAGAAGAGGAAAGCCACTTTCTATATGATAATTAGAAAAACCACTCCCATTCTCTTTCCCCACTCCTTAAAGCAGAATTTCGCACACTTGACGTTTAAAAGAAGAGGAAAGCCACTTTCTATGTGATAATTAGAAAAACCACTCCCATTCTCTTTCCCCACTCCTTAAAGCAGAATTTCGCACACTTGACGTTTAAAAGAAGAGGAAAGCCACTTTCTATATGATAATTAGAAAAACCACTCCCATTCTCTTTCCCCACTCCTTAAAGCAGAATTTCGCACACTTGACGTTTAAAAGAAGAGGAAAGCCACTTTCTATATGATAATTAGAAAAACCACTCCCATTCTCTTTCCCCACTCCTTAAAGCAGAATTTCGCACACTTGACGTTTAAAAGAAGAGGAAAGCCACTTTCTATATGATAATTAGAAAAACCACTCCCATTCTCTTTCCCCACTCCTTAAAGCAGAATTTCGCACACTTGACGTTTAAAAGAAGAGGAAAGCCACTTTCTATGTGATAATTAGAAAAACCACTCCCATTCTCTTTCCCCACTCCTTAAAGCAGAATTTCGCACACTTGACGTTTAAAAGAAGAGGAAAGCCACTTTCTATATGATAATTAGAAAAACCACTCCCATTCTCTTTCCCCACTCCTTAAAGCAGAATTTCGCACACTTGACGTTTAAAAGAAGAGGAAAGCCACTTTCTATGTGATAATTAGAAAAACCACTCCCATTCTCTTTCCCCACTCCTTAAAGCAGAATTTCGCACACTTGACGTTTAAAAGAAGAGGAAAGCCACTTTCTATATGATAATTAGAAAAACCACTCCCATTCTCTTTCCCCACTCCTTAAAGCAGAATTTCGCACACTTGACGTTTAAAAGAAGAGGAAAGCCACTTTCTATATGATAATTAGAAAAACCACTCCCATTCTCTTTCCCCACTCCTTAAAGCAGAATTTCGCACACTTGACGTTTAAAAGAAGAGGAAAGCCACTTTCTATGTGATAATTAGAAAAACCACTCCCATTCTCTTTCCCCACTCCTTAAAGCAGAATTTCGCACACTTGACGTTTAAAAGAAGAGGAAAGCCACTTTCTATATGATAATTAGAAAAACCACTCCCATTCTCTTTCCCCACTCCTTAAAGCAGAATTTCGCACACTTGACGTTTAAAAGAAGAGGAAAGCCACTTCGCACACTTGACGTTTAAAAGAAGAGGAAAGCCACTTTCTATATGATAATTAGAAAAACCACTCCCATTCTCTTTCCCCACTCCTTAAAGCAGAATTTCGCACACTTGACGTTTAAAAGAAGAGGAAAGCCACTTTCTATATGATAATTAGAAAAACCACTCCCATTCTCTTTCCCCACTCCTTAAAGCAGAATTTCGCACACTTGACGTTTAAAAGAAGAGGAAAGCCACTTTCTATATGATAATTAGAAAAACCACTCCCATTCTCTTTCCCCACTCCTTAAAGCAGAATTTCGCACACTTGACGTTTAAAAGAAGAGGAAAGCCACTTTCTATATGATAATTAGAAAAACCACTCCCATTCTCTTTCCCCACTCCTTAAAGCAGAATTTCGCACACTTGACGTTTAAAAGAAGAGGAAAGCCACTTTCTATATGATAATTAGAAAAACCACTCCCATTCTCTTTCCCCACTCCTTAAAGCAGAATTTCGCACACTTGACGTTTAAAAGAAGAGGAAAGCCACTTTCTATGTGATAATTAGAAAAACCACTCCCATTCTCTTTCCCCACTCCTTAAAGCAGAATTTCGCACACTTGACGTTTAAAAGAAGAGGAAAGCCACTTTCTATGTGATAATTAGAAAAACCACTCCCATTCTCTTTCCCAAAATTAAAATGAAAATAACTATCTAAATTTGATTTCGAAAAACCCGGGCAACGCCGGGGAGTTCTGCTGGTACATAATACGATAGAGTTGGCTGAAGTAAACATTTTCACCATAATTTAAATGGATATGGAAAAAATGTCCTGTTGTTTCTCAAAAATATGTACCTAAATTTACATTTTTTACATTAACTCCATACAGGAGGCCCTGAGGAAAATATATATATTTTATTTTTTTGCTCTCTATGTCATCTTTGGGGATGCTGTGTGGAGGGTCTTTTTAAGGAACGGAAAGGGGTGGGTAGGGGAGGGTGGAGGTCAGCGTGTCCAGGAGTGACATTCGATTCCATTCCTCTCACTGGGACGCAAGGCGATGGCGCGAGAGAGGCCGGCCAATTGTCGTATCTGGGCTAGTTATATTATGTTTCATTTGTGTCTCTTTGTATTCTTTGTCATTGAGTGATATTATGTACATTTTGTATAACAACTTAGTTAACTAGATTGTTCTCATTTAATTAAGAATATATGTAAGAACCCAGCACACATACATAACATTGAGAGCCAAACTCCGATAAAGAAGAAAACAATTTTTAGAATATTTCCCAATCATGTATTTTATTTAGTCTACAAATGCATGTCGCAGTGCATATGTATTTCTACAGGCGATGCCGTCATGCGGCGGTTCCAGATATTGGAACCCACTGCGCTTCATTTCCAGATTAGTGTAATTCTGTATTCTGATTGACCATATTTGTTGTACAGAAGTTTCACGTCAAATACGTGCTCACATAGGTGAATAAGGGATATGACGGACTCATTTTACTCAAATATATGCATTTTTTTACGAAAATATATTGCAGGGATTTTTTCAAAATGCAAATATTAGATAATGAAACACCGTGAATAACAGGCCCTTTACCAATATGAACATTAGCGTAGGGAGTGTGGCGAACCCATCGCTCAGGGAGTGGAAACACGACCTGCAATAGCCATCCCAAGCTAAGGTGTGGGATACCGTGCTCAGGGCTGAATGACACTGGGGAACAGTGTCACTAACGGTTCCTCTGAGACACAAGGTCGCATCTCGGAGTATACAGACCTTACCCCGGCATTCGAGGCTCTGCTGGGGTGGACCTTTTATTTCCCTAGATACTCGTGGGACCAAATATTGACTATAAAAACAAAAACAAAAACAACACTAACGAGGGACCTTTAACCCATTACCTCCATGATTTTATTTTTATTTTTATAAACTTGAATCATCATTATAATCCGATATTATAGGCTTAAAGAATTGCCCAAAATCAGTTTTAGAATTTTCCACCAGCCCGCCCTCTCGCCAGAGCGTCTAGGAAATTGATTCCTAAACGCAACTCTTGGAGGTAACCCCCTTCAGCAAAATTTATGTCAACTATGGGTAAAATGCAGTCAACTGTATGAATTATATTGATAATATAAAATAAATAATTGCCTTTGTTTTTGATTCAATGAAAAATAATATATATATTAATGGAAAATACGCAAAATAACAAAAAAAATCAATATTAAAAAAAAAACATTGTAAAATGAGGAAAAGTAACCAAATCTAAGCAAATTATTCTCTAAGTGATACGATAAAAGAAGGGCGCGGTTGCAGGCCCGTCACCGATAGACTGTTGGATTTTTTTCACATAGAGCACAATGAATTCGAGATTCGCCACGATATGTCAAATGAAATTCTTGCATTCGGCGCACACGATTCCCAACTTCTGCGTCATGGCCTTCTTCCTTTTCATCGAGAATCTCCGAATCCGGTATTGACCTGACTTAGAAAAGACAATAAAAGAGTGCAGGTAACTTCCACACGGATTGCCTTCTGGGAAGGTTTTCATTCATCTAGTTTCACATATCATGCTCGTACTTCCTAAAGAAGCATAGCAACTTCCATCCATTTAAAAGAGTGCTGCTCAGGCAAGATGAAAATAAAGGCCAGTACCACTTCTTTGACCGAATGTTGACCTGATAATTTCGTATACCACTATCATGGAGGTCTACCCCACCCATTCCCAAATTATAATTTCGTGTTGGCACGCTGGGCAACCGATTTTTTTTGCATGCTTCCTTCAAAACTTTGCCTTTTTTATCTTTCTTCAATTTCTGCCAACTCTGCACTTGACTTACTGGCTCGATTCGATCATAGTTCGTGGCCACTGTTACTTCACGGTTGTCCTAACCAACGGCATACGAGGATTTGGTTTTCTACATCTACCACCGCATCAAATTCACCTCCTAGGTAAATGTTCGTTATGCGCAAGGAAAATATAGAAGAAAGTTACGTTTAGGCAATTACTTTCCTGTCTTCAACTTGCCTGAAGCTCACATTCTCTTATCCTTCAAGGAAATGAATAATAATCTGTGGTAGATGGCAATTTATTGTAGCCGGTCAACACAGAAACCAAGAAAACGCTTCAATTCATTTATATCTTACTGGAATTTGGTATTGGTTTTAAATCGAGCGTATTTGATCATACTCTCAAGAATAAACTGAATCACTTCGTCATCAAAGAATAATGAAAACACTTGGAAAGCATTATAACTTCAGCTTTTTGTACATATCTTTATGCACCACATTCAGCGGTTCAGGAACGCAACAGTTTACTGTAGTTTTATTTTTTGGCTGGTGGTGCATTTCAAATAGATATTCGCAAGGTATTACGACTCGCACCAGAGGATGCCAAAGGCTGATTCCAGTCAAGTCGTGATATGCCATCAAATCATCGTCAATCAGCTCTTCGTCCGTCTGTTCATCAACATTCTCTGTTTAAAAATATCCGAAAACTGCAGACTAACTATTATTTTTAATAAAAATCACCCATAAAAACACAACAAAACAGTATTATTTGAAGGCAAGCTAACCAAAAACATATGAAAACACTGTCACAGCTAACCTCCAAACGTTGCGCGCAGGCATCACCTGATTTCAGTGACATCCAGCGGTCATCTTATGCATATAATACTATGTTGAAACATTGTTGTCGACTATTTCATCTTTTGATAACAATATGTGATTCACACATGTTTTATTTTTTTCCGTTTTAAATTTTTTTTTTTTCAAAATGGGTCTATTTTCAGGGCTTTAGTAAAAAATTATTAAAAATAGAATAATTAATAAAATTTATTTAATTGTGTTAATTATTGAAAGCTAACATACCAATCTGTAAATGCTGCATAACAACTTGGTGGAATTAAGCTTTATTCACAGTGAAAAAAAATCATACTTTTCATCTATTTTTTTGATGCCTATAGACATCGTCATGGAGGTAATGGGTTAAGTAACCTAGGGGGAGTGGAAGGAGGAGTTGAGGCCGCCTCGGTGGACTCATCCCTCTTGGGGCCTTTGTGGAACCAAGAGGAAGTGGAGAGGAGAGATGGGACCACCCTGGTGGACTCTTCCCTTGAGGGGCCCTCTGGGAACCGTAAAAAAGGACCTCCGACGGACGCAACGCGGCGGGATCCCCCAGGGAATCCAGACGTGGAAATGCAGGGACCATCAGGGGACCTGGAAAATAACTTCTTTAAGAACCCCCGACTCCAACTGGGGCCCTCGGGGAACCAGCGGAGAGGGGGGGACTTAAATAAGAGCCTTACTCCAACAACCACCGCTGAGGAAGACAGGGTAAAGTCCCTGATGATGATGTGAAAAGAATTCACATCAGTAAGAAACTCAGTGGGGCTGCGAGGAGAAAACTAAAACGAGAGAAGCAGGGGCGGCAGGAAGGAAACCAGGAACAACCAGGGACTTTAAAAGTCCACTGGGGACAACCAGGGACCTCGAAGGCCGGAACCAGCAAACCAGGGACAGACTGGAAGCTAACGGGGACCGCACAAGGTAACCGGGAGCAACCTGAAACGTCTGGGGAAAAGAAGGCCTGGAAGAGGAGAAGAACCTCACCGGAACCTAAACCCTTGGGGCTTTCACCGGGAAATGCCAAGAAAAAGCACCGAGGAATTCTCACCTCTGCTACCTATGCGGAAGTCGCAGGAAATAAAATTAGGGTGGCTGTTGTTCATAGAAACAGAGAGGAAGAATTCACAAAAGAACAGGAGGCCCTCGTGAGTGAGGCGGCCGCGGATCTGATTTTGAGCATCCCAAAGGGGCAGTTCAAACCCAGATTCGACGAATGCTTCACTCAGCGTCCTGAAAATGACCTGCTCCGACAAGGAGTCAGAGACATGGCTGAGGGAGATGGTGCCGACCATACGGAAATGGCAGGGCTGCGACCTGGAGGTGGTGGGGTTGCAGGAACTGTCAAAGTACGTAAAGGTTAAGGCAGTAATCCCCGAAAATGGAGCAGTAAGCACCGAGAGGTTGCTACAACTGCTGGAGAACCAGACTCCCCGGCTACACACAAACAAATGGATCGTCCACGACTCGATCAGGGATAAGGACATGTATCGCCTGATCATGCGTGTGGACGAGGAAAGTGTGAAGGTGCTGAGGGAGATGGGGATTTTTTTGCTGGATCTTTTGTTTTATTAAATAATTGTCATCCAGATTAAATAGATAAGGCTTTATTCTCAATAGCGTGATACAAGATTGACATGTTGAGTTGCCGGCTGTCGGTAAGAGAGAGATCTACAGACCGGAATCTCGACATAGACAGCATAATACAATAGACAATGTAATCTCGGCATAGACAATATAATATTATAATAGACAATGTGACATCTTCCCTTTTTTTATATATAAGACAAATTGTTCATGAAATTTATTCTAACACTGTAAAAATAAAAATAATACAACATACATAACTTATAGATATAAAAAATTTAATCAAATTCTGAAAATGTAAACCTTTTTGGTTTATTTATTTGTCTTCCAGACTTTGTTTGGTGTCGGATGCCTGTATCACTTGTCGCAGACACCGGGACCAAATTTTTATCTGGAGCATTGGACGAAGTTGGTAGTTGTTCGATGTCATTATCGCCATTTTGTGTTAGAATACTTTCAAAAGGTTTTAAATTACATCTTAAATTATCATTACTTAATCTAGATTTATCTAATATGAGATGTTTTCTATTTCTGCGGTATGTTGCACCATCTAAAGTTTTAATTACATATGAACGCGGGCAGTTAGTTAATAATTCAACAACAGTTGCTGGCATTCAATGGCTTTGAGGAGTCTTTTTGAATAAAATTGGATCACCAATTTTCAATGGTGGTAACTCCTTCGTATGAGAGTTGTACGATTTTTCCATTTTATTTTGATTTTTCCTCATCCCCTGTTGGTATTTTTGGAAACTAACTGTCCTAGGTTTTAAATGACTTGACTTTATTGGAATATTTACTCTAAGTTGTCTTGACATGAGAAGTTGTGACGGTGACGGTAAATTATCTTTTGGAGTATTTCGATAATGTAACAATGCAATATATATATATCAGTTTTTGATTCGTGACATTTTTTTAATATGTTCTTTACAATTTTAACTCCACTTTCAGCTTGACCGTTGCTCTGCGGAAAGTTAGGACTAGTTGTATTATGTTCTATGTCCCATTCATATACGAAATTTTTAAATATAGCTGAAGTGAATGGAAGACCATTATCGCTGACAAGTTGTAATGGTATCCCATGACGAGCAAATATCGCTTTTAAATGCGTGACGACAAGGTTAGCTGTATAACCTGAATGTAAAGAGACTATTTCTAAATATTTAGAATAATAATCCATGACGACTAATTAAATGGTATTATTAAATTGAAGCAAATCTACACCTACCCTTTCCCAAGGAAATGAAGGTATAGAATATGGAATTAGTGGTTCTTTTCAGTTATTTGGCTTAAATTTATTGCAAATATTACATTGATCCACTTTATTCTGAATATCCGAATTCATATTTGGCCAGTAAATAATATTTCTAGCCAAATATTTAGATTTTGAGATGCCTTGGTGACTCTCATGAATTTTATTAAGCATGACAGGACGTAATATATTCGGGATGATAAGACTAGAACCTTTGAAAACTAAGTCATTGACGACGTGTATTTCACCTTGCATTTTTCACATTTTTTTTGCGGGCCATCCATTTACATAATATTTCTTTAAAATTCCTAAAGTAAAATCATGTTCTGTAGCTACTTTTATTTCCTGTAATTTATTATCGGAAACTGCTAGACTCGAAATCAGTAAATTAACATATTGTACCTGCAGTTCCTTTTCTACTGCCGTTATCTCAGTGTCTGGCAAGGGTGCACGAGATAACGCGTCTGCTACATACATATATTTGCCTGGTACATATGCTACATTGAGGTTATATTTTTGTAACGACATTATCATTCGTTGTAATCGTATCGGTACATCCAAAAGTGATTTTTTAAAGAGAATAACTAAAGGTTTATGATCCGTTTCAACCTGCACAAGATGTCCATACAAATATTGATGAAATTTTTGGCAACCAAAAAGAATAGCATATAATTCTTTTTCAATCTGCGCGTAATGCTGACATTGCGTTAGCGATTTAGAGCCAAAAGCTAACGGTTTATTTTCCTGCATAATTACTGCTCCGACCGCTGACTGACTAGCATCGACTGACAGAACTATCGACTTGTTCATGTCATAATGAGCTAAGACTGGCGCAGTAAAAATAATATTTTGTAGACGTTTGAATGCTAGGTCATGGTTTTCATCCCATGACCAAACAGAATCCTTTTTTAAAAGGTTCCTAAAAATTTCTGATTCTGTCGACATTTTTTTTATAAAAGAACCTAAGTAATTTACCATGCCTAAGAATCTTTGCAAATCTTTGACACAACTAGGTTTAGGAATTTCTTTAATGGCTTTAATTTTTGCATTATCTGGCTTGATTCCTTTATTATTAAAAATATGTCCTAAAAATTTTATTTCTGATTGACTAAAATGACATTTATCCACATTAAATTTTAAATTGACTTCCCTAGCACGTTGAAAAACCTTTTCTAGACGTTGATTGTGAATTTCCTCATTTTCTCCGAAAACAAGAAAATCGTCGACAAATATTAGGACTCCTTCTATGTCTGAAAATATTTCTGTCATGACCCTAAAAAATATTTCTGGTGCTGAGTTTATACCATATGGTAAACGTAAAAATTGATATCTCCCAAATTGAGTTTGAAATGTACAAAGATCTATGCTTTCTTCATCCAATTTCAGCATCCAAAAACCTGAATTTGCATCTAAATTAGAAAAAACATTGGCTCCGTTCAGTTTGTATCTGAGTTCTTCTAATGTAGGAAATTGAAAATGTGAGCGCTTAATAGCTTGATTTAAATTTCTAGGATCTAAACAAATTCTTAAACTTTTATTAGGTTTTTCAACAATTACCATAGAGTTGACCCATGACGTTGGTTTTGTGACCTTTCGAACAACCATCAACTCCTCCATGCGGTCCAGTTCTTCCGTTAGACGTGTATGTAGTTTGAACAGGACCCGTCTGCTGGCGTTGATTTTAGGCATCGCGTTTTGGTCGACGACGGTGATGTGACATTCGTGAGGTAGGCATCCAAGGCCCTGAAAAACATCATTATACCCTTTTAGCATATTTTTTACATAATTATTATTGACATTGGCAGTGGTACATACTCTTTGTATAAGACATATATCTTGACATGTTTGGAGACCCATGATTGTATGACAGTTCATGGTTGTTATTACAAAATCTATATTTGACATTTCATTTTCATTATATTGACAAGATAAAATACAATGTCCTTTTACAGGAATATTATTACCAGAAAACGACTCTAATTTTTGACAGTAGTTATTGATAGTGTTATTGGGTATTTTTAAATTTCTAAAAGTATTATAAGACATGACATTTACCATTGCTTCTGTATCTAGAATACAAGTGACATTTTTATTGTTAATTATTAAATTAAAATTCCATACTGACAGAAGTGAATTGACATTTTGTATTCTATTGTTTTGTGACATTTTGACAGATTCTATATTATAAACTTCATTAGAATATTTATTTTTATTTGTTTAACTGACATGTGAGACTACTGATTTATTTTTAAAACAATAAAGACTGAAGTGACCTATTTTATGACAAGTGTTACACTTAACTTTCGTCGCAGGACATGAATGACGGTGAATCTTACCACATCTTTGACACATTTGGTTGCTGGGGGACGTATTTCACCTCTGCGAAGTTGACCTGACGTGTGGTTGACTGTGGTACTGCTCTCTGCTCCTTGACGACTGTCTGCTCGGCTGACGATGGAGAGATGGACTTGAAGGCCTCCCTCGCCTTTCGAAGTGATGACTGCTGGCTGCGACGGCATGTACTTCAGCACTTATTAGCACTGCATCCTTCTGTGTACTCACCATTGTCTTGGCAATATCGACGGCTTGATCCAGATTTATTTTATCCGATTGTAATAATTGTTATAAGTAACAGAAAGGAGGTGATAGACCTGACCCTGGGAACATTGAGAGTCTCAGGATGGAGAGTATCGGGCAAACCATCCCTGTCGGACCACCGACACATAGAATTTAAACTAGACGGAGAAACAAGCAAAACGGGGACCGATACATATAGGAACCCAAAAGCAACTGACTGGGCTAGATACTCGGAGGAACTAAATATAGGAATGACAAGATTCCCAGCTAAATACGGCTGCCTCGAAGAAATTGAGGACGCAGTAGAAGTACTGAAGGACTCAATGATAAGGGCATACAAAAATAGCTGCCCTTTGAAGACAAGTACCAGGAACAAAACACCGTGGTGGAGCAGAAGACTGCAGGAGCTACGGAAAATAGTAAGGCAAGCTTTCAACAAGGCCAAAAAGTCAGGAAACTGGGATGCCCACAAGCAATACCAGAAAGAGTACAAGGTGGCAATCCAGAAAGCCAAAACATTCTCCTGGGAGAAAAACTGTGGGGAGGTGAAAACCATCCCACAGACTGCAAGAATCCAAAAAATTCTTTCAAAAGACCCAGGGGCAGCAAAAGGCCCATTTAATAAAGCTGATGGAGGATTTACCAACAGTTGGGAGGAGGAGTTGGAGGTACTGTTGGGGAAAAATTTTCCCGGCTACAAAAAGTTAGAAGCAGATGACACCGGTCCACCACCAGTCCGAGTTACACGGGAAGGTAAGGACTGGGACACTGCGGCTAAAATAGTTACTCCCTCTAGAGTTAAATGGGCAATCAGAGGATTTGACCCTTTTAAAAGCGCAGGAGAGGAGGGAATCTTTCCGGCACTTCTACAGAGGGGCCTAGATACAATCCTACTTCCAGTGACGAAGATCCTGAGGGCATGCTGTGCCCTCGGATACATCCCCATACCATGGCGGAAGACAAGGGTAGTGTTCATACCCAAATCGGGGAGAGCTGACTACGACCAACCAGGTGCATTCCGCCCAATTAGCCTCACCTCATTTCTTTTGAAGACAATGGAGAGGCTAATGGACAGGCACATAAGGGACGGGGCACTGAAAGAAAAGCCCCTCCACGAGTTACAGTTTGCTTACCAAGCAGGTAAGTCAGTCGACGCGGCACTGCACAGGTTGGTGTACAAACTGGAGCAGGCACAAGTGACTGGGGAACTGGCGGTAGGGTTATTTCTGGATATAGAGGGAGCATTTAACTGCACCACTATTAAATCCATTGATGAAGCGGCAGAAAGACATGGACTCGACAAAACCACCAGAAAATGGCTGAGGAACATGCTCTCCGGCCGGGTACTTACGGTGACAAGGGGTGAGGTAAGCATCAAAGTGCTGGTGACACGAGGGTGTCCACAGGGAGGGGTCTTATCACCCTTGCTGTGGAGCCTGGTGGTGGACAACCTCATCCGGAAACTCAACAACAGGGGCCTATATACGCAAGGGTATGCGGATGACATTGCAACCATAATAAGGTGTTGGGATGCAGACACAACCGAGGCCTTATACAGTCAACACTGGCAACAGTGGAAGAATGGTGTGAAGAAACAGGACTGTCAGTCAACCCAGACAAGACAGAACTAGTAATCTTTACACGTAAACGGAAACTAGAAGGATGGAGCAATCCAACCTTCTATGGAAAGGAATTAGAACCCTCTGACACGGTTCGGTTAAGTACCTCGGAGTCATCATAGATGCCAAACTGAGCTGAAAAAACCAGGTGGAAACTGTAGGCAGAAAGGCCTGTGCTCTAATGTGGGCAACTAGGCGAATCTGCGGCAGAACGTAGGGTCTCAAACCTAAAATGATGCAATGGCTTAACACAGCCCTTGTAAAACCAAGGATCATGCACGCAGCCCTGGTCTGGTGGAGGAGAACAACACTGAAAACAGTGATGGTCACACTCAATCACATACAGGGACTTGCATGCAGAAGCATCACAGGAGCCATGAGAACCACTCCAATACTAGCCATGGGAGTACTGCTGAACCTACCCCCACTAAACATAGAAATAGAGGGGGCGGCGATGGCGGCAGCCAACAGGTAACATTGCAATGGCCAATGGAGAGGAGAGTTGCCCAGAAACAGTCACACGGAGATAGAAATAAGACTGAGGGCAATAAGTCCGACGGCTGGGATGAAGCAGGACGGCAAAAAAGCCGAATACTTCTTCGGACAGCTGTTTAAAGTGACCAACCCCACAAGGTGGGAATGGGAAACGGTCCCAGGTCCAAACTCCAAACAGGAACTAATCTGGTTCACAGACGGGTCCAAGATGGAGGAAGGAACAGGGGCCGCGGTTTGTCTACAGGGATCTAAGAGGGAACTCAGTATACCTCTGGGAATGCACTGCACTGTATTTCAAGTTGAGATGAAAGCCATCTTAGCCTGCGCACAGGAGAATATGAGTATCTGGTACAGAAATAAGAACATAAATATAAGTTCGGATAGCCAGCCTTAATGGCACTGGAAAGTAACCGATGCGACTCCAGACTGGTGATGGAATGCAGGACTATCCTTATAGAACTGGCGAACATCAATAATGTAACCCTGCTCTGGGTACCAGGACGTAAAGGTATTGAGGGCGACGAGCGGGCTGATGAACTAGCAAGGAAAGGGGCGAAAGCACCACTTGCGGGATCCGAGCCGGCCGTAGGAGTAGCAGCTTGCCACACCAAACTACATATCAAGAGGTGGGTCAAATCCCAACACTGGAAGGAATGGAAGAAGGCACCCGGAATGAGGCAATCTAAAGTACTCATAAACGTACCGGACCCTAACCGAACCAGGCAACTACTCGATATGGACAGAAACTCACTGAGGGAACTGGTAGGACTATTAACGGGACACTGCCATCTCAGGAGACATATGCAACTGTTGGGAGTGGAAAACACCAACATCTGTAGGAAATGTGAAGAGGAGGAAGAGACTCCAATTCACCTATGGTGCCAATGTTTCGCTCTGCTGGGAATAAGGCTCAGATACCTGGGAAGACACAGTGTAGAACCAGAAGACATCGCCACATATCCAATGACAGCCCTGGTAAACTTCATAAAAGGGACCGGGTTACTCGCAAGGGAATGAGGTAAAATGGGAGATAGTACAATGGGCCTATGGCCAAAGTGCTCGCGGGGAACGTAAGTAAACCGACTCCGACTTTAAAAAAAAAAAAAAAATGAACATGCCGATCGGTTTTAAATAAAGCCATACCGTCATGAAAACAGTTAAACCTCTACTACTTTCTGTAACCGTATTAATAATAGTTATTGAATCCACAAAATTAAAAATATTTAAAAAGACTCCAATCTTACAAGGAACGGCTCTAATCTTACGAGGGACGACTCCTGATTGGGAATTGTTGTTATATACTTTATTTTTTCTTAACTTTTTATATCATAAGTTGTTTTTAATGTTTTATTTTTTTTTATCTTCATATTTTTTTTGTTTATATCTTATTATTTCTAATAATTGTAATCATCTCTACGTTGCGAAAAAAAAAATTAAGTGAATTTTTAACATTAATGTTCTTTCTGATATTAATTCGATCATGTTAAGGGCCTTCCTTACTAGCGGTCTCAATCGTTGTATGGAGAATCATGAATTGTCAGATTCAAACGACAATCTTTGCATTTTGGAAGGCGGGAATGGGTACAGCCGCCCTGGGAACCATTTATTGGATGACCAACACCTCTGCCACAGGTCATCCCAAGTGGTTCGCTACGTTTGGTGACTTAGCAGGGGTGCCCGGGTTCATGGGTTAAGGTTTGCCCAGGTCTTGGTGGCGGGTGCGTCGGCCCACCTTCTGCGTGGCGGGCCGGTTGGGAGATGCTGGTTGAGGGAGGCCTTTTACAACCGGTTACGGCTGTCCGGGCCGCTCGATAGTACAGGGGCCCGACCCTCAGGCTCAGGATTAAGGGTGGGTTACCCCATCAGCGAGTGAAAAAACCCCACCACTCCTTTTGTGCCGATTCGTGACCGGAGGGGACCCAGCAGCAGCGTTTGGGGCGCATTGGATGCCCTCTCCAGCCGGACTCTCCCAGCCTATCGCCTAGCACCGCAGTGGGTGGGCTGGAACCAAACGCTCATCACTCCTGGACAGCCTGAACCCCAGATTCCTACCCACCCCTCATAACTTTCCTTTCCAGACCTTCCTTTCAACTCATACCCTTACAAAAAAAAAAACTTAAAATCATGAACACACAACAAAACAAATTTAACATCTTTATAGCGGCGAGTAGCAGGCGTCCCCGGTGCGGGCCAAAACTGTTGGTAAATTTTGCCAACATTCGCGGCCTGCACACAAATTTAAATTCCGTTCATCACCATCTTTTGTCCCAATGTCCCAACCTTCTTTTCCTATCCGAAACTCAGATAGCTGAGCCGCCAGACTCCTCCTATCTGGACTGCCCGGGCTTTACCCTTGCAAGCAAGTTCCGACTCAAAGGAGGAGTCTGCCTCTATAGTCGAGCTGACGTCAACTGTGTACGACTATTGAGTCTGGAAAACTCCAGATTCGACGTAATGTGGGTGCGCGTCAATCTTGCCAGTACGGCAAGATTTTGCGCATGTCTATATCGCTCACCGAACCATAGCGAATCAGACACTTCCGAACTCTTCAAACATTTAAGCGATACTATTGATGATTTCTTGCCCCACTACCCTTCGGCCGAGTTTATTGTTCGAGTTGGGGACTTCAATGTTCATAACGAACCATGGTTGAAGTTCTCAAGCCCAACGGACACGGCTGGCCGACGGGCGGAATCTTTGCCATTTGCTACGGATTAGAGCAACTGGTTCAGGAGCCTACAAGGGTTCCTGATGTCCAGACTCACCGCTCCAATCTGTCAGACCTATTTTTAACTACTGTGCCACACGATTATAAGATTGACGTCACAGCGCCTCTGGGATCATCCGACCACTGCCTAGTGATGACATCAATCCCCGTTAACCTCAGACCGGCCAATGAGCGGCTGGCTCGGTATGCGGGCACATTTCAACGCTTTTCCGTGGTCAGCTGTTTGTTTTTGGACATCGGACCCTTCAAGATGTGCCCAGGAGATTGGTGAAGTCATCAAATCGGCGATGGATGGCTTCATACAATCGACTACTAAAGAAACTGGTGTGGGATCAAAGCCGTGGTTCAGTCGACAATGCTCCGAAGCAGTTTGACGAAAAAACGCGGCTTACCGAGCCTACAACACATCTCGAACGCCCTAAATCAGATCAGCATACAACAAATCGGCAAAGTAATGCAGGAGAATCATTAATAGGTCAAAATTCGAACACGACCTGCAGATCAGCTAAAAGCTGGCTGCCTGCCCGAATGGCAGCAGAGCATTCTGGTCGCTTGCGGGCTCAATAGGCCAGAATTTTTGCAAACCCAGTTTGCCACCTCTTACCAGACCTGACCGTTCACTAGCAAACACCGCCACCGAAAAGGCTAACCTATTAGGGAAAAATTTTGCGGAAAACTCCACCCTCGATGACGGAGGTGCTGTTCCGCCGTCGGTTCCTCACTGCGGCTTCTATATGAAAAAGCTGAGGATCCGGCATCGGGATGTACTCCACGTTATACGGGGGCTCGATGTTAACAAAGCTAGTGGACCTGATGGAATACCTGCCCTGGTATTGCAGAGGTGTGCTGCGGAAATAGTTCCAGTTTTGACAAAGCTCTTCAAAATGTCCCTGAAGTGTGGCACTGTGCCCTCTGGTTGGAAAAAAGCGGTCATTCACCCTATTCCCAAGAAAGGTGACCGCTCTAACCCGGCCAACTACCGCCCCATAGCGATCACATCAGTTCTGTCCAAAGTGATGGAACGTCTGATCAACGACAAACTGCTCACATAGCTCGAGAAGAACAAAATTATCAACGACCGTTAATACGGATTCCGGCGGAACCGCTCGTGCGGTGATCTTCTCGCGTATGTGACGCATGTTTGGGGGCGGTGCCTGGAACGTCACGGTGAGACCCAAACGGTCGCACTAGACATATCCAAGGCCTTTGACCGGGTCTGGCACCGAGGACTTGTCAACAAATTGCCTTCTTACGGACTACCCGCATCCCTGTGTACGTGGATTGCTGACTTTTTAAGGGATGGGTCGATTCAGGCGGTTGCTGACGGTTTCACCTCTTCCTCGCACTCTATAAATGCTGGCGTCCAACAGGGATCGGTTCCGTCTCCGACTTTGTTTTTTTGCACATCAATGACCTTTTGACATGTGCACCGATTCATTTGACAGGCCCCCAAAGGGCACACAAACTCCAACAGCTCAGAGGGCTTTGAAGCAGAGAATGGACGGTTATCTCGAGATTATTTCCTCCTGGGGTAAAAATAATCTATTCGAATTTAATGTTTCAAAGACCCAATCCTGTCTGATTACGTCTAAAAGGGATCCAAATGATAATCTAGTCTCCTTCAACGGAAGCAATCTTCCGAAAAGGCCTTCCATTGATATGCTTGGTGTAACTATAAGTGACCAGCTCAGGTATGAGGGCTCCATCGAAGCCAGAGTAAAGCTGGCCTCTCAGAAGCTGGGCGTACTGTACAGG
The DNA here is from genome assembly GCA_026573805.1 of Hesperophylax magnus. NCBI lineage: Eukaryota > Metazoa > Arthropoda > Insecta > Trichoptera > Limnephilidae > Hesperophylax > Hesperophylax magnus. The sequence goes on from JAIUSX010000011.1 coordinate 26,732,871, forward strand.
GCCCGCAAATACTTTGATAATACACAACTGCTGACCCTGTACAAATCGCAAGTGCGCCCTACTGTCGAATTTGGCAGCCATTTCTGGTCCGGAGCCCCAAAATACCTGAAAAAAACGCTTGACTCTGTGTAGAAACGGGCGGTCCGTTTGATAGATCCCCAATCTTAACAAACGGACTGCAATCTTTAGAGCACAGGCGTCAGGTAGGTATGCTGTCCTTGTTCTATCGGTATTACAATGGAAGATGCTCTGAGGAACTAGCGTCATTTATCCTTTCGGCACCTGTGTGTAGTCGGGGTACACGCCAAATGCGCGCCCAACATTTGTACACGGTTGAAATTTGTCACATTAGAACGGGTCGCTTCTACGATTCGTTCTTAGGTTCAACAGCTCGGCTGTGAAAAGAACTGCCGGCCTCTGTGTTTCCTCCCTCCTACAACTTGGGACTCTTCAAGACCCATGTTCACTCCTTCCTCTCCACAAAAAGACCCTCCACACAACATCCCCAAAGATGACATAGGCCCTGAGGGAAATTATTTTCTTCAGGGCCTCCTGTGTGGAGTTAATATAAAAAAATAAATAATCTAAGTTATTAATCGTCAAAATATCGATAATGTAGCCACGTTAAGCTATCATGAATACATTTTTCTGTCGAGATATATGGTTTTATTAACAATTTATTTTTGTTAAATACTACATAATGAACATCTAAGAATTCTCCTACTCATTCGGCACTAAGAGGTGGCCGTGAATGCACGCTTTCTACGGTCCGTTTTGTCAATCTTTTTTCAAAGTTCGAAATTCCGCGTAATTATCATACTTCCATGTGACGTTTCAACAATATTCCACTCTATGCGTTGCGCGTAGGGACAATGATAGTGTGTCACCTTTTTATATTTCATCTATGAGTTTCCGTCGAAGCTGTGTAGTGTCAAATAGTATTATTAAGAATTAATTTATTTTTAACATTTTTTCGGGTTTCTAGGTAATAAAACAATTGATAATTTTGAAATATGAAAGTATATAAAATATTCCAGCACTTATAATAAAATAAAAGAAGCACATCCGTATAAAAATGTTTCAGTCGAAAAGATCGAATGCCGAAATCACTTACTTCGAAACTTCAACTTTTCAAATATTGCAAAAAACTTAGATCACTGTAAGAAGATACAAAGTATCCCTCAGCATTGAGGAAGATTGTGTCAAGCCGTATTTTACGCCTGAAAACGGCTATGCGTTGTGCAATAACGTACCGGAAGGCTATGAATTGTAGTCAAAAGGAAAAAATAAGCTATATTTATATATATTAATGGTCCAAAACATGTATTTGGAGACCACTCACTATGCAAGGAACTGGCATACTTTTGCAAACGGGATACTGGCGATACTAATTACGTACCCAATATGACTTCGAGCTTGATAATATCTAGAATCATGCAGCACGTTCGACTTTTGGCATCTAATGCTCGAAGTTTAATACATTATGTAGACAGCAATACTGTGGAGTGCTATAATAATGTTGTGGCTAAATTTGTTTTTTGGAAAGCGTATCAACTATTTTCTAAAATGGTCCTTCAACGGAAGGTGCGCTACAGCAGCATTTAAATTAAAATTGCAACCGGTAATAGTCTCGGAAAACTCATAAAGCAATTAGAATTAAAAAGATTGCAGAAAAATAATCAACAAGTAAATAAAAATATAAGAAAAACCCTGCAGCTCGCTCCAGCAAAAGATCAGCATTATGGTCCCAATGCAGAAAATCCTGATATGGACTAAGCATCGTATGAGGCAGTTAAAGATGTGTGGAAATAGCCAAAGATAGGCAAGCAATTGAAAGGGCGCAATACTTCAAGCCACTAGTGGAAAGTTGATCGAGATGCGCCGCAATATGATTACGGCATCGTGGTTTGGAAAAGTGTGCAAACGGCGGCAAAATATCAGTTGGGCTCCATTAGTCAAAAATATACCAGCAATCCTTCCTATCCTAATCAAATATTCCTTCAATTCGACACGGAAAAAACATGAATACAATGTCCTTAAGGAGCTTGCAGAACTAGAAAACATTACCATAGAAAAGTATGGACTTTTCATAGATGAAGAGTATCCGTATATTGGTGTGACCCCAGATGGAATTTCTTCTGAAGACACCGTGATTGAAATTAAATGTCCTTTCGCAGCACGCAGCATGCTCATATATGAAGCAGTAAAATCCAAAAAAATTACCTCAAACTTACCAGCATTTCTCAAAAATGGAGAAATGCTGGTAAATACATCTCACGATTGGTTTTACCAGGTTCAGGGTCACTTACATGTAATAAAAAAGCTATTTGTATCTGAACTCGGAATAAAAATCGAAAAAATTTTACGGGATGACGAATTTTGGCAGACTAATATGGTTGAACAGCTGAATCGCTTTTACAATTTTTGCATGTTATCCGAATTAATTGATTCTTGACATAATTGCTGCATGCATATTTGAAATCCTGAGTAATTCAAAGTGCACAATACCGAAAAGAAGTAAAGTAAAATTGGTTTCAGCTAAAACCAAAACATGTTAGAGTTCCTTACTGTTGAAGAAATCAATAAAATTTTCATTGAAGTATCTTTAGCAGCTAAAACCAAGACATGTAAGAAGGAATTGTTAAGAAGAAATCAATAACATTTTCATTGAAGTGTCTTTAGAAGAAATTTCATTTATATTCTCATGTATGTAGTCCACATTTTTAGAGATAGGGAAGAGGAGGGTTGGAAAGTTTCTGGCTATTCAGATCTAGTCACTAAACATATCTACGCCGTTCTCAAGCAACTTTTAATTCTGAATTATGGTCTCTCACCAGGGTGATACTGGACGTATCTTACACTTTTGAACGAGGTACAGATTCATTATATGTATCTATATAAATTTTATTTTAATTCGACAATATGATATACTTATATAAATTAAATTAAATTTGTTTTGACCTCGCCGGCTTTTGAACCCGTGACCTCAAACTAGACAATTTAGTATTAAAAGTGCCCCGCCGCACTGCGAAACCAGGATGGAACAAAGGAAAGCCTTTTGTCACTCTTTATAATTGTATGTATCAAAAAAAATATCCAAATAAAAAGTTATATCAAATGTTGTTACTGAGAACCTCCTCCATGAATCAAGCTATTGTTATATTGCATTACATTCTAAAATATATTTTAACATAATTATCATAATCCCAATATCTTTAATTAATAATGATTTGTTTTGCTCTGTGCGTATCTTGATATTGAATGGAACGCACCTGCCAACTGCTGGTGCAGCGAGTTAGTAACGGTTGAGGATTGCTGATTCTAGGAGAGCATTGTTCTAAAGACTGGATGTTTACTTACCTAGAAACCTTTGCTCTGTTGCTTTTCCATGAAGTTTTATCAATCAAGGGTTTTCTTGATAAATTAGGAGCTGTTTCCACTATTTTGTTTGGATTTTCTTCCATTTTTAGAGCAAATTTTAATTAAAAACACACAACAGTCACGTTTTCGTGGCAAGAACTGATTGACACTAAAAACAATATGGACGATGCGCTGTACAAAATTCTTGAAGATGATTTGTCGGCTCGGATTTGACTTAATTTGAAAATTAATAGTGCTGGATTTGACTATTTTTGATACCACAGCCGCTTTTTAAACCGGTTTCTCTTACAAAATGTGCGGATATGACTGATTTTGAAAAATACGAGCTGTTATTTTGTTAATTATGAACACAGTTCAATACTTAGTTTATTTTTTTTAAATTTTGGATTTGACCAGTTTTGATACCAAACAACTCATTAAAGAAGATCGTCTATTTGAATACCAAGATATTTAATAGTATCAACTCTACATATAGAAGGACAAGTACATGGGGTTATAACGGGGTTGCAGTTGTGAAGTTTGAGGCTTTATTGAGACGGTAAGAGCTTATTTGATATTCGAAAAAATTTTATTTTGTCTGTATTCAGGGTTAATATGTGAGCATCAAACCATTTTTTTACAATACGAAGGCCATTTTCTGCCGTTTTACAGACTTCATCCCAAGATTAAGCGTAAAATAGCAAAACATTACCATCGGCAAAAGTTGTGATTTGTCCACAAATTTGTAGGTTTCATAGATCATTAATATATATTAAGAATAATAGGGGTCTTAAGATGCTTGTGGGACGCCACAGACCGTTTTTTGAGGACGACTATAGGTACTGTTTATTTTAACGTATTGCGTTCGATCTGTTAGATCACTAAAGAATAATTGCAGGACTGAGTCTGAAAATCCTAAGTTTATCTAAAAGTATTTTATGATTCACAGTGTCAAACGCCTTTTCAAGATCTAGGAAAATTGCTAAACATTTATTTCCTTTATGATTTAAGATTTTCACGAAAAAAATATTTTGGTTATTTGTTTTCGAGGTGTTATGCCGTGTTGCGCTAACTCCTTCTTTAGCCAACGTTTCGAACAGCATTGCAGTGTCCATCATCAGAATGTTGTCTCTTTTCCTAATACATTTTAATAGTCCAGGTGTAATCCGTGGTTTTGTGATTGTATTTTTTTTCTTCGGTAGCTCTATGAGATTGGCGTGTAGATTTATTTGGTTTTGAATAAAATTGGTGAAATGATTCCATGCCGTATCACTATCGGTAATTGAGTACAAATGTTCCCATTTTTCGTTTTTTTTTATGTTGAGTACAATTGTATTCCAGTCGATTCTATTTTTTTATGATAGGTACATTAACGTTTTCACCTTTTCTTTTATTTTCATCTCCAACTTCCAATATTGTAGAGTAGTGGTCTGTTACTGTGGATTCATATAATATAGTATTTATGGGTAGTTTCATTCTACCCATTATATGGTCGATGCAAGAAAGAGTTTCTTCAGTGACTCTAGTAGGTTTGTTGATGTAACTAACAAGACCGTAGTAGCTTATTGTATTGAGGTAATCGTATCTTTGAGGATGACCATTTTCTAGAATATTTATGTTTGTGTCTCCAATTACAAACAGCGTACTACAGTGATTTAGTTTTAATAACAAAGTTTCAAGTGCAGTAAGGAAGTTTGTAATATTGGGTGCGGATGGGGATCTATAAATAGCTAATATATTAATCCCTGAAGTAGTTTGTAAGTGTAGACAACTGGATTCTGAACTGATTTTTATTTCTTTGGCAGTAGTTTTCAGATTTTTTTAACGTAAACTACAATTTCATCATTTTGTTTAATATTATACGAAGTTTTTTTTTTTAAATAAATTTAAAATAAATCAAATTTAATAATGTTATAATAATTATTAAGTTCTGCAAGTATTTCTGTTATTTTTACAGTTTTTAATGTGACAGCTGTTTCGGCTTTTGAGGCCATTATCAAACTGTGGATATGTCCATACGGTGACGACTTATTTATATGATTTTATCTGTCTCCACCCATTTAAATTTCTATAATGTTCAAAAATGATTCATTAAGAATTGGAATAACCAAAATATTTGGGAATCCAGCATTGTTTGCACACCTGTTAAAATAAATGACCTGAGGGTTTTCTTAATTGTTGGTACGTGGGTGATTATGTTAAGGAATTATATTTTTTGGGTTTTTTGAAAATATTAAGCAGGGGAGAATTGATCATTTTTGTTTGATTATTAATTAGGGTTATGTTTGGATTATTAGTTCTTTTATTAAATATGATTTAAGATTTTCACGGCCAAAAGTATTTTTGTTATTTGTTTTTGGGGTGTTATGCCGTGTTGCGCTAACTCCTTCTTTAGCCAACGTTTCGGACAACATTGCAGTGTCCATCATCAGGGCAGATGTGTTATTTGAGGTTGTGTAAAAATGTGAGCTTAAGTATGAGGTTGTGATACCGTGTTGCCAGCTCCAACTCTCTGAGCTAACATTAACGTATCATTTTTTATTTTTTTATTTAAAGTGGTTTTCTTCGTTTAGCTCTGGTGTATCCGTCAATTACCGGATACCAAGAACTATTGAGCTTAGCTCCATCGTCTCTATTAATGTTTACGGGATTTTTATGAATTTCAATGGCTTCCGTAATCAGCCGTGCTCTATAAGTTTTGGGTCTCCCCAGGATTTCAGGAACAAATCCAAAGTAATGCCCGGTGTCAATCAAATGCTCGGCAATTGCCGATTTGTCAGGGTGGCCGAGTTTACAAGCTCTGAAGTGTTCTGAAATCCTTTTGGAGATAGTCCGCTCTGTCTGGCCTACATAGACCTTGTCACATCCGGAACAGCTGAGTTTATACACTCCATCTGTTTCCAGAGGAAACTTAGTCTTTGCAGACCTCAGTAAGTCCTGTATCTTTGTTGTTGTTCCGAAGACAGTCTTGATACTTTCCTTTCTCAATAGCCTGGCAATTCTGTCTGTTACATTGTGCACATAAGGCAGGAAGGCACAGCCTTTCGACTCTTGTTCAATTCTGTCTTCGTTTGGTGCAGATTTGGCTCTTATGATTTGCCTTGTCTGACTTGCTGGGTAACCGTTACGCTCCAGTGCATCGGTCAGCTTCGTAAGTTCCGCTCCGATTTTATGTTCTTCACATATTCTGGTCGCTCGGGTCACCAATGTATGGATAAGTCCTCTCTTCTGCGCTGGGTGGTGGTGCGAATCAGCGTGTAAGTACCGATTCGTATGGGTTGGTTTCCTATATACAGTATGTCCTAGGCTACCATCGTGTTTTCGCATCACCTCCACATCTAGAAAAGGCAGGATTTTATCTTCGTTTTCCAGTTCCATTGTGAATTTTATTTTGCTGTGGAGAGAATTAAGATGGTCTAGGAATTCGTTTAGTTTCTCCGTTCCATGAGGCCAAATGGCGAAGACATCGTCGACGTAGCGCCACCATACTTTGGGGACAGCCGAAGCTGTGTCGAGTGCCACTTCTTCAAACTTCTCCATAAAAAAGTTGGCTAGTACTGGCGACAACGGACTGCCCATCGCAACTCCCTCCAATTGCTCAAACAGTTCACCCTGAAACGCAAAGTATCCCGTTTTGAGGCAGTGTTCAAAAAGTTTGCAAATGTCTTCCTCATATATCTCCCTGAGCATTGTCATGGAGTCTTCTAGAGGCACATTTGTGAAAAGAGACACGACGTCAAAGCTGACCAGAATATCTCCTTCCTCAGTCTTAACTTTCTTGAGCTTACTAATCAGATCTGTTGAATCCTTAATCCACGATTCGGTTTTTCCAGTTTGCATCTGCAGTAATCTCGAGAGGTATTGGGAAAGTTTGTATGTAGGAGCACCAATAGCGCTGACAATCGGTCTCATTGGGATTTCCTTTTTATGTATTTTTGGGAGACCGTACAGGGCAGGCAAAAAAAAAAAAATCTTTTATTTGTCTCTAATTTTTCTAGTAAATTTAATCTGAAACCCTTTCTTTCTATGTGTAAAGGTTTAGGCTCGTTGTTGTCAAGCGGGACGAGGTTTTTCTCCAAGAGGTAGGCTTCGAATTTTGAATCAATTTTACTATTTTTATAGCAACGCATATGTTCTTTGAATCTAGTTGAAAAGGCTCTCCCAGTCTGTCCAATATAAACTGCATCACAGTCTATATGGTCGCATTTTAATTCATAAATGCCGCTATTTTTAAGTTTAGGGATTTTACTTTAAGAGTTTTTGAGGTTAGTTCCTATATTATTATTAGTTTTAAAAGCAATATTTAGACCACATTTTTTAATTTCTTTCGCTATTTTTAAAGATATTGGACTGAAAAATTCAAAACATGCAAATTTATCTAAATTATTATTACGTACCGGATATATTAAATTGATTTTATTTTTATATTTTTTCTTTTTTATAATTTTGTCGATGTTGTTTGCCTCGTAGCCGTTATTAACCGCGATTGTTTTGATTGTTTCTTTTGCTTTTTGATATGCTTTATTTTCTAAGGGAATGTTAATTAGTGTATGTACCATTGAATGGTAAGCTGATAATTTATGGGACCAAGGGTGAGTTGAGTTTGCATTTATTGTTGTATCGGTAAATGTTGGTTTTCTAAATATTTCGAAGGTATGTTTATTATTATTTTTACCGATTGTTAAATCCAAAAAAATTATTTTACCTTCGATCTCGTGTTCTACTGTGAAGCAGATTTTATTATTAATGGTGTTGGCCCAATTCGTAAAAATATCTAATTGTCGGTTGGTGCCTTTCCAACATATGAAAATATCATCTACATATCTGACATAGTATATAATATGTTTTGCTAAGGGGGATTGAAGAATTATGTTTTCAACATAATCCATAAATATCTCCGCTAGAAGCGGGCTTAACGGTAATCCCATGGGAAGACCATCATTTTGTTGGTAATAGGTATCGTTGAAAAGAAAGTAATTTGTTTCAACACAAATTTTTATGAGTTGTGTTATATACAGACTTAGTTGTACTGTGAGGATCTCAATAATTATACGCTTGTGCGGATAGAATGTTTAGTAACACTTTAGAACGGATTGTCTACTACTATCTTCTTAGCTGTCAGTTGGGAAAAGGGAGCGAGCAGATGCATCCATCATCTTTTATACGTCGATCTGTCATCTCGCTCTTACACATTCAAAAAGCAAGCGTACCACCTAAAACCTTTCTTACATCCTCCCCTACTAAAATTGAATGTCCCAAGCTACATATAGTATACCCTATTTCTACATATTTCAATATTACAATTTTATTTCACTATTTCAAATTTTTATTTTTTTTTATTGTTGATACATTATTTTACAATATTTCATATTCTAATTCAGTAATGTTGGCCTCACTGGGTATTATGTCATATATTTCATTTTCTAAAAATTAACACAACATTTTTTTTAAAATTAACTATCATTTCCCGCGTTCTTTCTGCTTTTCTTCTCTCTGTCTCATCGTCCGTTCACTCCTCCTCCTGGACTGCGAAGTACCCTCATCTTGGACGAAGTCTTCCCTGCCACGGGTTAGACCTGAAACATGGAGAAACAGCATTAGAGACACTTCTATTAGGTAACATACCTGAGAGATTTACTCCATCCGTCGACAGTTCCATTGTGTCAGACGTACCGAATTCCGGCTTATCTCCCTCCTGCCATGAAACATGTAATCTGGTCTAAATGTCTTTTCCACACCATATTAGACTTGTTAATTTTTATGAAATATATTTTGCTACCTTTTTTTTCAACAATAACCCCAGGGACCCATAACCTATTGCCCTGAGCTCTGAAATCTCTAGTCATCACTTTCTGACCTACATTAAAATCTGACTTATTTCTACCCTTATATTGTCTTTTCTGATTGACTTGACTCTGAATAACCTTTTGCATTACTTCGTGTTGTCGAGTAGAACCTGAACTATTCGTTCTTTCATCAACCTTCCTAGGAATCAGAGAGTCAAATACTGTTCTAATTTTCCTTCCCATTAATAAAAATGATGGTTCACACCATGTTCTTGCATGAACGGTATTTCTATAGTCTGTTAAAAAGTTACCTAACTTTTCTTTATAATCTGAAGGAAATCTATTATGTTTACAAATTTTTTTAAGAAAATTTTTACAGGTTTTAACAGCATTCTCAGCTTGCCCATTGCTACTCGGGTGGTTAACTGGACTAGTGATATGTTCCATCCCATTTTTCTTACAAAAATCTTCAAAATCCTCAGAACAAAAACATGTACCATTATCACTAACTAAAGTTGCTGGAAAACCAAATTGTGAAAATAACCTATGAAGTACTTCAATATTTTCTTTTGAAGACAGACTGTTTACTTCCAGACACTCGATCCACTTCGAAGAAGAGTCTACCACAACTAAAAAGTTTTTATTATGTAAGCTACCATGATCAATATGCACCTTGAACCATACTTCAGGTTCATAAGGCCATACTGCTTATAAACTCTTTTGTGATTCTGGTTTAATTTCTAAACAATCTCTACCATTTTCTGTTATTTTCTCCAAATCTTGATTAATTTTTGGCCACCAGACAAAGCTTTTTGCAATGCCTTTAGTCTTAAAAACCCCTAAATGAGATCTGTGTAACATCTTTAAAACTTCTTGTCTTAAAGACTCAGGAATAACATCTCTATGTTGATATAAAATACACCCATTTATCAATGACAATTCTAACCTTTTTTCCCAGAAAACTCTAATAAAATTACCATTTTGTGCCTTTTTTACTGATGCTGGCCAACCCTCGATAAGAAATTGTTTTACTTGACTTAACATTTCGTCCTTTTCGGTCTCACTTCTTATCACGTCTAAAGACAAATTAAACCCGTTATTTTCAAAATAATTAATGTAACCAGACTCTATATTATCTTCACAGCTAACCTTTTCAATCGGACACCTGCTCAGAAAGTCTGAACAATTATTTTTCGACTTTACATATTCAATCTTAAAATTAAACGATCCTAACATAACCGCATAACGTTTGTAGCAGTGCGTACTTCTGGACGGGCAGTTCCTACCCGATTAAGATAATCATTGGTCAACATTCTTCAATTGGCACGACTGTTTCGAGCTATGAGTGCGGGTTGCACTTCGTTGAGCTCAGTTGCTTGCTGGACTCGGTTTCATACGGTGTGTTTGTGCGACGCTAGAACAATGAGGGTCTACTGTGCAAACTACGGAAGGTCTTTTTCACTTATATCTTTTAACAATGTACTTATAATTTAATTAGGGATTACTCATTTTAACTTCTTGCGTAGTTATTTTATAACTCGCTGGCGCCCGCTCAGACATTCTTTACAAGATTAAGTGTTTTTAAATTCATTAATGTCACATGTTCTTTAGTCAAAATTTTATCAAGATGGCGTTATTTACACGTACATTCTTGTCACGCTCTGAGTTAAATTGTTTGATAGAGTCTCATGTTTATTTTATTTGATTAAACATTTTAATTATTGTTTTAATAAATTAGCGTCTGTTGATATTTAAAGTATTCTATTTTTTATCATCCTTATCAGTTCTCATCACTACCTACCTACTTTGAATTATTGCGTGTGCGTGGATGACTAGATAATTGTATTCGGTAATTTTACCAATTAATGTCACAATCGAAAGACCCATCATTAATTAATACAATTATCCTTTCATCACCCATCCACGATTTAATGTTACAAATGGCAGCCCTTGTGGGTGAACCTAATTTTTTTGACTAGATAATAATGCAGTATTTTTTTTTCTTTCCTTGTTTTAATCTTGTATTGCGATGTCTGATTTTTTTTTTATGAATTTCTTGTATAATCCCTGAAAAAGACCTTTCGTTTTGCATGGTAGATGTTCGGGTGTTGCTCGAAATACATCGTGTCACTGAGATTTTATTAATTCTTCATTTTACGCAGCTTTTCATCCGGCACAACTCATGACGTTTTTCGTCTTATTATCGTGTTCGTTAGTACGCTGACGTCACACTTATTTTATATTTTTTTGTGTTTTGCGGCGATTGTGGTTGTTGTATTGTTGCTTGCATGTTCTAATAGTAATCTTGACGCCGCGATTTTAGAAATTTCTCTATTCTGACCGAGAATTCTGACTAAAGGCTGGTTATCTACAGCTAAAATAAATTCTCTACCGTACAAAAATTGATAAAACTTTTTAATCCCAAAAATTATAGCTGTTGCTTCAATATCCAAAATCGAATAACTCTTCTCCCGCTTTATTTAAAGTTCTGCTTGCGAACCCTATTGGTCTTTCTACGCCATTTTTAAAGACGTGGATTAAAGTTGCTCTGAGCCCATTCATGTTCCCATCCGTGACAAGTTTCACGGGAATATTCTCGTCGAAATGCGTTAAAATCCTATCCGAAGTTAATATTTTTTTTATTATTCCAAAACTGTTTTCTTGTTCGGTACCCCATTGAAATTTAACATCTTTTTTAAGTAAATCGTATAATGGTGACAATATATTTGCCATGTTTGGAATAAAATTACGATAATAACTAACCATACCTAACAAACTTCTCAAATTATTTAAATCACTAGGCGCTGATTCATTTAAAATGGCTTCTTTATTCCGGTGACACGGTTGAATCCCCTGTTCACTTATTTTATAATCTAAAAACTCAATAACTTTTAAATTGAATTCACACTTTTCACTATTCACCGTTAAATTAAGTTTTCAACCTCTCTAAAACGAGACACACGTTTTCCTCTAAGTCGTCTTCATCTTCTCCTATCACAATAATATCATCCAAATAGAACGTCATGTTCCGTAATCCTGATAAACAATTTGCCATTGCTTTTGCAAAAACCTTCCTTCCATTCACTTTGGCCATTAATTCCTCAATTCTAGGTAACGGATACTTGTCAACTAATAGCTGATTATTTACTGTCGATTTATAGTCACCACACAACCTAATGCTACCATTTTTCTTGATCACTGGCACAATTGGACTCGCAAAATCACTATATTGAACTTGCTCTATAATACCGTCTGAAAGTAAATTATTTAATTCGCTTTCAACTTTTTCCTTCAAAGCGAACGGCATTATTCTGTGATTACGAAATATCGGAATGGCGGAATCTTTTAACGTTAAATGTCAAAACTCCGTAAGCTCACGTTTTCGTGCACTAACTTAATACTGCTGAATCTATTGGAATAACACTCTTCGGGAATTACGCTACAAGATGCTCCAGAATCTAACATGAATTTATTATTTATTCCATCGAGTGAAACTTCTATATAATATGGCTCAATACTTAGTACATCACCAACCTTTCCATCCGATAACAAAGTATTCACGTTTTTACGTGTTGTTACCCGCTTACATTGTTTTGCTAAATGACCCTTAGTACCACAAATTTTACATACATAATTTTTGAATCTACATTCTACCGCCGTGTGGTTATCATATCCACAAACTGTACAATTACGCTTTGTAACTTGATGAGACGGCGAACGTGCCCGATTATTGCTACTGCTTCGCTTGAAACTATATCCATCTCTGTTTTTCACATGCGTATTAGGTGAGACACGACCTCCGCTGACTTTTACATTAGCTAAAACTCTGTTAACAGCTGATTGAGATTGGGTTGAAGCTACGAGTTCAATACACTCTGCCACTTGCACACATTTTTCGAAAGTATATGACTCACTATCGAGAAATATTTTTTCTCTAATCTTACCGGATTTACAACCTAATACAAAGAAATCCCTTAATTTCTCTGATAAACTATTCCCAAATTTGCAATTGCTAGAAAGAGACTTTAAACGAACAGCAAAATCGCGAACTGATTCGTCATTCCTTTGTTTAGCTGTATAGAACTGTGATTTTTCTTCAAAAAAACATTTTGTCATATAACAATATTCATTGAGCTTAGATATCAAATCTTCTAAATTAACCTAATTTTAATAAAAAAACTTTTTAACTATAGACCAGATACCCCCACCAAAAGAGTATACCAAGAAACTAACTTACTTAAAATTAGAAAACTGTACGAATACAACATATGCCTATTAATTCACAAAATCCAAAATGGCCTCATACACACAAATACTTCATTTATGAAAACATCACAAGTACATGACCACCACACAAGACAACACAATAAATTATACACAAATTCAGCAAAGACAGAGTGTGGTAAAAGAAACATAGGCCATGAGGGTGTACACATATATAATCTCCTTCCTGATAGCCTGACAACCGTAAATAGAATAAATATATTTAAGAAAAAACTGTTTGCCCTCAAGATCAATGAGCAAAACCAAAATGCTCTTACTTAAGAAAAATATGTTACTTAGGTAGTAATTTGTTTTTAATCAATGTACACTTAAGTTAACAAAGCGAAATATGTATTTCTTTTAACTTAATAAATAACAAAAAAAAAAAAAAAACCTCTATTACTTTTTTAGGAATGCATAAATTTACCAGTAGAGAAAAACAATCATCTTGCAAAGCATTTAAGAAAATAGCCCTTTTTTTAATATCCGATGCGTACTTTTCATCATTCACAAGGAGGTACTGCTCGAGACGGACCTTGAAATTCTCCCAGTTACCGTCATGCAAACTGAAGGACCCCAATCCTGACTCCATGCTTCCTCTGCCCAGATGGTACCCACAAGACAAGAAATGAAAAACAGAAAAACTTCCCAATGAGATTCCTCCGCTCTCCAATTTGCTCCCTCTACCCTCTCAGGAAACCGCTCCTTGACCCTTGTTGGCTGGATGACTCCTCCCAGACCATTCCTAAGACCTGGTAATACCGATCCTTGACCCTCGGTGCTGCTGATGGCTGCCCCAGACCACTCTTGTGGCCCGGACCCCTCCGATCCTTTGACCCTCGGAGATGCTGCCGCTTGACGCCCTGGACCCTCCCGTGCTTCCCCCTTCCGAGAAGCTGGCTGGCTCCAGTGGCTTCTTCTTCTTCACTCTTTTCAGTGAAGAAACAATAATTTCGGTCCGGCCTTTTTTACCGACCCGAACAATATGTTGCAATCCGAGCTTCCGACAATATCGCGTATTTTTTTTCCTTGCGAAATCTCGCGCGCCGATTCTTTTAATCGATGTTAACTTTTACGATTTCCGTAGGCTGCGCCACTGTTATATACAGATTTGGTGGTACTGTGAGGATCTCAATAATTATACGCTTGTGCGGATAGAATGTTTTTTATGTTGAAAACATAATTCTTCAATCCCCCTTACCAAAACATATTATATACTATGTCAGATATGTAGATGATATTCTCATATGTTGGAAAGGCACCAACCGACAATTAGATATTTTTACGAATTGGGCCAACACCATTAATAATAAAATCTACTTCACAGTAGAACACGAGATCGAAGGTAAAATATTTTTTTTGGATTTAACAATCGGTAAAAATAATAATAAACATACCTTCGAAATATTTAGAAAACCAACATTTACCGACACAACAAAAAATGCAAACTCAACTCACCCTTGGTCCCATAAATTATCAGCTTACCATTCAATGGTACATAGACTAATTAACATTCCCTTAGAAAATAAAGCATATCAAAAAGAAAAAGAAACAATCAAAACAATCGCGGTTAATAACGGCTACGAGGCAAACAACATCGACAAAATTATAAAAAAGAAAAAATATAAAAATAAAATCAATTTAATATATCCGGTACGTAATAATAATTTAGATAAATTTGCATGTTTTGAATTTTTCAGTCCAATATCTTTAAAAATAGCGAAAGAAATTAAAAAATGTGGTCTAAATATTGCTTTTAAAACTAATAATAATATAGGAACTAACCTCAAAAACTCTTAAAGTAAAATCCCTAAACTTAAAAATAGCGGCATTTATGAATTAAAATGCGACCATATAGACTGTGATGCAGTTTATATTGGACAGATTGGGAGAGCCTTTTCAACTAGATTCAAAGAATATATGCGTTTTTTTTATTTTTTTTATTGTTATTAAGTTTAATTTGTAGAACTCTATTTTATTTTTTATTTTTTATATATTCAATAATATTGTTATTGGGTTTATAAAAACAGTGTATTTTTAAACAAGTTCTGCTGTGTAATTATTATTACGCATGACAGCTGTTTCGCCCTCTGAAGGCATTATCAAACTGTGGGTTAGCCCACTTACAGACTATACATTTATATTATTTCTAGGTAGGTATTTTAATTTCAATAATTGATTTCTTAATTGAGTAAAATATTAGAAATTATTAATGGTTATTACCCCAGCAAAGTTTCCCCAATTAGTGTTATGTTTAAATTTGACTGAATGTCTTTATGTTAGTTATTCCCAAACGATGACTCATAGGGTTATTTTAATAGCATAATTAAGTACTTCATAGTGCACTCATATTTGCACTAGGTTTGAAGATATCTAGTAGGGGTGAACGAATTATATTTGTTTGTTCATTAATTAGAATAGTTTTCGGATTATTAGAGTTTTTGTTAATTTCTAACTGCTCTAAAAGATTCAGTTTACGGCTTTTATTTTGTACGTGTAACGGAGTTGGTTTATTATTATCATTAAGTGAGTGATTTTCATCTAGGAGATGTTTGGCAAATTGAGATTGCATTTTATTATTATTTTTAAAAGATCTTATATGTTCTTTGAACCTAGTGTTAAAGGACCGGCCCGTTTGTCCAACATAAACAGCGTTGCATTCGTCACACTGGAGTTTATAAATGCCACTATTTTGTAATTTGAGTACCTTACTTTTTGAGTTTTTAAGAGATGATCCTAAGTTGTTATTTGTGCGGAAGGCAATATCTAAGCCACACTTTTTGAGGACTTTGGCAATTTTATTAGATGTCTGTCCGATGAATTCTAAACACCCGAATTTATTATTGGTCTTATTATTAGTCGCTGGGTAAATTAATTTAAGGTTATTTTTGTGTTTGTTATTATTAATTATTTTTTCAATGTCTCTACCCTTGAAGCCATTATTTTTAGCAATAGTTAGGATTGTATTTTTCTCCTTCTCGTATGCTTTCTTGTCGAGTGGGATGTTAGTTAGCCTATGTACCATTGAGTGGTAGGCAGATAGTTTATGTGACCATGGGTGTAAAGATTTATAATTAATGGTCGTATCTGTAAACGTAGGCTTACGGAAAATTTCAAACGTATGTTTATTATTTTCTCTACCGATTATTAGGTCTAAAAAAATAATTTTATTATTACACTCTCTTTCAACCGTAAAGCAGATTTTACGGTTGATGGAGTTAGCAAATGTGACAAAAAGATCTAATTGTCTGTTGGTACCTTTCCAACAGACCAAAATGTCGTCAACATAACGAACATAGTAAATGATGTGTTTGCTAAAGATTGAATTTAAAATTTGTTTTTCAATGTAATCCATGAATATTTCTGCAAGAAGTGGACTGAGCGGCGATCCCATTGGTAATCCGTTGTTTTGTTGATAAAATTTATTGTTAAACTCAAAGTAGTTAGTTTCCATACAAATTTTAAATAGATCGAATAAGTCTTTTTTAGTAACTGGGTTTATATTAGATTCGTCTAAAATATCTTCAATGATTTTAAGGCATTCTTGAATAGGGATATTGCTAAAGAGACTGACCACGTCTAAAGATATGAACTGGCAATTGTGCGGAAGATTTATGTTTTTTATTTTATTTACAAGTTCGAGAGAATTTTTAACGCTATGTTTTGGGTAGAATTTAGTATGTTGTTTGAAAAGAAAGTTAAGTTTTTTGGCGAGTATTGTCGTTGGAGCGTTTATAAAAGAAACAACGGGACGTATGGGGATATTATCCTTGTGAATTTTAGGTTGTCCGTATAATGCAGGAGCCCTTGGATTCATAACTATCATTCATCGCTAATAATTATATATTATTCATCATCATCTTATTATATTATTCATCACTAATAATTACACAGCAGAACTTGTTTAAAAATAAACTGTTTTTATAAACCCAATAACAATATTATTGAATATATAAAAAATAAATAATAAAAAAAATAAAAAATAAAATAAAAAAATAAAAACATATGCGTTGCTATAAAAATAATAAAATTGATTCAAAGTTCGAAGCTCACCTCTTGGAGAAAAACCACGTCCCGCTTGACAACAACGAGCCTAAACCTTTACACATAGAAAGAAAGGGTTTTAGATTAAGTTTACTAGAACAATTAGAGATAAATAAAAAACTAATGATCCAAACATAACCCTAATTAATAATCAAACAAAAATGATCAATTCTCCCCTGCTTAATATTTTCAAAAAACCCAAAAAATATAATTCCTTAACATTATCACCCACGTACCAACAATTAAGAAAACCCTTAGGTCATTAATTCTAACAGGTGTGCAAACACAGCTAGGTTCCCAAATATTTTGGTTATTCCAATTCTTAATGAATCATTTTTGAACATTATAGAAATTTAAATGGGTGGGGATAAATAAAATCATATAAATAAGTCGTCGCCGTGTGGACATATCCACAGTTTGATAATGGCCTCAAAAGCCGAAACAGCTGTCACATTAAAAACTGTAAAAATAACAGAAATACTTGCAGAACTTAATAATTATTATAACATTATTAAATTTGATTTATTTTAAATTTATTTAAAAAAATTAAATGGAGTTCTACGAATTAAACACCAAAACAATAAATAAAAAATAAATAAATAAAAATTATACGAAGTATTGATGCAATAGTAGCCTTCTATATTTTTTGGCGTGTAAGAATTTTTAATCCAACATTCTGTTTGGATCATAATATCAAATTAAATGTTTTATTGTTTTACGTTTATAAGAAATCCTTCAAAATTTTTATTGATGCTTCTTATATTTTGGTGTATTATTTTCAAATTATTTTTTAGACATAGTTTTATGTTGCTTGTGTTTGTAGTAACAGTTTCATTTTCAAGTAGATGGTTTGTGAATTTATCCAGATCGGTATCCATTTTGAGTAAATTATGCATGTCAATGATAAAGTTAGGTTTTAAATTGTTAATTAATTTCTTTCGTGTTTTATGTTTATTATTTTAGATTCGGTTGTCTTCCTTGTGAAAATTTTCCCATTTTTGAACCAGGTATATTGGTGGTTTAATTTCTGGGCTCGCTTTTTGGTCTTCCATAACAAGTCCTTGTTGTATGCAGACAACACTTCACCGATGTACAAGGATGAGCTTAGTTTCTTAGTTTTGTTCTTTGCTGCAAGGAAGTTAAGTCGAGTTTGAATGCTGGAATTGTTGAATTTAATAATTATTTTTTTCGGAAAACCTTGACGACGGTCAGGAACGCAATAAATGTCTGAAAAGTCTTCATTAATGATTTCAATGCCTAGCTTATTGGCAATGTCCTTTACCGTTTTAACCGGGTTTTCGTTTTTATTTTCGTCTACGTTCTACTCCAGAGATTTCGATTTGGTTCGACAAGTTATATTGCTCTAATTCAGCAAGCCGAATATCCATATTGTTTATTCTAGAGATGTTTCTTTTAATTTTTTCAACTTCTGTTTGTATACCTGCCAGGTCATTTAATTTGGCTAATATTTCATCGTATTTGTGGGCAATGAAATCTGTAGTTTTTTTTTGTTTCATCCGTTTCTTTTTTCAATTTTTTTGAACATTTCTTTTTTGAAGTCAGAAAATTTGCTGTCTATAAAATCAAAAAGGGTCTGATTAATCTCCATTGGCAAGGGACTCGGTGATGTAATGATATTATTTTATGATTTCGAGCGAGTGTTTTTTAGTGGCATTGTTGTTGTGTGTTCAATAATAACCCACACCAAATTTTAATAGTCGTAATATAAGTGGTAATTATTTATTTAACACTAACAAAACTTCACTTGTTCACATGTATTTTCATGTAAAAACAATAATTTTTAATGTTTTAAGCGGGAGCTGTCAAAATAAGCTGTTAGCAACCATAGATAACCATAGATGACCACATAACCTGCGATATATGCAATAGTTTGACAGACGTTGTGGTTAATTGATGTCTGATCAAAAAGAGAGTCAAATACTACGAGCACATAATCGGAATATCGTACGTATCTGATCAAAAAGAGAGTCAAATACTAAGAGCACATAATCGGAATATCGTACGTATCTGATCAAAAAGAGAGTCAAATACTAAGAGCACATAATCTGGAATATCAGTGGTGTCATCGGTTGCAGGTTTCAGAAATCTGAACCTATCTGTCGTGCTATTTATGCGGTCTGCAGCGGAAGATACGCTTAAAATGCCAATACTTTCTAAGGGATACAATTACGCCTAAATGAATCTCTAACCTCCATCTGAATTAGCATTTTTTTATAAGTTGCCTTAAATTGTCATCCAGTGGAATTGTTATTACACCTTCCGTGGTCCCGAATATTTCCAAAAAATAATTCCAAGTGATCTTGACTAAATTTGTAAAGCGGGAGGTATTTCAATTTTGATTCGGTTTCTACAATACGTTGGTATAAATATATTGCGCTATTTATACAAATAATAAAGCCTATAAAACCTGTTTTCCGGGATGTATACACGATTGGTGGTCTTCGTGGTTCGCTACAAGATATGACAAATAGTTCTTGGCGTACTCTAAAAAAGATAAAATTTCAGAACTATTTTTTTCAAACATCGGTTTTTTCAAACCATACTGTTTCATGCTTTCGAATTTAAAATATCGAAAAGATCGTTGATTACATTAATAAATAAAATTGTACCCAAAGCGTCTTTAAAATTGGATTTGTCGATGGTAGTTGATGTGCCGATCATTTAATTTATTTGCAATATGAAAGGTTTCATTTTTTTATAATGCATTTAAATTCACTAAATGTTGCCAGCTTATTAGATTATCCTGGTAATCGTGCAGTACTTTCTTAACGTCGAATGAATTCTGCACTAACTTCAACATGTGACAAGCGTCGAGAAAAACTGCCACTTCCTTGTCGCCACCAGGGTGGGTAAACGTAGTTTTTAGATTGTCCAGTTCAAATGAACATCCTAATTTTTTGGCCATGCTTATGTTGGCTGGACAACCATCCATGGTTTTGGATGCAACTTCGGTGCCACTTTCACGCGCTTTGATTAGGCATTGCTTAACTATGGATGCGCGCTGCTCAGCATTTACGCTCTCTACTAAAAAGTAGCCAACAGGTATTTTCCAGTGACCATTGTCACAACCCATCATCAAAACCAACGCTTGCGTGGCCTTTGCTAAGCAATCGGTTTCTAAGCTAGTGCCAAAATCCACATATCCGTGATATTTTGTTCCATCCCATTCGACGTGCTTTTTATTTACGTGGTGATATTTGATCATCACTCAGATAAAACATAAAACTAAAAAAGTTTATAACGTGGATGCTATACAAAACACGGTTGTAATAAAAAATATACCATACCTTCAGTTTCAAACGCCTTACTTTAGTCTGAAAATTCCTTATTGTCAAAGACTTTTTTTGTCATTAAATTTTCAGTTTTTCTTTTCTTGGGGTATTTTGCTGTTCTAACGAAAGTCGTTCCTACAAAAACCAAAAAATCACAACCAAGTATTCAAAAAATTCCATAATCCATGGCACTTAACCATTTTTAGAGCATCGACTTACTAACAAGTTCGGTCTTTTGTCAATTTCGATTTCTCAAAACTGACCTACGACAAATTTGACACAGTTGTCATTCGGGTGAAGCGGGATTTCACATTATGTAGTTCCTATAATTTATTTGTTCCGAGAGTCCGTTATATTGTTTGTATAATTTATCATTAAAGCTGAATTAGTTTTGTCTGATGCGAATTTCTAAGATTGTGGACATTTCTTTCACAATGGATCGATCCAAATGAGAATTGTTTAAAATTAGGTTTTTACATTCATTGGGGGGAATTCTAGGAAAAAGATTAACAACGTCAAAGGATACCAATTTACTTTTGCTAGGTATGTCAAGATCTTTGATTTTATCGATTAACTCCAAACTGTTACATACAAAGGTATAATATATAATAATTTGGTTATAACCCAATATTCAATGTTCACATTATGCGATAAGATACAAATATACAAACATTCATTTTTTTATATACGAGAATATAGAACATTTTACAAACCTGATTTCCCAAGAGCAAATTTATCTCTACATTTGCACCTACTTCAGAAAACTCGGGCTCAGAGTTCAGCGTCTGCATTGGTTCTAAAGAGAGAGGTTCCTACAAAAAACGAATTATATTAATTATGATAGTACTACAATATACGCAATCCTATGGATAAGATATCAAGAGTATGGTGAAATACTCCCTCATTATTGTAATAGAATTGTTTAACCTATCTTTATAATACTTTTAATGATACACACCTTATTTTCCAAGTACAAATCAGGGATAGTTCCAGGTCGCAGTTTTCTATTTCCGTTTTTGGTGGTATAAAAGTCGTCATCTTTAAGGGCCGGAATTCCGATATTCTACCGATTTATATCATATTTCCCTTGAACACTTTAAGTTTCTTAGTTCTTAAAAAAATATATGCTATTTTTCAAGATATTATCTGAATATATTTAGAGCCGAAACGTTAATTACATAAAATTCCCTCGATCGAAAAAAATTGCAAAGTATGCTCCAAAAATTATTATTTACACATTTGTTTCTGTTATATTACAAGTTGCAGGTATGAAAAATTCACATTGCTTCTTTAAATGCTACTTAAGATATGTTTAAAGAAATTTTTGCTCTACTGTAAATAAGTCGTGTTTAATTAAATATTTTCACAACTGTCGCTTACGCCTATTGCTTTTAAATCATATTTATTATTGCCCGCTCGCTCTGACTTGAAGATTAACCTATCTTTCTTTGAAAACTTCATTCGCCAACTCGAGGGCTTTGGGGGCAGACGTGTCGTTCAACGTTCTATGATCTACAGACATGCGATTACGTGCAAATATTTGAATCTATAAAGATAATTTTTACGCGTGTAAAGTTTATCAGTTAATAAATATTGTTTTTTCAAAGATGGGAAGAACGCACGAAAGACATCCCGTATTTCAAAGAAAAAATGATATCTCATAAAATTATATCCTATCTAATAGGTGAGAAGAAAAAAATACAATATTTGATTTCTAAGCTTATATTTATTATAAACGATAATTTACTATAAAAATTAATAATTCATATTTTTATTTATGTATTGTGTAGTAAAAATTAATTATTTTATTTTTTTCAGAATAGGTACTTTGGGAAATAAAATTAATTCCAATGCATTAGAAATAACGGGGTAAATTTTTATTAATTTAGTTTTCTTGTTGAGGAATACCTATACGATCGTGATTTATTTGTGAATTAACTTTCTACTTACAAAAACACACGCGTCACTTCACAACTGCTCTAATGATGGACACTGTAACGATGTCCGAAACATAATATAATATGTAATAATAATATATGAGCCATCTATTCCAATTCTCGAACGTGCAAGCCGCCAGAAAAAATAACGAACGTGCGAGCGAAAACAGCCATTGAAAGTTCTGAAACTGTGGGGAGTTTAATTTAATTCAGTGATGTTATTTTTTTATATCGGAAGGAGGCCCTGAAGAAAATAATTTCCCTCAGAGCCCGTGTCATCTTTGAGAATGCTGTGTAGAGGGTCTCTTTTGAGGAGGAGGGAGTGAACCTGTCCTGAATGTCAACTGTACAATTTCTACCCAGCATTAACTTTATTGTACGTTTTTTGACTAACCGTACCTAGGTGTTCTATTTTCAATAAACTCTTTAATTATGTTTCAGATGTGAAATCTATACTCCGCTACAGAATGTTTTGCCCGAGTCTTGTAAAGATGTTAAAGCACGGAGGTAATAATAAAATCATTTGAGCCCTTTACTGTTATTTAAAAGGTCACTTGAAGTGCAGTTATAATCAATGATTTTATTTTTTTCTAGCTTCCACGAACAATCTGAAAAGGCATTACCTAAGGATTATACTCTTAAGGAGAATATAGAAAATGTAGAAAGGTGAAACGGATTTAAGATTTTCGATGAAATTATTGTGTTGTTAAATATTTATTTTGTTATTTATTTATTACTCTTTATAATTATTGAATTGTTTAAATGAATAAATAAATAATTACAAAATGTCTTCTGATTTGTAAGTCCTTAGGAGGCACTAAGGGTCTTTCTATCTATCTTTATAATATAATAAATTTGATGAGCATAAAAATCTAAGCGTGTATATAATTTATATAAATGTACAAAAGTAGATATTACATGTGTATAAATATTATATTACGCATATTATACAAGATGTTTGGGGTAAAGTGCATAAACTTCGAGAGGTGATTTTACTTTATAGTACAAGTAAAAAAGAAAAAAAAAATTTTGGAATTTCAACGTTTTAAGATAGTTTTCGGGTGAAAAAGTTTATTTTTTTGTAAAGAAAAAAAATAATTTCTTCTACGGAAAATAAATTTTTGTTTAAAAAATATGGAAATTCGAAAAATTTCCATTTCTTTTTTACTTCTACTACCATTTTGAATAACCTCCTGAAGTTTGAGCACTTTACCCCCGGACACCCTGTAAAGATAACCATATAAGAAAAACCTTATTGATTTTATAAAAGTTATAAATTAACTTTTTTAAAAGTATTTTTGTAAAGTAAAGTAATTTTTTATACCTATACAAATTCCTTTTTTGTAAAATTTTAAAAAAATATTTAATTAATTAAATCTGTAATAAACCCATATTTTGAGAACCATCTTCATTTCAACTTTCGTTCTAATTTGCTCGGTGCTAACTAAAAATGGGTTTGTTTTTCTAAAATGGCAATAGATGTCTGTAATTTAATTCCGTCATTTAAATTATTAAATCCCCAAAACTATTCCTAATACGAATTCAGACAGTGACACCTCTGTCGGATTCTTTTAAAACTAAATATTGTTTTTTTTGTGGGTGTTACCCAAATCTAAATTCTTTACACGGAAGGCGCCCTCTTAAAGTGGTTAGAGCAAATTTTTGAATATTTTGTTGGATTCCATCCATCTTTATCTACAAGCTTCTTCCACTGCTCTCTTACCACTGAATCCACCGGAAACCTGTTAAAATCAAAATATTAATAATATACCTGCAGAAAAAAATGGCCATAACTGGTAATCATACCTACTCTTTGGAATAAGAACGTCCCATCTCACAAATCAATGCTGTGCGATTGTAAGCTCTAAAGTAAGTTTCTTCAAAGCCCAGTATCGCACAACTTTTCCACCATCTATTCCGTCAAGTCGGCTACCTGTGACAGAAGCGTGTGGAAAACGAGCAATTTATTATAAAAACAACAGTAAAAATACTTACAAGTGAAAAGTAATGCCATCTGTAGTTTTTAACTTCACACTGAACTTCATCGCTTATAAGTAACAAAAGCACTTTACAGATTATAAAGGAAGCGTCTGCTCAAGCCGAGCGGTGAAATTATACTGGCCTAGTAAGCCTGGTAAGCCGCGCCCATTCCACGCCCATTTGGGCTTAGTTCATCTTGTTTGATGCGCTAGGGCTTGGTTGCCCTAGTGCCAGCTCCACTCTCTTCCTTCCTCCGTGGATGCCTCATTGCCACACTACCTAAGCCAGGTTTATTAAATTTATTTTAGTAATTTGAATATCGAAGTTTAAAAATGTTAATTTATTATTAATTACTACACTATTACAGTTTTATTATTAATTGATTTTTTTTATTAATTTGTCTATATGAAGCCATATGTCTATATGAAGCCAATGTAAAAGTCCCATATGCGTTTAATGGTAATTAAATAAAATTGTTGAAATAATGACTTAACTCATTATAATTTACTTTATAATGAGTTTTTAGTTGAAGAATAAATTTTATAACCGTTTTTAAGGCCCTCGATTGTATTGTTGTAAAATGAGACTAAATTTGGGACTGTTATTATTATACCGCTCTAGAGTACCAACTGCCCGGAGCCAGCTGGGTGGTTGGGTGGCTGAGAGGAGAGTAAAGGGGAAGGAGATGGGATAGTGGAATTATTATTATTATACTTTCGTCTGGACATTTTTGGCCCTCCGATTGTTTGAATTCAAATTCTATGTTTCGGGTAAATTCCGCATGGCCGACCACTCTGCCCCTCACTTTTAATAAGGATAATTTCGGTTTGCAGGCGAGACCGACTCAAAAATTAAGACTTGAAAATTAAGATCCGATTTCATACTGAAATACGGTTACAAAATTTACCTGCAACTCCACTGCGACAAAACTGGAACCTCGAAAAAAATTCCGCCATAGTTATATTTCCAAGCGGCAGTTTCGCCAGTATTAAAAATAAGTTTTGACAAGGAAACTCATGCTTCATGCTAAAAACATTTTTTTATGTTGGGGTGAAGGGTGTTCCTCTCATTTTCCGCGCTCTGACTACTACAGAATGTCTTACTATTATATATCTACCCATTGACCTAATATCTACCTATTAAATGTAACTGTGGTTAGTATCACTTAAACTGAGCGAAGCCCAACCAAGTACCGCAGGGCCTAGCAGATAAAAAGCAGATAGTTATTATTATTATAGCTATTCAGATATGATCAATTAACATAATTTAAGTCAACATATCGATTCTGAATGCTTCTCTTTAAACCGGTTCATACCGAGAGTATCTACCTCCCAAAGAAAAGCATTTTTATTTAAATGTGTTTTTTTACAGATATTGTTTTGACGCGAGATTGGGTCATGGCATTGAGCCATAAATAGAAGACTAAAATAGAAAAGTGCATAAAAGTATGAAAATAAAATATTCACCTTGAACCAATAAAAAATCCTTTAAGAAAGCATTGTGAAAAGATGTTCCTTCATACAAGAGAAGAAAAATATTTCCCGTAATAGAAATAAATGAAGTTTTGCTGTGAATAAAGACCATAATAATAGTTCCCATAAGAACGTCAACAACAGAAATTTTTAAACAATTTGACGTTCCAAATATACAAAAAATCTATACCAAAAAACTTCTGGTACATCACCTCAAAAATGATTTACAGGCAAACACTTTAAATACTGACAAAACCAGAGCCAAACAAACAGAAATGTTAAATGTACCAAAGTGTAACTCTACCTTTGGACAAAGAAGCTCTAAATTTTTAGCAGTAAAGGTATATGACAAACTCCCATCAAACAATTCAAAATAAAAAATAAAACTACATTAGGGACATTGAATCTTGGCCTAAGGAACTACCGGATAAAGAACTTAAAACATCGTCGTAGAAATTTTTGTTGTTTGTTTTTGGGTTGTTATGCCGTGTTGCGCTCCTTCTTTAGCCGACGTTTCGGACAACGTTGCAGTGTCCATCATCAGGGCAGATCCGGTAGATCCGAAGACCACATCTTCGGATCTACCGGCTCCGAAGGGCAATGCTTTTGGCCGTGAGAATCTAAAAACTTACCATCGTCGTAGAAGTTTATGGAAATCCTTACCCAAAACATGAAGTCGAATCATAGTCGCTGAAAAACTTCCAAAACCTAGTCCCCCTCAACACAGGATCTCCTAGTGAGGAGGACTACGATTATAATCAAAATCTCTTATACATATATATAAATATACATATTCTTGTAAAAATGTAAAAAAAAAAAAACGTTTCATATATATATTTTTTTAATTGTCAATGTGAATTGTCGTTTGGTACCAAACCTATCGTTCATTTTTAAAAATTTGTGCAGCTTAGTTTAAATACACAGAGCAAGTTACAGCAAAGCTTTGGCCACGAAATGTAGTATTGTGAAAAAACATTAACAGAGAACTTTCAAAACCGAACTTTTTCTTCAGAAAGTTTTCACTTATAATTCTGGAACTCGATCCCAACTTTTTTCGATGCATTTTTATTCCGACACATAAATGCCAAGACTTCTCAACTCGAAGTTGTAAAGTACTACATAAAGTAAAAAGAAATTGAAAAAAATACGCCAGCCAGCACTTAATCCTTTTTTTAGGTTATAACAATATCTATGTTCAATATTCCAAACTTCATCGCGATTGCAAATACTCGAAAAAAAAGAAGAGGAGGAGGACTTATCATGTACTTAAAAAACCATCATACTTTTAAAGAAACAAACAATTCTTTTAAAAGCTGCGAGACAATCTGCGGGGAAATAACCACTGTTTGTCAAGATATCATAAACATCCTTGCAGTATATCGTCCGCCGAGCAGCAACAAGAATATATATCTGAAGGAACTAAAGCAAATATTACAAATGACCTCATCTGATTCAAATTACTTGTACTGTGGTGACATTAACTTGAACTTATTGGATACCAAAAATAGTGTAATTACAGAATATCAAAATCTACTCAGTGAAAATGGTTTAGAAAGTGTGACCCGGGATGAAATATTAAACGGTAAAAATGTTTATTCATGTATCGACCATATTGCAATACGTAACCGTTGTAACACTGTATTTTCATGTATTGTAACTAACAAAATATCCGACCATTATATAACAGGAGTAGCAATCGGGAAAGAGGTACTTACAAAGGATTTAAATAAAAAAAGGGAAATCATTGATAGTAAAATGGTATATTCTAAATTAAAACTAGTAAATTGGGGAAAACTATTACAAACTGAATGTCCCTCAGAACTGTACTATAGTTTGAAAAATATATTTGATAATATTTATTCGTCCTCGAAGAAAGAAATATCATTTGAAAATAATCTTAGGCACAGCAATCCATGGGTTACTGAAGAAATTAAGAACATGATTAAAAAAAGAAATTATCTTTACCGAAAATGTAAGAATAGCCCAAATAACCCGGTATTTCGTTTAGAATATACTAGACATAGAAACAAAACAAACAAACATATTAATATTACTAAAAACGCATTCCACAAAAATGTAATAAATAGCTTAAACAGAAACCCGAGGAAACTCTGGGACGAAATAAACAACCTAATAGGAAAACCTAAACAAAATTTAGATAAAATAATCCTTCAACATATGGGAAATCAAGGAGACACAAAATTTTTATGCGATAAATTTGCTACAACATTCGTAAATGAAATAAAAGACATAAGACACAACTGTACTACAAAATTCTTAGATCGTAACATGTATACAACTCCTGCTATTATGTCAATGAGATTTAGACCTGTAACAGAAAAAGATATAAAAAAAATAATTAATGATATGGATGTTAAAAAGTCAGAAGGCAACGACCAAATAAGAATTAAAGACCTGAAGTTAATTTCTGATAATATAATTCCAGTCCTTACTAAATTAATTAACCTTTGTGTAAATAAAAGCATCATGCCTGACGAACTTAAAACATCCATCATCAGACCTATTTATAAATCAGGAAATCACAAAGATTTCACAAACTATCGACCAATTGCGATTCTCTCGTGTATTGATAAAATTATTGAAAGAGCTATCTTTAACCAAATACAATTTTTTATAGAAAAAAACAGAATCATAAATCCCATACAGTACGGATTTCAAAAAGAAAAAAGTACTACACAATACTTTCTAATTTCACTGACCACATAAATTGTCATTTAAATGAAAAATATTACGTTGGTATAATTTTTATAGACTTTAAAAAGGCCTTTGATACATTGGACCATCAAACATTACTAAAGGCAATGGAAGAATGTAGTATTAGAGGTCCTTTAAATAAAATGTTTAAAAATTATCTGTTAAATAGAAAAATTTAAGTTAAAATTGACGGAATTTTCAGTGATGAAATGTTAACAGACACTGGAGTAGCAACAGGGTCGATATCGGGACCTACGTGTTATATAATGCAAGTAAACAGTTTACCTAACGTAATAAAACGTTGTAAATGTTACATGTTTGCAGATGATACTTGCATCATATGTGCTGACAGAAATCTACAGAAAATTGAGGAATTTTTACAAACAGACCTAAATAACATAATTAAATGGTCCCACGACAATGGAATTATTATTAACGCAAAAAAAACAAAATATATGCTTATACACTCTCCATATGCAAGTTGTCAGGATAAAAAACTGCATATAAAAAGTCATTCATACGATTGTTTTCACACAAAAAACCAATCTCTGCCATGTAAATGCCCAAACATAGAAAAAGATTACCAATATACATACCTTGGTCTTACAATAGATGTCAATTTTAACTGGTCAAATCACATTGAAAATGTATGTAATAGATTAAGATCCATATTAGGGAAATTTTATCACCTAAAAAACTTTGTCAATAAAAATATATTATACTGTATATATAATGCATTAGCGGAATCAATTATAGGATACGGAGTAAATAGTTACGGATTAACGTATAAAACGTACTTAAATAAAATAGAACAATTACAAATCCGTTTCCTAAAATTGATATCAGGCAAAAAAAAAATACAATTATGTGAAGGCGATTATAAAAAAATGTTTTCTTTATGTAATGTGCTCTCTATACATAGTAGGATAGATTACCAAATAACGCTAGATGAATTCTGGAACACAGAATTCAAAAAACCTGTAAACCATAACTACCCTACTAGGCATAGAGAAGCACAAATGTTTATTATTAAAATATCGCAAAATGTATACGGAGATAGAACAAAAAGACATAAAATTCCGGAATTGTTTAACTCATTACCAGAAGATATTAAAAATGAGACATGTCATTCAAAAATAAAAACGAAAATTAGATCGTTCTACCTCCGTCAAACATAAAAACATTTAATATTGTGGTACCAAGATATCAAGTTGAAATTAAATATATTGTTATAAGCTAATAAATAGAAAAAGTGAGAGATTTCTTACAATTTAACTGATTGATCAGTTTTGTAAGATCTAAATAAGAGAAAAAAATGTAAAAAAAAAAACAAAATAAAAATAAAAAAAAAAAAAAAAAAGGTTATAGAAGGAAATTCAATGAAAACTTATTTCTAAAACTTGATGAAGGCTTTCTAGTTTTCTAAAAAATACAACTTGTATCGTAGGTAAACTAAAATCAAAGCCTTGTAAATGCTAAGACCCCGGCTCGAAATCAATACAGAAGGCCCTGAGGAACATGATCTTCCTCAGGGCCTATGTCATCTAGAAGGTTTTTGACAAAGGAAGGAGAGGAAGTTCTGGGAATGTCAACGGGATAATGGGTGGGTGGGAATATGGGAATCATTGTGTCCAGTAGAGACGGACGTATGAATCCATCCATCGCACTGCGGTGTAAAGCGATGGGTCGAGAAAATCCGGCAGGCGAGGTCAAAGAGTCTACCTCAACTGGCCAATCCCGATCCGGCCTCTCCCGATTTGATTTGTAGATATATTTATATGTTCAACTCTTTAATTTATGTCAAAATACAATTATCAACCCTCCAACAACACGGTTTTTTCAAAGCAGATTTCTTGAATCGAAATTAGGGCAGTTAACCGATTTTATTCGTCATTATTCATAAATCATTGATAAAAAAAACAAATCAACTCTATCTTTACTGATTTTCTAAGGCTTTCGACAAGGTGAATCATAATATACTCTTAAATAAACTCGAAAAAATTGGTGTTAGTGGAAACCTTCTCAGATGGTTCTGATCTTACGTTAAAAATAGAAGTCAAACTATTGCCCTTAAAGGATACATGTCACCGATAGTAAGCATTCCCTCGGGTGTACAAAAAGGCTCCCATTTAGGCCCCCTGATATTTACTTTGTACTTCAATGACATCAAATATGTCATCAGTCATTCTGATTTTATTCTTTAGGCTGAAGATATCAAAATATACAAATCAGTAGATGATTTGAAAAAATTACGAGTAGTTAATAATTATTAATAAAATTAATGAAAATTGAATAAAATATCAATTATTTAACGTACATATTGGTGGGTTGGGACCACGTGGGGCGCCAGTGTTAAATTAACAGGTCGGGGGCCAGTTTAAGTGTGGGCGTACGAAAGGTACCTTTACCTGTGGCTAGCTCATCAATCGGTAATTCTCTCTCTCGCGTGGTTCGTCAACAGACTTACTTTCTGGACCGACCTTTGCTGTAAAGGATTCATGGATTGGCCTCAGTTACTAAATGAAGGAAAGAGTATGGTATAACAAGTTTAATGCAACAAGTGGCACATGGCGTCATAGCGTTGGACAGGCATTAGTGGATAGCATCATACAAACATAAGTAAAGGGTTTTCCAATGAGAGGTGTTATTTTTAATATCCCGCTATTTCAGTAGATGTTACGTTAAAAGTTGTAATTTTTGACATTTGACAAGTAAAAACTAGGTCACTAATAAAAATGGAATAATACACGCTTCAAAAATGCATTAAAATTATTAAAATTCACTTGAGTGAATCAAATGCAAATCATCTTGAGTGATGAGGCCCATTTCCACCTCGGTGGCTTCGTCAACAAGCAAAATTTTCGAATCTGGGGCTCGGAAAACCCAAGAGTTATTGTTGAAAAGCCTCTTTATCCTCAAATTGTGACTGTTTAGTGCGCTTTATGGTCCGGCGGAGTCATTGAACCTTACTTTTTCGAAAATGAGGCTGGAGCAACAGTTACGGTGAATGGATTGCGTTATCGAGAGATTTTTTTTTATTTTTTTTTTATTTATAATGTATTACAAAAAACATGGTAAGTAACACATTATTCCCAATGAGTTGAGATAAAACTCATTACGGGAAGTACAGACACATAAAATACATTTTACAAGGATATTACACTTTTAAAAAAATACAACATATTGAAAAGGAAAAGAAAAATAAATGAAAAAGGAAAAATACATTCTTAAGAATAGAGATTTTAGAAATACTGAGAGACATCTATACACATGAAACATAGTAAACCAACATATGAAAGCGAGCGAAAATTCACTGGTTTAAAAACATTTTCAGGAAATAATCTTTAAGCGTTTTAACTAATATTTTTTTGTTAGTTACTGATTGCTTTATTTCATTAGGTAATGCATTGTATTGTCTATATGCAATATATTGTAATGAGTTAATACCAAATTTTGTTGTGTGGGTAGACGATGCTAGGTGTATTAGATTTTGGGACCGTGTTTTGTGCTGGTGTATGTCTGAATTAAATGCTGGTTTGATGTTAGTGTGTGAGGATCTATGTATGATTTGTAATATTGTACAAGTGATATTGTATTTAGGTAGAACCGTAAAAGGAAGTATGTTTGTCTTTAAATATATATCTTTGATATGTGTATCCCACGGTAGACGGTAGATATTCCTTATTGCTCGATTTTGAATCACTTGTATTTCTGATATTTGTTTTTTAGTAATAGTGCCCCAGATACTAACTAAATAACTCAGATGGGAGTGAATCATCGCATAGTATGTGGCCCGTAGTAGAGATGTAGAGAGAAGACCTTGGAGTCGGTACAGTACGCCGGTTATTGGGGATATTTTAGATTTCACATGCTCAACATGGGAATTCCACGAAAGTTTAGAGTCTATTAATAGCCCTAAATATTTCGTGACTTCTATATTTTGGAGCTTCTCAGTTCCAAGTGTGATATTCATGGGCACATAATCCTTATTACCGAAAGTTAGGTAGTGCGTTTTTTTATATTGAGGCTCAATTTATTAATACGCAGCCAATTAGCTAGAATTGAGACATCTACATTCATTTGAGACTCCAGGTCACTCAGGCTTGTACTGTGATAATAGATTACAGTGTCATCCGCATAAAGTTGGAGGTTTCCAGAGATACCACATTTAGTTATGTCATTGACATATAGCAAGAAAAGCAGAGGCCCAAGAATTGATCCCTGTGGCACTCCACATGTGATTTTACCTAAGCCACTCGAGACACCTTTGACTTCAACAAGACAAAATCTATCATCTAAGTAGCTTCGGAGGAGATTTAGGGGCTTCCCAACAATCCCCAAATATTCCAATTTCTTTAAGAGTATTTCATGATCGACCGTATCAAAGGCTTTTTTAAGATCTATAAATATGGCTGCCACATATTCACCCTGGTCTATATACTGTTGAAGGTTGGAGATAAAATCAAAGGCGGCACATTGAGTACTAGAATTTTTCCGAAAGCCATATTGTTGTGGTGTAAGGATATTATTCGCAGATATGTATTTTAGGAGTCTATCTTTGATTATGGTCTCAAATACTTTTGAAAAAACCGATAGAAGTGATATAGGACGGTAGTTAGAGATACATGTTTTACAGTCTCCTTTGTGTATAGGTATTATCTTCGCTAACTTTAATTCATTTGGAAACTTTCCCGAGGACAGTGACCAATTAAAAAGTTCTGTAAGGTGACCCGCTAATTCTTCTTTACAAGTCTTAAGAACTGATGGTGTTACTCCATCGAGTCCCGGTGCTGCTTTCAGCTTAGTTTTAGAGATGATCCTCAGTACCTCATCTTTGTTTGTCCTAGCCATGTACAAGGATTGGCAAGCCTTCGGTTCCACAAATACGGTATTACAGTCATCCGGGAATGACGAAATGGTAGCTGCTAGCTTTTTTCCTATTGAGAGAAAAAACTCATTAAATGCGGATGCTATTTGGCTCGGATCCTTAATTACGCAGTCATTTACCACGAGGGATTCTATTTCGTTAGTTGGTTTATGTGTTCGGTTTGATAGAATAGAGTTTATGATTTTCCAGGTTTTAGTGGGGTTATTTTGGTTTTGTTGAAAGCTGTTCGCATAATATTTGTGTTTTAGATTTCGCCTATAATTAGTAATGGTATTTCTCAATCTCTTTTTAAGTGTTACAAGAGTAAGATTACCAGGGTCTTGTTTCCACTGCTTGTGAATCTGGTTTCGTTCTTTGATTAATGTATTTAATTTGGAATCAAACCACGGAGTATTCAGTTGTACCCGACTTCTTAATCCTGTTTTTGGTGTAGTTGTACCTGATTCTATTGCCTTTTTAATGTGATAATTGAAACTTTTAAAAGGGTCTTCTGAGTTGCTTAAGTTGATCGTGAAATTGTTATCAAGAAGATAGGATTTTACTGACATACTGTTGATGATAGGTCTCGTAATCCGGGATTTGGTTCTATTATTAAAACATTTTTTTAAGTTGTTCTTATAATCAACAATAAGTATATTATGGTCACTAAGTGGATCATCAATATTCGATATAGTAGTCTGAATGTTTTGTCTATTTGATAAGATGTGATCTATTAAGGTGCAGCTTGTATCAGTGACTCTCGTGGGAAATGTTTTGTTATGTATTGAAAAATTGTAAGATTGTAAGATGTTGCAAAAATTTAATGAAGAGTGTGTGGATATGGATATGTCAATGTTAAAGTCTCCGAATATTAATGTATCTTGTCTACTTTCGTTCAGTATTTTTTCTAGATGTATTAGAAAATCCTGCATATTTGTGTTGGGTTTTCGATAGATAGCATAGATGTTAACTGGTTTCCTATCACTGCTACTAAGCGTTATACCTAAAAAGGAATTTTCATTTGAGAAATTTTCAATAATTGCACACTTCATAGTATCAATCACTTATATTGCTACGCCGCCTCCTCCTTCGTTGGGGCGAGAAGCAAAAACACTTTTGTAGCCATTCAGGGAGTAAAACTTTTCCTCTCCAATCTTAAGCCACGTTTCCGTAATGACGAGCACGTGTACAATGTACCGCGAACTTCTTACTTTTTCTTCGATCTCATCAAACTTATTACGGATGCTTCTCGCGTTCATATACATTATTCGTAGACAGTTCGTAACGGGATTATAATTCTCGATGGTGAGGCACTTATGCTCATGTATGTTACACTCCATAATCTATAGTTGCAAGGTCGTTCTTGAGTGCAGCGATGTAGGCCGGGCAGTTGTCCCTATCTCCAGTTGAGTGATCAGCAGGCTTACCAAATCTGGTGCATGTCGCGCAAACTGGTTTGATGGTAGAATTTGGGCAGGACTCACCAGTATGATTCTGTTGAGCACAATGTCCACATGTGGGTTTGGTCTCTCTGCAATATTTGTATGAGTGACCAATCATGTGGCATTTTGTGCAGACAGTAAGGCCAATAAAATCTCGGACGCGGCAAATAGTCCAGCTTATAAATACTTTCTCTTGCTCGACTAGAAATTTACGTACGGTAGCGGGTACTGCGTAGATACGGTGACAAGCGTTACCTGTGCGAGCACCAGCCAAGTGACTTAGTTTACAGCCTGCAATAGTTTCTTCAATGTCTTCAACGTTGGGAATACCAGTGAGAGCCATTCTTAAAAAATCTTCGTCGGTCAGGTCCCGGGGAACATTAAAGAATATCAGTCTCGGTAGACGCTTTGACGGTAGTCGGGCCTTCAGTTTGCTCGAGTTGTCGAAGCAAGGTGCATTTAATAGCTTTTGTTGTTCGCCCGTGGTTGCCGTATTGATCAAGATACCTTTATTTCTTATTTTTTTTATTCCCGTGACCCGAACGCCTAGTTCAGATGGCCGAATTGTATCTTCAATCATTTTTTTCGTACCGTCACTGTCCTCTGTGGCGTCCGCATCCGTTGGAAAGATGCAAACGGCAGGTCTTGGTGGTCCGACGCGATGTCCTTGTTGAGTGATTGGTGGGGGTTGGTGAGCATCATATGGCTGTTTTCGGGCGATGTCAGCAAAAGAGAGGGTAGCCTCCGTTGCCATTGCCACTCTCTGCATTACAGGCCCGAGATCAGACTCTAATTGTATGATTTTTTGCTCAAGGTGCCTTTTTTCCCTCTTCTCGTGGCGTATTTTTATTTCTGCCATTCTAAGTTGTGCTGTAACTGTAGCTAAATCCGCACGCATCGTCTCGCGCTCCAACAACAGCTGAGATACGGATCTGAAAACTTCCGATACGTTTCTAGCGATCCTCAGCTGCTGGTCTTTTGAGACCTTAGATTGCTTCTCTGCTAACACAAGTTGAAGAGCTGTCAAATGTGCTTGGGTTTCATTGAGCACATCTACTCCTGAAGCGCAAGGATATTCCGCTTCGGTGACGTCCGAGTCTTTGGATGACGTAACCGAGCTGTTTCCATCCGCATCCTCAATCGTGACGCACTTTCCTCCTATATCCTCTGGACTAGGAGACATCATGGTGCTTATGTGTCGTTTTTTAGGACGATTCATTATTAAACACTACTTTATAAGGACACATAAAAAAAAACAATGTTTGAAACAAAGTATTAGTTCTGTTCAGCTTTGCGCCTGAAAATTCGTAGGTGGGCAATCGGTCTAGCTCTATGTAAATCAAAACAAAAGTCGCCGTATCGAGTTTTTATATCACGATTTTTTTTATATTTGCACTAATTGAGCACAAATAACTTTAAACAGTTTATCACTATTAATGTATCTACGAAATCCACTATCGGTTTTACCGAAAAGTTTCTGTTTTATTCACGAAATTATCGGATATGTTTTTTTGTAGGTTTTGGATAATTTTATTTAAAAGAAAAAATACACAAATGTATTAAAAAGTATTTTGCGAGATGAGAGTAATCTCTTTCGACGCACAATTGTCACTTTAAAAGGATTTAATACAGAGAATTTAGATAGTTTCGATTGTAAACAAGGGGTATCACAAATTCATGATTAATGATGTTTTATGGCCGAAATTGGATGGTAGTGATCTGGATAACGTTTACTTTCAACAAGACGGCGCTAAGTGCCACACAAGCAACAAAACCATTGATCTTTTACGATTGAATATCAAAATAACACCTCTCATTGGAAAACCCTGTATTACACACATTTCAAATCATGCACACATAACTAATTATCTTTGACTAGTTTGGGTACATAAGCAGGGGCTCAATCTCTGGCTCCAGAGTACATGATAGAAGTTAATACGTTCTATACGGCACACACAAAATAGGTAAAGATAAATGGCGGACACACGTGCATTTGAATAAAAGTGTCGGCTATGGTCTCGGCAAACCTCGCGCTTGCATGAGTAAGCAAGGCGGTTAAGGCGATCCAATACCAAGAAATGCAAAATCAGGTGTTTTTGGTTTGAACACTTGATTGCTTAGAAATATTACAGATGCTTCAATTAAAACACATCATGGCCTTGTCAGCAGACGATCATTTTTTTATAAGACTTTTTATAAGCCTAGAAAAAAATAAAGTATCGGGCCTAAAAAAAAAAAGCTCTGTTCTGTGAAATTCTTTCAATTAAAATCAGTTTACGTGTAATCGTTTTAATTCCAAATTAAAAGTAGGTATTGTAATTTATTTAATTAAGTCGACTTATATAATAATACTATTTGAAAAACAACCATGCAATAATTTCTTTGCCAAAAATTTGTAACTAACGCAGCTGAACAAAAAAACGAGTGTAAAACCAATTTCAAATATCGCGCGCTTTTGCGTACCGAAGCGACGCACCGTGGTAAAATTTAACGAGATTTGGGACGTATTTGTTCTTAAAAGGTTTCAAGAGTTAAGTTTTCCATTGTTTTATATGTTAATTACTAGGTTTGTTATAAATTGGTCAGTTATTGTCAGTTTACGCATTACAGATTGCTTGTGTTTTATGTTTTATTCTAAATGGTCAATGCAGCTTTTGGAATTGTTCATTTTTCTAGTGAGTTCATTACTAAGGCTTGAAAAAAGACCATGAGAGTCCTTAGGTATTTTTAAGGGATGACTATTATCCAGAATAATGATGTAAATCCTTATTTCATTTTTATGTTTATAATTTGTCTTTGCGTAGCATTTGGTTTATTTTAAGTTAAATTTGAGTAAGTATTTCATCCAAAAAATTTCCAGGCGTGGAGATTTTTAGTTTATTAAGTTAAAACACGGCTTCGCTACATTCCGTCCATTATTTAATAGTTAATAAAATGTTTGCATCCACGAACACTTCTCCTTCACCCAAAGCGAATGATTCTAATTCTATATTGCAAAACATTACTGTGATGTTATTGGAATTTTATTCCTCTTATGTTGGTATAGATAACCTACCTTATATATTTGGACCCACCTAAGAGTCTACTTAATAAAAAAATAAAAAAAATCAAAATTGTTGCATAATTTTACTACACAAACTGTACAAATTTTAAGTACATTTCTCTTTCAAATATGTCACATAAAAAAAATTAAGAGTTTAAAAAACAGTTTTTTGTGCCTCCTGTAAAATTTAATAAATGGAAGAGTTATGCATTTTACCGATATTATATTATACCGAATTTTTGAAAATTTTGAAAATTTTACCAGTGTGCGTTTATGGGCGTAATTGGGGAGATATACATTTGGCGTATGGCTTTCTCTGATTAGTTCTCAAGTCTTGCCAAGTATTCTATAACCCATCCCAATAGGCCGCGCCCCTTCCGAATTCGAAGTCCACCTGGACTATGAGATCGCCTTAAGGCGAAATAAGACTTGAAAAAATATCAGTTTTGGGCGTGGACGCGCTTTGAATGGGCGGAGCTAGATACCGAACCATTTCGTATTTTTTGTATCAAATTTCATTTGCCTCCCGCGCCCGCCAAAACATTGCACAGTGTGACATGGTTTGATTTCACACGGACAAGTTTTATAAATATAAATTTCGGTACGATAATAATTATTATTGTGAGCATTAGTTAATGAATTGAATTATTTGCATGGTGGTTGGAAATACATGGTTTCTACGTACAGTGAAAGAAATATTTGAGGGATCCCAAATAATAATAAGTCACAATCCTTTTTTGGTTAACAAATGTATATTTATTTGGTCGACACTTTTGATATTGGGCCAATAAAAGTTTAAAAAAATTTTTTTCGCATGTTTTTAATTATTAATAATTTTTTTCTTGCTAAAGCAATCCCGATGAGCTACAAAACTCACTGTAGAACGGGAAGAACTTACAATACATAGGTGGAAGTTAATAAGTACAAATTTACAATGGTATTTTGATATCAAAATTATAAGTTCCACATACGGAACAGTATAAAAATATAATTAATTTTACAAATTAAACTCCTTCTATAAAAATTCTATAAAATTAATATTTATTTACTTATTTATGTTTACAGAACTTGTGAAAAAATTACCATGTTGAGTGCCAGTATAGCGTTTAACACAATACTCGTCTTTTCTTTATTATATGCAATATTATCTGGATGATGTCTTGCGGAATTTTTTCTTAAATGAGAAATACTTATTTTTAAATACTAAAAAGTTCTACTTTTTAACCATTTTAGGCGTGGCAATTACAAATAACAATCACACATAACGGCGGAACTTTTTTTATTGAAAAAAATTTAACTATTAAAATAAAGAAACTAAAGAATTAAATAAATTTCTACAAAATAAAATGTTTTCATATTTTTTATCAATAGCCAATTTTCTTTTAGACCACTATGCTCATTTAAAGTACAAATCATTTCTAAAAAATAATGTATTCTTTTATATTGGTGAAACATACAAAAAAACCTTTACTTAATTGTGGAAGAAGTAAAATTATAAAAAACAGAAAAAACACTAATAGATTTTAATGTAATCGTTTGATTAAATAAAAAAAAATATGTAAAAGAAATAACATGAGCGACGGGCCGAGTGACAGATAACCTTATCGGCCGAAACATGGGCGGCGACTGAAGAAATACGGAGGAAGTCCTTGCTGACGTGCACACATATATACCAACGTACGCTTCAGAGTATTGAAGTGAGGTACGGCTGAGTTTGCTTTATCTGGCCAGACTGCACTAACCTCCCCACATACCGGAATAAATGCCTTTATTATTATTATTATTAATAAATAATAATAATTATCAAATATTTTTGTTATTTTTATGCTAATTTAGAACTGTCTATTCATTGTGTTTATGTGATTGTTAATTTTTTTAATAATATGTCCAATAAATCTGAACCCTCACCCGATGTACTTTATGTTTTATATTGTTTCCCCTCTTCCAAAATTAAAACAAGTCAATAACAGAAAGGGATACATAAAACGATACGTGTATGTGAATTATGCAAGGGGTGTAGCCAATAGAGAGTAATTGGCGGTCCACCCTATTATGCTTGTTGGTTAGTTAGTTAAAACTACTATTTTTCTCCTCCTATATTGAATTGCCAGTCTTGGTGTCTGTGTTCTTGTTATGTGGTAACATACGCAAGGTTCGTGCACCGTATGGAAATGCTTGAAGACATGAACTTCACGACCCAAGTAATCTGAGCAGTTAAAATACTTAATTATTTGCCAGAACCTTTCTCTGCGAATCCTATCGCTTATTTGCGTCGGGACTACAACCATAATAGACGCTACGACATGTTCAAGATACCAGAGGGCTAGGAAGCGTAGCGTGACCAGAGTTATGGTACTGGTCAATGAATTTCTGGAAATAACTCATATAAATTACTGTGTTCGTTGTATTGAAAAGAGTATGCTAGTTTTAAAGTTCATAACATTTTCTGTAATTCCTCAAAGACGAGTCGCCTCTATCGCATAATATTGACGGAGATTGATTCGTTTGAATTTGACCTTGCGAGTGACTGGCAGTTTTTGCAGCCTCGTAAATTTAAACATTTTTCAAGTTTAAAAAATCAAAACCTAATTAGTGTTCAGAACCAAATCGATATATTTTTTATTTTATTTTATAAAACCTTTTATTTTATTATTATAAGGACTTTTAAAAAAAATACTGTTTTAGTCGCTGGCTTCTTCATTCGTGATCAGTGTGTTTTATTTTAGATATACTTTCTGGTGTGG
The DNA here is from genome assembly GCA_026573805.1 of Hesperophylax magnus. Classification (NCBI taxonomy): domain Eukaryota; kingdom Metazoa; phylum Arthropoda; class Insecta; order Trichoptera; family Limnephilidae; genus Hesperophylax; species Hesperophylax magnus. The sequence goes on from JAIUSX010000011.1 coordinate 26,773,817, forward strand.
TTGGTACTAGATTCGAATTATACTTGAATAAAAACAACTCTAGCATTAGGAAATTTGATGAAAAGGCGAAATTCCTGAAAATACGTCTTTCAGATATGAACATAATATTGTCAATCGTTGAAACAAAAAATACTTTTTTATAAAATATCTATCTTCAGTTTCCGTAAATAATTGAATTTTGGTGACCGAAATAAACTCAACTTCCGCAGCCAGGATTGAATTGTTTTACCTGGTATACCTGTGGAAACGGCGCTTAAGACGATACAATAAGAAAAAATAAAAACCTACCGTCGACTTTGCCCAGATAATTTATTATTCGAACTTTCCGTGGAGTTTATTTAAACTATTTCTGATAAACGTATTATTTATTTATTTATTGGATGATTTGTATAGCGCCGCTTTTGTGAGATATCACCTCAGGGGCGCTTTACAGTTAACGCATGTATTACAAAAAAATATAAATATTACAAAAATAAATTGAAATTAAGTTAAACAAAATGTAGTACAGAAACAGGTGACACGAAGATGGAGAATCTGCAGCAAGAATCCTTGGTGGTGAGGAAACCAGCTGCTGCAGCGAGAGAGTGCACCGCGTCCACCAACAGTGCCAGCACGAGGTTCGTCATCCGTCCAGGTATGTGTCTGCTGCTAATTAAGACGTTCGGCAAGTCCATCTCCATGTAATCTGGTTCCTGGGGATTATGTTTGTGTTGTTAGTGTTGCAATGTGCCCGCAATAAACGGCGACGGTCGGGATAATAAATTACCCTGGGCACTTGTTAGGGCTTTTAGAGTTTCCGAGAATTCCATTGAAAACATCTGGCGTACCTACAGTTACCGATTCTCGTCCCAAGTTCAACTTCAGCGAATTTCGAATATTTTTTAGCACAATTTTCAATGATTCATTTTCAACACACTGCACTATCACATTACTATAAAGATCTGATTACTAATTGGTAAGTTAATTTAAAATGTTGATTCACTTATTTTTAAAATAATTTCAAAGGGATGTTGCCTCATTTCCCTTGAAAATACTAAAAAAAACACACAGCGCCCTTGAGGTGATTTTTCACCAAAACGGCGCTCTACAAATTATCCAATTATTATTATTATTATTATTATAAAGCAGTTGTAAGACGGCATGACGCATCCGGCTGCCACGAAGGGCGCTACTGTTTCTGGAGGTATCGCTCAGGAAGTTTAATCTAGAAAAAATGAATTTGGTGCTTACCGCTAACTTTATACTTGAGAAACGTTTTGTAAAATTTTCAAACCGTTTTATATAAAATATTTTAATGTAAGCTCCAGTTTTTATTCATCTGAAAGCTACATCCGAAGCGATTCCTCTAGAAACTTTTGGAATTTTAGTAACACGTTTATCAAAAATAATTAAAATGTGAGCGTCGATCGACTCGTTATTAGTCTTGTCGCCTTAACAGAAAATTAAACCGTTGAGTAGCGAAACCGTCTCTAGAAATTTCTGCAGGTTCTGATACATCCGCAAAAAGTGCGCAAAGTAAATAAAAAATATTATTTTCACTAAATATCAAAGGAATAATGCATAATTATGTTGATATACAGCATTAAAGGTATATTTTCAAATTCTTCAAAACAGTTTTTCGTGACATCTACAGATTTTCAAAAATTTCTGAGTGGGAATTGCAAGTCGACGACTCAATTCTTAGAAGTGTGATCTATACGGTTTCGAAAGAAAATTTAAATCACCAACGAAATGCTCTTGATAATCTGCTCAAGAAAGAAATTTAGTTCTTATTTAAATGTGATCAAATGATTTGAAAGAAAACTAACATTGCCAATTTACGAAAAATCGTTCAACTCCTAAACCAGACAGGAAATTTGATTTCCAACAAGTAATAGATGAGTTTTCCGGCAAAAACCACCGCTATCACCTTTCCTTACTTCATTTCCTTTCTTTGAACCTTTTCATTAAAAGAACATTGCGTAGAAACGTCTAATTCCTCTAAGAAACCACCGCTATCACCTTCCCTTACTTCATTTCCTTTCTTTGAACCTTTTCATTAAAAGAACATTGCGTAGAAACGTCTAATTCCTCTAAAAAACCACCGCTATCACCTTCCCTTACTTCATTTCCTTTCTTTGAACCTTTTCATTAAAATAACATTGCTTAGAAACGTCTAATTCCTCTAAGAAACCACCGCTATCAACTTCCTTTACTTCATTTCCTTTCTTTGAACCTTTTCATTAAAAGAAAATTGCTTAGAAACGTCTAATTCCTATAAGAAACCACCGCTATCACCTTCCCTTACTTCATTTCCTTTCTTTGAACGTTTTCATTAAAAGAACATTGCTTAGAAACGTCTAATTCCTCTAAGAAACTACCGCTATCACCTTCCCTTACTTCATTTCCTTTCTTTGAACCTTTTCATTAAAAGAACATTGCTTAGAAACGTCTAATTCCTCTAAGAAACCACCGCTATCACCTTCCCTTACCTCATTTCCTGTCTTTGAACCTTTTCATTAAAAGAACATTGCTTAGAAACGTCTAATTCCTCCAAGAAACCACCGCTATCACCTTTCCTTACTTCATTTCCTTTCTTTAAACCTTTACATTAAAAGAATATTGCTTAGAAACGTCTAATTTCTCTATGAAACCACCGCTATCACCTTCTCTTACTTCATTTCCTTTCTTTGAACCTTTTCATTGAAAGAATATTGTTTAGAAACGTCTAATTCCTCTAAGAAACCACCGCTATCACCTTCCCTTACTTCATTTCCTTTCTTTGAACCTTTTCATTAAAAGAATATTGTTTAGAAACGTCTAATTCCTCTAAGAAACCACCGCTACCACCTTCCTTTACTTTTTTTTTTATTTTTTTTTTATTAGGTACAATATTTTTTATAATTCAAGGTTTTCAGTAATGTAGGCCTCACTGGGTGGCTTGCCCGTGCTGAGGCCTTCATTTTATAATATAAAAAAACTACATAATACATTTAATGAGAAAAATTATACATTTAAAATTAAAAATACATAATAATATATTTAAAATTTAAAAAAAAAATAGTACATTGAAAATAATCTTGTGTGTTTGTGAGTGATGTGTGTTTATATTGGTTTTGTGTGTTACGTGTAGGTTTTATTTTAATTTTATGCTATGAAATTTTGGTAATATTGTCTTTTTTGTTCTTTAATCCATTTTGTAATTTTGTGTGTGAATTTATTTTTACTTTCCTCAATTTTAATATCAAGTTTTAAACTGTTGAAAGCTTTTATTGCGTGGTATTGGTAGTGTCTTTGTCCAAAGCTTGAATTTACTGTCAGAGTTTTCATGTTTTCTCTGTACGCTTGTCTAACTGGTCTGTTAGTGTTATTTTGTGTATGTTGAAATTTATTTTTTTTGTCAAAAATGTAGTTTAGTAGTGTTTTAACGTATAATTGGCGTATATCTAGTACGTCACAGCTGTTGAATATTTGGTCTGTATCAGTCAGTCTATGTTTTTTTAGTATTACCTTTAAGATCGTTTTCTGTGCGGTTTCTATGTAATTGATTGCCGAGTTTGTTGCTCCTCCCCAAGCAATAATTCCATATTCTAGTATTGATTGGCAAAGTGCAAAATATATTGTTTTCAATTGTTTTATTTTATATATGTTTCTTATGTTTAGGAAAATGTGTATTGTTTTGAGAAGTTTATTTGTGATTTGTTTGATGTGAGGTGTCCATCTAAGGTTATGGTCAATTACGATTCCTACATACTTTATTTGTTCTGTTTTTTCTAGAGGAGGGCAATTGCAGATGTTGGTGTTTAAACACTCGTGTATTTTTATGGTGTTTGTGTTGTTTTTTGGCTGTCCCGTGCTATTTATACTGTATGTTGTGAATTTTGTCTTTGATATGTTAAGTGTAAGTATGTTTGAGTCTAGCCATGTTTTCACTTGCGAGATTCCCGAATTCGCTATGTTATATACACTATTCCAATCCTTAGATTCGAAGAGTTAAACTGTGTCATCAGCATAGCTAACTATTTCACCGTCTATTTTCATGCTGCAAAGTTCATTTATGTAAATAGTAAAAAGAACGGGCCCTAGTATGCTTCCTTGTGGAACTCCATATGTAATCGGCAGTGGTTTACTAGTATGGTTGTTAATTTTGACTTGTTGTGTTCTGTTACTCATATAACTTTTTAATAGTTGAAGTTCCTTGCCTTTGATACCCATGTTTTCTAATTTTTTAAAAAGTGAATTGTGGCAGATTGAGTCAAAGGCTTTAGCTCAATCTAGATATATAGCTATGCATTTGTACCCTTGATCTAAGTTGCTATGTATATAATCTATTGTACGTGCCAAAGCTTCTTTTGTGCCTATTTTGTCTCTAAATCCATATTGGTTATCCGAAATTAATTTGTTTTCTTCTAGGTATTTTATAATTTGGTTTTTTAATACTCTTTCGAAAATCTTTGAAAGCGAGTTTAACAGAGTGATTGGTCTATAGTTAGTTATTTCCATTTTGTCTCCGGATTTATAAATGGGGATCACTAGTCCTTTTTTAAGAGTACTAGGAAAGCAGGAGTGTGTTATACTAAGGTTGATTAAGTGTGTTATAGGTTTTAAAATTTCATTTTTTAATATCTTAATGCAATCCGTTGTTATCTCATCTAATCCAGGAGCAATTCGGTTTTTCTTTGTTTTTATTATTTTGATAATTTCCTCTTCCGAGGTTGTTTTTATTGTAAATCTGTGTTGTGTCGGGTTTTTATTGATATTTGATCTATTTGTTTGTGGTAATGTGTTTGTGTTATGCAATTTGCGGTTTGCTAAAACTTTTCCTATATTTGCGAAGAAGTTATTCACATGATTTGCTATAGTTTCTGTATTTGTATTGGCATCTAATTTTATTTTAGAGTTAATATTTAGATTTTCAAAAGTATTTTTCTGTTTGTATTTTTGTGTGTATGTAACTACTTTTAATATTTTCCATATTTCCTTTGGGTTATTTTTTTCTTTTTTTATTTTTTCTCTGTAGTACAATTCTTTAGCCACTCTAATAATTTTCGTGCAGATGTTTCTATATCTTTTATAGTAGTTAAGTTGTTCCATGTCGTAGGGTGTATTTTAATTTGTTTGTGAATTTTGTCTCGTTTACGAATACAGTTTAATATTCCCTGTGTTATCCATAGTTTAATTTTTTTTGCTTTGTGTGTGAGTTTTACTTGTTTTATAATAGTGTTATTATTTATTTCTTGTGCTAACATGTTATTAAATTTATCAGGGGCCTCTTCCACGTTCTCTATTTGGTATATTGTACTCCAGTCTATTTTTTGAGTTTTTCTTTCAAGTTTGAGTAGTTAATTATTTTTTTTGTTATTATTTTATCTTGGTTTCATTTCATTTCCTTTCTTTGAACCTTTTCATTAAAAGAATATTGTTTAGAAACGTCTAATTCCTCTAAGAAACCACCGCTACCACCTTACCTTACTTCATTTCCTTTCTTTGAACCTTTTCATTAAATCAAAATTGCGTAGAAACATCGAATTCCTCCAATAAAAAAAATTTCACTCGTCAACGGCCACGAACAATTATTGAAATAATTACTTTCCGTACGTTTTGCAAACATTGTTAAATAGGAAAATTGCTAGTCTTTCACACGGAAATCAACTTATTTGCATATTCCATGGAATTAGAGGCCAACCCTCCAAAAAAATCTACCTTAAAATACATTCCTGTCACTCAGCGAGCACTCTATGCAATTTTTCTCCAATCACACAAACGGAAAATATCATATATCTTGGTATTTACTTCGACCGTTATTTAAAATGGAACAGACATATTGAGTCGGTTAAATAAAAGCTAAAAAAGTTGATTTACTTTTTCAAAAACGTAGGAAATATACTAAACATATATGATATAAAGAATATATACTTCGCAATATCACAATCCATAATGGAATACGGCTTTATTGCCTGGGGCTATGCCAGTAAAAAATACATAGACACACTGTATAAAGCTCAGAAAACCTTAATAAAAGTAACACTCAAAGTACCTATACCAACACCCACTTCAACCATATTAAAAAAAATTCCCAGTGTTGAAGATTCAAAAATTATACTAAAAAAAAAATACTTTACAAGAACCTAAACACATTTAAAACTAAACATGCACACCGACTGCTAATACCAAAAACCAACACATCCTTTGGACAAAAACACTACAGATTCCAGGCTATAAAACTATACAATTCACTTCCAACACAATATAAAACATCTAATCTTACAGAATACAAAAAACTCATATGGAACTGGCCACAATCATTTTTAATATTTAATTTTGTTATATTTCGCATTTTGTTAAAACTGTATTTTAATTTTTATTGTTTCTCTTTGTAACTAATCTCCACTGTATTCTTTACTTTTATATAATTTTACAATTGAAAAAGTCTTCCACAACACAGGTGAACTCCTAGCGTGGAGGACAATGTACTATACTTTGTAATACTAATCTATTAGAGAATAAATAAAAATATTAAAAAATTGCTATATAAAAAGTATGAAAAACGATGTATTAACTACCTAACCACAATTCATAATCCGTAGAATTATATAAAATAGCAGAACGGACTTCAACCTCTGATAATGTACCGCTTCATTAACGAACAAGCCAGCAATCCAAATATATTGCGAATAGGAACTCATTACGAGCGGAGAAAATGGCTAAATTTGTTCAGTATTATATGGACACTTGCCAAAAATAATTATGCAAATCTCCGTTCAGACTGTTCACTCTACTCGGAACGTTACCGATGGCGGTCCGTAATTTTCCATGACGCTTTAATCACGCGATTATTTCAATTTCTTTGTAATAGTCAAATGACTACATGGAATTTTTCTCACTGGGTTTATCGTATATTTCGACTGGCCCTCAGAATAAAGACGGATAATTTGACACTAAAAAGGCTGGGAAGCATTTTGTGGCATCGGAAAAGCACGACCCAAATATTGAATTGCTAAAACGTGTTACGATCTAAGCTATAAATAATATGTAGTTTGTAAATTAGCGCAAACCCGTGAAAAATCACGGAATATTATACTTGAAAGATTTGCCACGTGACCATTGCACCGAATTTTTAATTATCCGCTTATTCCTAAGAAGATACTACATTTGGACAAAAAATATAACCTTTCAGAAATGTGCACCTACTATTAAGTAAAATACAATAATATCTTAATTTTTAAGTGTGAATGATCTTCTTATTTTATTATGATGAATAGGTTGAGTGAAACAGACAAGATTTTGTAATCAGATTGCTAAATGTACACAATCTTATCCATGGACGTAAGGTCGAAATCAAAATTACGTATATCCGAGTGTAAAACATGTTACATATTTACGTTACAGCCAGTGTTCCAGTCGCTGTTCCGGCTGTTCCACTGCGCGGCCATTCATCATCAACGAATATGGATTACGAGTAATAACGCTTCGTTGAAGACGTACGTATGTTCACACGACAATATGTTTTTACTGTATGACTTTACGTATGTGATTTTTAATAGGTGAAAAACGAATATTCTATTCTATCAGCCACAAAAGTTTAGTATTTTTTTATTTATTCATCAATATAAAGTTTTATTACATACATTTTTCGACATCTCTCTCACTAGGGTACACTTGTGTCGAGACAAACGTATTCAGATACTTAAAGATTACTTACAAAGGGGCTTTTATAAAATTATTGAATTTATTATTTTATTTTGTTTTATTTTCTACATAATTTAGATACAGTGATCTATCATATCACCTTCCATTGTATCTACCCACCTATACCCACAGAATTTTACGTTATTAAAAGTTCGCTGAAGCAATTATAAAAAAACATTCCGTATAATATGGCATTTTTATTATATATTCATTATATAATAAAAATATTTTTTCCAATTTTTTTTGATTATTCCATTAACAATATATCGTTAGTATCTGTCTTGGAAATTAATGACTTAGGCATTTGGTTTGACACGAAACTTAACTTTATCAAGCATATTGAAATAATAACCAATAAAGCTTTGAAAATTTTGGGATTTATTTTAAGGGTATCTAGTGATTTCAAAAATGTAAATACTGTAAAAACATTATATATCACTAGTAAGGAGTCATGTAGAATACAATTCCACGGTTTGGTCCCCAAATTATGAAGTTCATTCACATGCGATTGAAAGAATCCAAAATAAATTTTTAAGATATGTAAATTTTAAAATGGGCATTCCTAGAGAAAACCTAAATTACGATAACGTACTTTGTTCATTAAATTTAATAAAATTATCTGATCGCAGAATTATTTCCGATTTAACCTGTTTGTATAAAATTATTAATTCAATGTTTGATACCCCTGATTTATTATATGTAATCTCTTTTCATACTCCAAGCAGGTCGGTTACAAGACAGTACCTACCATATTTTTGTAGCAATTCTATTTCAACGTCCCAATATCACACTCCTATGCGACGGATTCAACAGCTAGGAAACAAATACTACGATGTTGTTGATATATTTAGTACATCAATTTCAATATATAAGCATACCTTTTTGAAGTTTTTTTCATCAAGTAGTGGAATATTTTAATAAAGGTATTGAATTTGATTTGACTTAATTTAATTTGACACTTAGTAATTTTGTAAACTGAAACAGAAAAAAATATTTTGGATTTTTTATGTTTTGTGCCTGCATGCTGTGTAGATCAAGTTCAGTGATATTTTGACTTTATAGTTATTTTTCTGCAATTGTTTTAAATAGTCGCCTGCACTATTTTCATGTATAAAATCGTTAATATTTTTTATACATATGTATGTATGTAAAAGCCTTAATAGGCGTGAAATAAATAAATTATTATAACTTTGATTAGAATATCAAGTAATATTACCCACCGGATAATGTTAGTAAGAATCAAACACCAAAACTTAATGTCTGCAGTAATCAAGATAACGAATTTATTAACTGTCTCTATTTTCGTTTAAAACCTGAAGATCAAAAGATCCAGTCAAGTATAATCTCCCGACACCAAACTATGTGTAAGATGGGGTGGCTATTTATTGACAACGATTTCGCTGATGAAATTTTATATAACGCGCGATAACCCCGCGTTTAATGGCGAATAAAAAAACTTTGATTGGTAAAGTGAGTAAAGTGTGATCGAGGCTCGAGCCAAAGTTTCCTTGGCACGTTAATATAACGGGTTGACCGGGGCATAACCTGGAACCAGGGCTGACCATACTCTGGGTGGATTTTTAGACTAAAAAATTAGAAAAATATCGCGGAATATTATAATGGTAGAATTTGTGAGACACAAAGTAAGAAGTATAAGTATTTATAATAAAATATTGCCTCCGGATCATTGCCTTTCAAAGGAAGAAATTTACCCTTTTAATGTTACTAAGCTTGAAAAATTATGACATCTTTATCCAATGATATAAAAATACCGGACGTGTTATATTCATACTGATCGAACAAAAAATGTAGCACCCCTTATGAAATTAATTTGTATTTGAACGGGATAGTAAAAAACATGTTCACTGAATCTAGTTCAGTCAGATGCTGACAACCTAAAAGCTGACGAATACCTGCTAGCTACCGACTGAACTGCCCACTGCCGGTGATCACCTAGAGGCTGGCCAATCCCTGCTGCATTGATGCTGACAACCTAGAGGCTGATGAATTCCTCCTGGCTACCGACTGAACCAGACACAGATGCTGACAACCTAAAGGCTGACGAATACCTGCTGGCTACCGACTGAACTGCCCACTGCCGGTGATCACCCCGAGGCTGGCTAATCCTTGCTGCATTGATGCTGACAACCTAGAGGCTGATGAATTCCTCCTGGCTACCGACTGAACCAGACACAGATGCTGACAACCTAAAGGCTGACGAATACCTGCTAGCTACCGACTGAACTGCCCACTGCCGGTGATCACCTTGAGGCTGGCCAATCCCTGTTGCATTGATGCTGACAACCTAGAGGATGATGAATTCCTCCTGGCTACCGACTGAACCAGACACAGATGCTGACAACCTAAAGGCTGACGAATACCTGCTGGCTACCGACTGAACTGCCCACTGCCGGTGATCACCTCGAGGCTGGCCAATCCTTGCTGCATTGATGCTGACAACCTAGAGGCTGATGAATTCCTCCTGGCTACCGACTGAACCAGACACAGATGCTGACAACCTAAAGGCTGACGAATACCTGCTAGCTACCGACTGAACTGCCCACTGCCGGTGATCACCTTGAGGCTGGCCAATCCCTGTTGCATTGATGCTGACAACCTAGAGACTGATGAATTCCTCCTGGCTACCGACTGAACCAGACACAGATGCTGACAACCTAAAGGCTGACGAATACCTGCTGGCTACCGACTGAACTGCCCACTGCCGGTGATCACCTCGAGGCTGGCCAATCCTTGCTGCATTGATGCTGACAACCTAGAGGCTGATGAATTCCTCCTGGCTACCGACTGAACCAGACACAGATGCTGACAACCTAAAGGCTGACGAATACCTGCTAGCTACCGACTGAACTGCCCACTGCCGGTGATCACCTTGAGGCTGGCCAATCCCTGTTGCATTGATGCTGACAACCTAGAGGCTGATGAATTCCTCCTGGCTACCGACTGAACCAGCCACAGATGCTGACAACCTAAAGGCTGCCGAATACCTGCTGGCTACCGACTAAAATAGCCATTGATGCTGAAAACCTAGAAGCCGGCAAATTCTTCCTGGCTACCAACTGAATTAGCCATTGATGCTGAAAACCTAGAGGCCGGCCAATTCTTCCTGGCTACCGACTGAATTAGCCATTGATGCTAAAAACCTAGAAGCCGGCCAATTCTTCCTGGCTACCAACTTAATAAGCCATTGATGCTAAAAACATAGAAGCCGGCCAATTCTTCCTGGCTACCAACTTAATAAGCCATTGTACACAAGACACGACAGATGGACGTCCGAGTAACATAATCGCCAAATTCACCTCCCGCAAGAAGAAGGACGAATTGTCGCAGCCATCAAAAAAAGAAAAGTAATCACTACCAAGGCCATCGGGATGGTTGGAGCTGACCAGAGGATCTTCGTCAACGACCATCTCACGCGGAAGAATAAATCTATATTGAGGTGCTCTAAATCATTTAAAAACGAACACAACTCTCAGTTTTTATGGATAAGAAGTGCAAAAATTTACCTACGGAAAAACGAAACATCACCGCCCATACACGTCTCATGCGAATTACAGCTTAAAAACCTTATCTAACTACCATTGCATTGTTAAACCACCTATCCTCTCATAACTACTATTTTTTTCGTATTTTTTTTCATATTTTTTTCAATATCACCCTTTTTACACTAACCCCACATGCTAATAATTACACTAACTGCTCACTACTACATTCTATAATTTAAAATCGGTGTACCCGGGTCAGCGGTGGCAGAATTACTGCAATCTAAGCATTGGCCTAAGCATTCGTTCTTAAAAGAATGGGTCAATAAGGTAATTACACCACGGCTACCAAATATTAAACCTAGTTGACAGTACAATAGTTTTCATTTCTTTTACCAAAACGTTAGGGGACTGAAAACTAAATGTTCTCTATTTTATTCTAACGTTTTGGTAAACAATTACGATGTAATAGGGCTCACTGAGACTTGGCTGAACTCCAGTGTGTGCAACCAGGAGTTATTCGATGTCAGCTTTCAAGTGTACAGAAAAGACAGAGATAGTGGTAGTGGCCACAGACAAGGCGGAGGCTGCCTTTTGGCTGTCAAAACTAAGTTTAAGGCCGACCACATGCCTGATCTGGAAGCTGACATCGAAGACTTGTGGATAAAAATTACAATCGATTTGTTTGTTACTTTTATATGTGTAATATATTTTCCACCGGCATCAACTCTGGAAACATATCAACTATTCTTCGATAAGTTTCACGAAAACGTGGATCTTCTCGGAGGAAGGAATATTATTGTTTTGGGAGATTTCAACATCCATTCAGCGCGTAGCGGCAAGGATGTTGAAAATGACCTCAATTTTTTATGCGAAGTGTTTGGGCTCACCCAGAATTATGGTATTCCCAATTCTGAGTTGAGGATGTTGGATCTCGTTTTGTGTAACATTGAATTAAATGTCATACATAGCGATTCTCCCCTCGTTTATGAGGATAAATATCACCCCGCATTAGAGTTCCGGTATTCTTGTAAAAAGCCTCCGAAGACTATTAAATTACCTAAAACTACAGACGGCACTTTGCGGGGATGGATTTTTGGTAGGGGTGATTTTGTCAAACTTTATCAGATGATGAGCCAATTGGATTGGCATGAACTTTCTAAATTCGATACCGTTAATGAGGCGCTACACCATTTTTATTCATTTATATATAATGTATTTGACGCTTGCTTCCCTAGGAAACCTCCCAACAGAGGTAGACGTAGATATCCGAAGTGGTTCACTAGAGATACTATCAGGAGCATTGAGAAAAAACATGCTCACCATAAAAAATGGAAAGCTACTGGTGACCAAAATGAGTATGAAATGTTCAGTAATCTCAGAGCAGTTGTTAGAAGAAATGTTCATATAGCATTCCGAACGTATGTCGACTCAATAGAGAGTGATATCAAGCATGATCCCAAGGCATTTTGGGACTACGTAAAATCACTGCGCAAGGATGGTGGTATAACAGACATCATGATGCATGGTGATCGGGAAGTTAGAGTAGCGGATGTAGCCAATGCATTTGCAACCCATTTCCAATCAGTGTACAGTAATGAGCCTCCATTACTAAATCCCATTTCTGCTTCCAAGATGAATGTGATGGGAGCCCAAAACATTGATATAAGTCATATAGACGAATCAGATGTTAAATCTTCAATTAATAACATGAAACATACACATTCACTTGGGCCAGACTTTCTTCCAGTATTTTTTTTAAAAGGATGTATTGAATTTTTAAAAATGCCACTAAGTTTTATATTCAACCTATCTTTAGATACTGGTATATTTCCTGATTTCTGGAAAGTCTCGAAAATTTGTCCCATTTTCAAAAGTGGATCAAAGACATCTGTCGAAAATTTCAGGCCAGTGGCAATACTTTCCGCCCCGGCTAAGTTATTCGAATCGATAATTCATAAACATGTGCTGTTTCAAGTAGAGCCTTTCTTAATATCGGAACAGCATGGGTTTAGAAAAGGTCGATCAACAGATACTAACCTACTGGTACTCACAGATTATATTTACAAATCTTTAGATAAGGGCTACCAAGTAGATTGCTCATATAATGATTTCTCGAAGGCATTTGATACCGTAAACCATGACATATTATTAAATAAATTGTCAACTATAGGTTTTTCTTTACGGTTTCTCATATTCTTTGCAAGCTATTTTACTGGAAGAAAGCAATTTGTATCTCATGGAATATTCTTGTCAAAATTATTCCTTGTGCTGTCAGGCGTTCCACAGGGCTCTAATTTAGGACCGCTCCTCTTTCTGATTTTTATTAACGATATTACAGAAAATATTCTGCATTCCAGGTCACTTCTTTTTGCTGATGACCTAAAACTATTCTTGGAAATTAAAACTTTAGAAGACTGCATTCGACTCCAATCGGACATTAATAGAATTGTTGACTGGAGTAAACGGAATCGGATCGAATTCAATGTTTCTAAATGTTTCATTCTTTCTTTCACACGGGCACGTCATACTTGGTTTCACCGGTATACCATGAATGCCCGAAGTTTAAAACGTGTCTCCACTATGAAAGATCTTGGCATCATGTTTGATAGTAGGCTGACATTTCATACTCATATCGAAATGACGTGTAGTGCTTCACTGAAAATGCTGGGCTTCGTCCTACGCACTGCGAGGAATTTTAGAGACACCCGGGTTCTCCAAGTGCTATACATTGCGTTGGTTAGGAGTAGGCTTGAGAGTGGGTCGGTGGTTTGGAGCCCACATCAGGTGAAGTATTCCCTTATGTTGGAGAGAGTGCAGAAGAAATTTCTGAGATTCCTCTACCTGAGGGAGTATGGCTACTACCCGTGGCTCTATCCTACTGACTTTCTCTTGGGCATGCTCGGTATGAACCATCTACGGGTCAGAAGAGATGTGCATATTGTATCACACTTCTTCAAACTGATTCGTGGATGGTTTGAAAATCCGACTATCATGGAGAGTATTAGTCTTTATGTTCCTGATGGTTATCTTCGTCACCGACAGCATAGACTGTTTTATCTCCCGGCCTGCAGGACCAACTTGCCAATGGTCATGCCGGTGGGGAGAGCAGTCTTGCTGTTGAACAGAATTAATTAGGATATCGACATATTTAACATCGGTGAAGCTGCCTTTAAAAGGCAAGCTCTATTGATGCTGGTATAGTTTATACACCGCTAACTATTATGTAATACCATTTTACTAATGTACTTAAAAACGAAATAAAATGTAACTTTGTAATGTTTTTAAAGGAATAAACAAATTGAATTGAATAATATACTTACTCACTTCAATTGATAATAATAGTATGTTGTGCTTTGCTAAGCCCAGTGGACTCATGACTAATAACATAACTCTAGAATATAATATTCTTCAAATATATTCTACAGAAACCGAACATAATAATGTAATTACCGAAAATTCGCAATGCATGATTCATTAATAATTTTTTATCAAAATTCAAGAGGTTTGCGCTCGAAAACACAGGAATTTCATCAAAATATACTGCTCAATAATTATGACTTGATCTTCATTACCGAAAGTTGGTTGGTTGATAGTATCCGAGACGAGGAATTATTTGATAATCGCTATTCTGTTTACAGAAATGATAGGGATATACACCGCACTAGTAAATCAACTGGCGGAGGCGTACTCATAGGAATTAAAAAAGAATTTTTTGTTACCCCTCGCTCTTGGAAATCAGACGCTGAGGATATCTGGATTACTGTCAATACATCAAAATCGAATCGTCATTGTTATAATATTTATATGTGCTGCGTGTATTTACCTAGTGTCGGTCCAAAATTAACATCGTCAGAAAGATTAGCATTATTTACTAGTCATACCAATGCTATTTCTGACTTAACAATCCGTTTTCCCAATGACAAGTTTTTAATCATTGGCGACTATAACATGCCCAATATCGAATGGAATAATTAACAAATGCCAAGTAATAGAGATCAATGCGCACTCGCGTTACTTAACTGCTTATCTTTTGCAAATTTAACCCAATTTAACCATTTACCTAACAAATTCGGTCGAATTCTGGACCTCGTCTTCTGTAACACTTCAGTTAATGTGTCGCTTGCCGACCACCCATTAGTTAAAGAAGATGCTCATCATAAATCATTGATTGTAGAACTAGAATTTCCATCCACTATTGCAACCCTCTCAACTCCTCGAACAATAAAATTATTCCATAAAGCAGATTATGCAGAGATCAATGAGAGACTGAAAGAAACCGACTGGTCAACCGTTATAAATGCACCGGATGTAAATACAGCTTTAAATTCGTTTTATGTTATAATTGAACAGATTATCGAAGCGTTTATTCCTAAGAAAGTTGTGAAATCTGGAAAATACCGACTATGGTACACGGCAGCCTTAATAAAAATAACAAAAGAAAAATTAAAATTCTTTAGAAAATGGAAGCGCCATTGGAACCCCCTTGATTATCTTTCATTTTCATTGCTTCGCAAAAGGCAAAAAACAGTCGCTTCAGCAGCTTACAAAACCTACATTTCTACGATAGAATCCGGTATACAGCATAATGTTAAAAAAATATGGTTCTACGTCAATTCTCAAAGAAAATCTCCTGCCATCCCTGATCATATGATTTACGGTGAAAAAACTGCTAATCACAGTAGAGGAGTAGCCAACTTATTTTCGGAGTATTTTGGATCTGTATTTTCGAATGCTCAACCTGCACATACAAGCAATGCCAGTCTTTGCTCTAATTCAAATAGCATAATCAACTCAAATACCAATACAAATTCAAATACCTTAAGTCCATTGATATAAAAAAGGGACCAGGGGATGATCAACTTCCAGGGATCTTCATAAATTATTGTAGTAAACAATTGACACACCCCATTTTTGCTATTTTCAAACTATCGTTATCTGAAAGAACATTTCCCGACAAGTGGAAAACAGCCTTGATTACCCCAATATATAAAAATGGCAGCAAAAATGATGTCTCGAACTATTGACCTATATCCAAATTACCGATACTAAGTAAAGTATTGGAAAAAATTGTTTATGATCAATTATATTCTACTATCTCACCCTCACTCTTAAATAATCAACACGGCTTCATGAAAAATCGCTCTACAACTTCAAATCTTGCATTTTTTACCAATTTTCTTCATTGTCAAATGGATATGCGATGCCAGGTAGATGCCATTTATACGGATTATTCTAAAGCATTTGACCGTGTTAATCATTATATTCTTTTACAAAAGTTATTAGGTCTAGGAATTCACGGTGACCTCTATAGATGGATCGCATCATACGTCAATAATCGGCACCAAATCACGGTTGTCAATGGTTTTGCATCTTGCTTAATGGAAATCGTCTCAGGTGTGCTCCAGGGGTCGCATCTTGGACCACTCTTATTTAATATTTATATAAATGACATTTACGTATGCTTTAAAAATAGTTACTTTGTTTTATACGCGGATGACATGAAAATTTATAAAGCTATACAGTGTTTACCCGATTGTATGGAATTGCAAAGCGATCTTGATAATTTGTGCGTATATTGTGAATCAAATTTATTGTCCTTAAACATATCTAAGTGTCAATCGATTACATTTACTAGAAATAAAAACAAAATCATCTATCCATACAACTTGAATAACAAACCTTTACAACCTATGTCTACGTGTAAAGATCTAGGTGTTTACTTAGATAGCAAATTAATTTTTGACAAGCACATTGAACACATTATTTCAAAATCCTACAGAATGCTAGGTTTCTTATTAAGAATATGCAAAGTTTTCAAAAGTGCTAAGACTCTGAAAATTTTGTTTTGTTCATTGGTCAGAAGTCCACTGGAGTATGCTTCCACAATATGGAATCCTCAATATAAGGTATACATAGATTTAGTAGAAAGAATACAGAATAAATTTTCGAAACATTTACTCAAGAAATACAACAAAACTACAAATAATATGTTAACTTTACAAAAAAAGACGCACATTGTCAGACCTGTTGTTTCTACATAATCTGCTAAATAATAAAATAGATAGTCCCGAATTGCTATCCGTCATTGGTTTAAATGTTCCAACGAGGCGTACCAGGCACACTACACTATTTCACATTGAAGCCAACAATACCAATGCAGCAAACAACTCAGTAATTACTCGAGCAATCACAACATACACCCATTACGAAAAATTACTACATTTAGACATCTTTCATGATTCCTTTCTAACATACAAAACTAACTTATTAAATTTCTTAGCATGACATATTTCAAAAATAATTTCACATCATTTTTCAAAACTCCTATGTATTAACAGTCAATTAAAATTCGTGAGCTAATCATAATTCTTGTTTTCAATTCATTTATTATTATTTATTTATTTATTTATTTATTTATTTTTTCATGTTCTCCATGAAACGGTTATACACCAATATATCATGGAGAAGATTACAAATTAAAAGGTTTACACAGGCAGTTTTACTATTTTGTCACATGCGTTATAAGATAGTTACTGAATTGTCTGTAGGTGACATTGAAAATGTCGATGGCTAATGCAGAATCGTTAAGCAGTTGAGTCGCTCTGTGTATTGGCGCGTTCTGATAGGCAGAAGTCCTCGCTTTCGGAACATATAAGAGTGCATGGGATCTCCCTCGAGTATAATTGTTAGGGACATAAAAGTTAACCTCTTTCAACATAGGCGGATTATGTATTGTACCAGAGATTAACTTAAAAAAGTGTTTGCCTAAAAATATTTTTCTGCGGGCTTCTAATGTATTGAAATCGAGCATTCCTGTTAAGAACAAGGATGGATACAGGAATGGATAGTATGTATATTCCCTCATATACAGGTAACGCATAAACCTTTTTTGTACTTTTTCTATTTCTAAGATATGGTTTTGTTCAGAAGGGGCCCAAATAATGGAGCTGTATTCCAGGATACTGCGGACAAGTGCTTCATATGTTCTCCGTATTGCAATTCCATTAGTAAATGATCTCGCATTACGAAGAACAAATCCAAGCATTTTGTTGGCGCGGGAGACAATGTCATATATGTGGGATTTGAAAGAGAGATTTGCTTCGAAGATCACCCCAAGGTCACGAATCTCGTTTTTGCGTGTTAATATATTTTTATTAATGTGATAAGGGAATAGAAATGTATCTTTGGATCTTGTAAATGTAACTACACTGCATTTCTGGATGCTGAAGGGTAATTTATTTAATTCCGACCATTTGACAAGAGAATCAAGATCATTCTGCAGGAGAATGAAATCGATACAACTTTTGATAGCTCTGAAAAGTTTGATATCGTCAGCAAAGAGTAGATATTTTGAGCGGTTAATGGTCTTGCCTATATCATCTATCCATACACTTCCTTTCTTTTATAACAATCTCAGGCGAAATTACGTAATGATATTTTATGGACATACGTAATAGGTACTACAACTATGTAATAACTAAAAATATCTAACTGTATCTTATTGTACTGTGTATGTCTTAACAAATAAATAAATAAAAAATAAATAAATAAATTGATGCTGAAAACCTAGAGGCCGGCCAATTCTTCCTGGCTACCGACTGAATTAGCCATTGATGCTGAAAACCTAGAAGCCGGCCAATTCTTCCTGGCTACCAACTGAATAAGCCATTGATGCTGAAAACCTAGAAGCCGGCCAATTCTTCCAGGCTACCAACTGAATTAGCCATTGATGCTGAAAACCTTATAGGCCGGCCAATTCTTCCTGGCTACCGACTGAATTAGCCACTGATGCTGAAAACCTAGAAGCCTGCCAATTCTTCCTGGCTACCAACTGAATTAGCCATTGATGCTGACAACCTAGAGGCTGGCCAATTCTTCATGGCTACCGACTGAATTAGCCATTGATGCTGACAAGCTAGAGGCCGGCCAATTCTTCCTGGTTACCGACTGAATTAGCCATTGATGCTGAAGCCTAGAGGCTGGCCGATTCCTGCTAGCTACCAATTGAACTGGCCACTGCTTCAACAGTCGCCTACGCCATTTGCTGTATCGTATGGCGCGATGATGCACATTGTGCTCCAATCTGAAATTATCGCTGAAAGGATTCCAATTGTATCAGTTTTCTATCTGTGTTTTAAATCCCAGTTGTATTGAAATACATATAACTATTTCTTGTGCATTGGGTTGGCTGTAAAAATAGGAAATACCTATAAGCTACACCCCTTTGTACGTTCTGTATACCAGTACAATACTTGCAATTAAAATGTGAATTTTGATTCGAATCGTCTTTCTTTTATGATAGTTTGGTTAGAACACCTCACGGTGTTTTATTTCAATCATTACCCTGGTTGAGAACTGATGTGTGCCAGTGCTTATTATTTACAGTCTTTTCTTGTGCAGGCAAACACGTCCCGTACAATTATATTGGAATACCGGTTCCAAGTTTGGCATGTTCTTTAGCTCCTTTCGGATTGTTGAATTTGAAAACCGACATCCATCCCATCCTACTATTAGCTTTTTTTCTTGAATCATTTTTTGTGTGTTTTTTTCCGCTTCTAACTTGTAGAAAAACTGTGTAGGTATCGTAGCGTCGGATTTTTAAGAAAATATCCTAATATAATGAACATAATTGCAAGAATATTGCAGATGAGCCAATAGTTGAGCCTGGTATAACACATCGGGTAAGACAAATTTTAATGAATTCTGAATATTCGGATCGATACTAACAGATTATCATGGTAAATAAATTTAATAGACCAAAACTAAAATTTTAACGGGGACGACAGGGCTAAGCGTAACAGTTTTGTGTATCAGATGTCAGACGGCCTCTGCAAATCTAAAAGACAGAAAACCACGTAAAGAGTTGCAATACGGTATCACGTCTACATATAAAAACATACATTTCACCACAATCTACAAATCTACCTTGATGATAGACTCTGTAACGCTCTCCGAAACTCTGAATAAAGATGAAGGAAGCTCAACACGGCATAATAACCCAAAATTTAATCAAGATTATTATTTTAGCTGTGGAAATCTATAATCATATCTAGTCTGTAGATTTTCTTATGTGACTATGAAATTTCAATAAATTAAACCAGTCTAAAAATAATTTTTCAATAAGAAAAAAAGGTAAGATATTATCTAATAATAAATAACAATAAATAAAATTGTTAGTTTGATAAGTACGTAAATACGATAAGTAAACATTCGGTGTGTGATTACCACTCTTCCCACTGCCGGCCGTGAGGGAATTACGTTCGTGTTAATAATAACGCTGTTTATTTTCCCTACAGATAACGTGAAAACGCAAACGTCGCTACTACCAACTCGTTATTCGTCACCAAATGAAACGTACGTGTTTTACGGTTTTTGCTGTACGGCTATGGCAATAAAATAATAATAATACCGACCATCGATTTAAAATGGACTAGAAATACGGATGAATTCAGAAAATTACAAAATTAAATTCAGACGTAGGCAACGTACCTGATACATATCCAAATCCGATTTTTCTCCTTTCTTACTTGTTCAATTTACTATCTTTATACGGCGAGTGATGTTGATCACTCCAACTTGACAGCTCGCAACGCTCATGCGCTCGGCCGGAATAAAAAGGTACTATCTAACACGGCTACCATCGGTACCCGTTGATAGAATTGACCGGACACGGAACACACAAACAAATTTATAGAGAGATGAAATATAAGGTGATCTAGTCAAAAAAGGACGTGTATACGCTCAGTCAACTGTGTTTACATTTAATTTACATAAATATAATTTTATTTTATTTTGTTTATTTAGGAAACCAACAGATTTTTTACATTCTTAAATAATCAACTTATAAAAAATACAAATAATATCTAATGATAGGTTTTCACTTAAAAAAATAATTATAATAACAAACTAAGGGTCCAGTACCCGTGGGCAAAAAATATTTACAGAAAATACTAAATAAAGTAAAAATAACATCGGATATAAGAACACAAGTAAATTACAATATATCAATTTTATCCTCACACAATACCAATAATCACCAATATAAGTATATACCTACAACCAAAGTGAACAGATGTTTATAAAATGAATCACTTGTAACTGGACAGGGTTCATATCAACAACATGATAACTTGCAGTATGTTATTAATTATTATTTAATAATAGCTAAGGTAGCTTTTTTAAATGTTCCTAAACTACACGAAAATATATGTCAATATAATTAAAATTCTTATTGTATAGGGTACAAGCTCTGAATATAAAAGCGTTTTGTCTGAGATTAGTAGAACATTTTTGAAGATGAAAAAGTGATTTATCTCTAGTTAATTATGCTACCATTCATAGATGGTAACAGTACGTGTGTGTTGGTACTCTCAAAATCTTTTATAACAATGAATCACTTTATTTTCTTTAGAAAAAACTTTACTTGAAATCCTAAAGAAGTATAATTTTTTAAATATAAAATTACTTAATTAACGGGACTAGAAATTCAATGTAATAAAATTAAATACCTTCAAAAAAAATCTAGTTTACATAATTATGTGATGACTTATTCAAATTTTAGATAGATTTCATCAAAAAGTAATAAATAACGTCATTATGTAATCACTTATTCATCTTTTAGATAGATATCATTAAAATATCAATGCGAAAGTTTCTTAATAACAACTAATAGTTCATGTAAGTACCTACTGTATCGAACATGAACAACAATTTTATTGCATTTAATTTTAATTGCGGCTAAAGTTGAACACCTGCAATTTTGATGACCCTCTTTTCCAAATTATAATATTTACCAGTTGAAAAATATATCAATCTGTTACTAGGCGGCAAAAAGACTGAATCTAACATGAAACAGTTCGATAACCCAATTTTCTAAAACGAAATTAAAATATTCACAAAGCCAGTCGCTGGGCGAAATATTATTGGCACCAAAAAATACCTGCCTTTTGAAAACGCAAACATATTTTTGCAAGCTGACATCACACAAACGCTTGTAGAGGACATTATAAATAGACCATTTAAACAAAATATTGAGCATTCAAGTTTAAAAAATTACCACGAGTGGACAGAACACCTCCAGCTAAAACGCGATCTGTTAATTATAATTTAAAATTATAAATTCCTGTGTGTCAACTGAAATCTGTAGTCGCTTCTGTTCCTCCATCACGGCACAATCATTTAAAGATTACAACTATGTGCAACGAGCTGTTTACGGTCAGCACTATATCAGTTGAGCCAGACGCATCTGTCATCATTACAATAATGGGGCGTCTCCGTGTGCCGGCTCTTATAAACAAATGACCATGCCGCCGCTGAATTCCTACCGACTGAACTGCCCACTGCCACTGATTACTTCCTGGCTACCAACTGAATTAGCCATCGATGCTGAAAACCTAGAGGCTGGCCAATTCTCCCTGGCTACCGACTGAATTAGCCATTGATGTTGACAACCTAGAGGCCAACCAATTCTTCCTGGCTACCACCTGAATTAGCCATTGATGCTTAAAACCTAGAGGCTGGCCAATTTTTCCTGGCTACCGACTAAATTAGCCATTGATGCTGACCACCCAAGGTGGCCGATTCCTGCTGGCTACCAATTGAACTGGCCACTGCTGCAGCAGTCGCCCACGCCATTTGCTGTATCGTATGGCGCGATGATGCACAATGTGCTCCAATCTGAAATTATTGCTGAAAGAATTCCGATTGTCTCAGTTTTCTATCTGTGTATTAAAACACAGTTGTATTTAAATACATATAACTATTATGGGTTGGCTGTAAAAAATAGGAAGTACCTATCAGCTACACCCCTTTAAACGTTCTGTATACAAGTACAATACTTGTAATTAAAATGTGAATTTTGATTTGAATCGTCTTTCTTTTATGATGGTTTGGATAGAACACCTCACGGTGTTTTACTTAAATCATTACCCAGGTTGAGGGCTGATGTGTGCCGGTGCTTATTATTTACAGTCTTTTCTTGTGCAGGTAAACACGTCCCGTACACCTACAAAGATTGATTTTCCAAAAAAAAAGTTTGTTGTCATTTTTTTTTGTTTTATGTCTGAATGCATTCACATGGATTTAGATTTTAGAATTCAGACTAGAAATTGTCATAAAGCAACGCGAAAGTCTTGTATAAAAGAATAAAAATTACTAAAAGAATAGAATGAATAACTTTCAGATTAATTTACATGGAATACGATATTTATCTACCCGGGTAGAATATTCCATTAGCGCGAGGAATATGCCTTGTCTTGTTTGTCGGTGGCAGACGATATTAATGTTCGAGGTTTGTTTTATTAGCTGCTGGAACGAGACTAAGGATCCCTGAGATGTAAAAGTTCAAAGACTTGCAAAAGTGAGGTAAATGTTATTTTAGAAATGTAATGAATATTTTCTATGAATAAATTAAAAAATAATATCGCCTATTTAAGCTCTCTGACCTAAATGTGTTGACTATATAATAAGATAAATTGTGCTGAAGTAGACATTTTCGTTGATAATTTATTTGGATTCTATATGGAAAAAAGTTCTACTATTGCTAAAAAATATGTTGCGTATATTATTTATTTTGTTTATTTATTTGTTTTAAGGAAAATTAACAGTCTTAATATAATATTCAATATACAAAGGAGGATGTAAAAAAAGAGACCAATTATAAATGTCCACAGATGGTTGATTTGGTAATATACAACTAAGTAGTTAGTGAATGTAGACTAGAATGTAAAAAGCGGGACTAAGTAACAAATTTAAAAGACAAACTTCTTCTTCTTTCGTATGGTGGGGGGTCAGAGGGGGACATCTAGATCTGCGAGCCATTTTAGGGCCTCAGGCGTCGCCATGTGAACCTCATCAATCCCGCCGGGGAATGAATGGAGCGGGCATTCGTTGACCACATGTTCGGTAGTCTGCACCGCACCACATTCACATATCGCCGACTCTTTAAGGCCCCATCTGTGCATCATGTGGGCACAGCGGCTATGTGAGCAGCAGGAAAGACAAACTATATAATAAGGATAAAAAAGTATAAAATGGAAGTAGAACAAATGTAATACACCTATATAATGCACTATACAATAGTATATGTGTTTACAAGACGATAGAGTAGGAGACAGGTTTTGGCGTTGACAGCAGTCGGGGGACCTTATAAGAAGGTAAATCTTCATATCATCAGCAAATAGTAAAATAAGTTGTGGAAACATGTCGTAATATCATTTTTATAAAAAGAGAAGGTAGCCGTATAATTCTCACATGGTTGTGCAATCTTTTTAACCAATGTTTAAAGGAAGGTTATACGCCTTTAGATTGGAGAAGGGCTGTGATCATGCCATTATACAAATGTAAAGGGTCACGTATGGAATGTGGGAATCATAGGGCTATTAGCCTGCTAAGTTCAGTTGGCAAGCTGTATGGTAGAATTTTGATTGAAAGAGTAAGAAAGGAAACAAAAGATAAAATATGGGATGTGCAAGGTGCTTTTATGAGTGGAAGGGGGTGCATGGACCAGATCTTCTCATTGCGTATGCTCACTGAAAAGTTTCTGGCAAAAAACCAGAAACTTTTCTGTGCCTTTATAGATCTACAAAAAGCATACGACCGAGTCGACAGGAAAAAGCTATGGAAGGTGTTGTCCAAGTATGGAGTGAATACAAATCTGACTCAGGCAATTGCGTCTCTGTATGAGGGAAGCGTTGCATGTGTTAGGGTGAACGGTGATTTTACGGGGTGGTTTGATATCACAAAAGGTGTTAAACAAGGCTGCGTAATGTCACCGTGGTTATTCAATCTATACATGGATAATTGTATGCAAGAATTGAAAGAGGTGGGATTGGGCGCAAATTTGAATAATTTGAAAGTATGTTGCCTGTTGTATGCTGATGATGCGGTGCTGATTGCTAATAGTATAGAAGATCTACAGTCTCTCGTGTCTAGGATGAACGAAGTATGCATGAAGAATGAGTTAATGATGAATGTAAGTAAGTCTAAAGTAATGGTGTTTGAAAGAGAGAGTACGAAAACAGTGTGCAATATAATTGTAAATGAGGAATACTTGGAGCAGGTGGATGAGTTTGTGTATTTAGGAAGTATGTTTACGAGAGATGGGAAGGCTGACAGAGATATTGAAAGAAGGGTAAATGCAGGTAATTCCGTTAATGGAGGATTGAACGCCGTTGGCGCTAACAAAAAATTGTCCAAAGAAGCGAAGTTAGCAGTCCACAACGGAGTGCTGGTACCTACCTTGATGTATGGAAGTGAGGCATGGAACTGGCAAAGAAAGGATGAAAGTAGATTGAATGCTGTTGAAATGAGATCTCTGAGGCGTATGTGTGGCAAAACCATGTTTGATCGTGTGAGGAATGTGGAGATCCGCAAAGAGTGCAAGGCTGATGTAAGCGTAATGAGTAAGATTAAGAAAGGGACGCTTAGATGGTTTGGGCATGTAGAGCGAATGAGCGAAGATAGGAGTGTACGGAGGATATATGATGCAATTGCAAATGGTAGCAGAAGTCGGGGACGCCCGAGGAAGACATGGCACGATCAAGTGAATCAGATACTCGAGTCGGGCCATGTCAAGAGTCAGAATAATAGAAGAGTATGTATGAGACGATGTATGAATGTGAATGAGGCAAGGAGTGTGTGCCAAGACCGAGTTGTTTGGCGGTCCGTCCTCTCTGCCTACCCCTGCGGGGAAACGGCGTGATGGTTAGTTAGTTAGTTAGTTAGTTAGTTAGAGAAAAGCAAAGGACCCAAAATGGACCCCTGAGGCACACCGAAAGTGATAATTTTCCAGATGGAGGAAAATCCACACATTGTGACAGCCTGAGACCTATTCGTTACGTATGAAGATATCCAACGAATGAAATCTCCATGGATAAACATGTGCAAGTTGATGCAGTCTATATCGATTATGGTAAGACCCTTGATAAGATCAACCACAATGTTCTGCTAAGAAAACTTGTTAATCATGGTGTTCATGGAGATTTCCTTCGTTGGATATCTTCATACGTAACGAATAGGTCTCAGGCTGTCACAATGGGTGGAAAATCAAAATTGCTAATTTATTATTTTTTAATTTCAGTTACGAGGCAACATTCCCCCATCCCTTTCCTCCCCCATACCGCTACAACGCCAAAACCTGTCTCCTACTCTATCGTCCTGTAAACACATATACTATTGTATAATGCATTATATAGGTGTATTACATTTGTTCTACTTCCATTTTATACTTTTTTATACTTGTTACATAGTTTGTCTTTTAAATTTGTTACTTAGTCCTGCTTTTTATATTCTAGTCTACATTCACTAAATACTTAGTTGTATATTACCAAATCAACTATCTGTGGACATTTATAATTGGTCTGTTTCTTTCGCATCCTCCTTTGTATATTGAATATTATATTAAGACTGTTTATGTTCCTAAACAAATAAATAATATACGCAACATATTTTTTAGCAATAGTATAACATTTTTCCACAAAGAATCAAAATAAATTATCAACGAAAATGTCTACTTCAGCACAATTTATCTTATTATATAGTCAACACATTTAGGTCAGAGGGCTTAAATAGGCGATATTATTTTGGAATGTATTTATAGGAAATATTCTATGGCGTCTTAAACAATGGGAATTGGGAATATTTATTTCAATATTGCTAAAACATGGCCGTGAATTATGTTGTGTTAACATATTAGATCAGTCAGTTGCCTTCTAATTTTAAGTGTATTAATCTTTAAATATTCAAGACGTACGTCGTATGATCAAAGATGGTTATGTAGACCACATTTGAAAGATAACAGTCTATAATTTGAATGATAATATATCCCATCATTTTACGTTATTTGCACTTAATATCATTCATGTGTACATCAAATATGAATTTAGTATCAAGAGTGATCCATAGATCTCTTTTGGAAGACACATTCTTAAGAATAAAATTATTAATAACATAGGAAAAATCCTTTATAATTCTTTCTTTCTTTGAAAGTTTTCAACATTAAAGAACATGTCATTGACACCAGTTATATAAAATAATAATTGACGTAATATCAAAATAGTATGTATCTACATAAGTGTGATCCTACACATTTAAGAAACTAGAAAACGTTAGTAACTAACTTATTCACTACGTGCACGTATCGGGAAGTGTAATAAGCAAAAGAGTAAGCCAGGCTTAGTTATACCCCGGATTTAGCAGTAAAAGTTAATCTTACGTTCAAAAGCTCTCAGAGCTTTAGAAAGCAATCAGCGAGCCTGTTACACGGCCCCGATGTCGATAACGATCACTGTGACAAAATTGAGATTTCTTTCAACAATCCAATAGAGAAAATACGATCAGGTATAATGCCTGAAATTCGATTGGGAAAAGAGAAAAGAGACGATAACTTGTTATTGAATATCGCAGAAATCTTTATGACGCATGTTAGTCTCCCCGACACAGAAGAAAGTGGAAGAAACATCGACCTTTTTGACATCCCGCCCATTTAAGTGATATACGAATACCGGTCCATTTTATAGTTAGGGCATTTATTGTCTAATGTAACCTTCAATAGAATTTTATTAGGGTTTGCAGGGCAAAGTTTGTCGGGGTCTCTTTCCGCCACGGCCTGCCAGGGACCGCAAACTCTTCTCACTTGTACATAATATTCACCTTTTTACGACTTGTTCTTGTATTAATCACCTCAACTGTGGAATGACTTAACCCGATGTGTGTTTCCTCCTTCCTACAACATAGGTATCTTCAAGATTCATGTAGCTTTCAACAGATCCTCTGCACGGCATCCCGTGATACTTAACAATTTACTGATATGAAATTAATGACTTTATGGTATTTTGTGAAGACAGTGTCTGGCCCACTAATAATATTAGGTAAACTTATGTTTTAGGTAATAAATGGAGTTTGAGGCGGGAGGCGAGGTCCTATAAAGTAATATAGGACTGTGAACTGATATCTAAAAAATGTATATTGAAGTATTTGAAGATTCTATGTTACACACATG
Source organism: Hesperophylax magnus (assembly GCA_026573805.1). Taxonomy (NCBI): domain Eukaryota; kingdom Metazoa; phylum Arthropoda; class Insecta; order Trichoptera; family Limnephilidae; genus Hesperophylax; species Hesperophylax magnus. The sequence continues at coordinate 26,801,987 of JAIUSX010000011.1, forward strand.
TGTCTGCGGTAACACTTCTTCATTATCATAAAAATGTTAGACGTGTCTTGGAGCCAAAACAAGGTTAAATTATGTATTAATGGTGACATACATTTCTGTTTAGAATAATAATTAGTTTAAGAAGATAAAGCCCTTTGTCAATTTGTTAACATGCAATCATAATAAATAATAGTATTGTTAATAACTATTTGTCGGACTGTCGCCTTTGTCAAACGGGGAACTACTTTGGCTACTCCCGTCTCTGTCGGCAATGAAGAAATTCACTAGATCTACTTGTCTCCGGCAAGAGCGGACTATTGCAACGGTCGGATTCGAGATACGTAACATAACTTTTTCTGGTTATTGTTTTAAGCATGGTAACAGGGTGTTCTTTGTTCTTGATTCAAACAAATAGCGAGACGACTCCTCCCACTGACTGGTACCAGTGGCACGTAGGAAGAGGAAGTGGTCAGCTGAGTAACATTTAATAAGATACGTAGTCCAACAGAGCAGACATAGATATGCCACTCACTAGAACAATATCTTCGTACTTTTAGTATGAAAATGTTTATCAACTACCATTTTGTAAATCAACGAGGATCATAGATAATATTGACGAGGATAGAATAATCTCAAGGCCATTTAAAAAAAAAGGTGCGACCATATTCAATCGGTACCTTCCCTATTCACTCATCAGCCTTTTATATAAATGTCCCTAAGGACAACAAAGCTCAATTTGACAAAGCGCTGTCCTGAAAAAATGAGGTTGCAAGTATTTTTCTTCACGGCTCATTTTCTAATCAGGTCAGATCGATTCTAAGTATTTGAAAAGACAAAAAATCAAGTTTTAAAGAAGCCTATAATGACATGAAGTTAGAATTCCTGTGTAAAAGGAAGAACATTTTCAAATATTCTTGTGCTTGTCTTCGACAGTAACGGTTTTTATTTTCAAAAGGACTAACTAACTAACCATCACGCCGTTTCCCCGCAGGGGTAGGCAGAGAGGACGGACCGCCAAACAACTCGGTCTTGGCACACACTTCTTGCCTCATTAACATTCATACATCGTCTCATACATACTCTTCTATTATTCTGACTCTTGACATGGCCCGACTCGAGTATCTGATTTACTTGATCGTGCCATGTCTTCCTCGGGCGTCCCCGACTTCTGCTATCATTCGCATTTGCAACATATATCCTCCCTACATTCCTATCTTCGCTCATTCGCTCTACATGCCCAAACCATCTAAGCGTCCCTTTCTTAATCTTACTCATTACGCTTACATCAGCCTTCACTCTTTGCGGATCTCCACATTCTTCACACGATCAAACATGGTTTTACCACACATGCGCCTCATGGATCACATTTCAACAGCATTTAATCTACTTTCATCCTTTCTTTGCCAGTTCCATGCCTCACTTCCATACATCAAGGTAGGTACCAGCACTCCATTGTGGACTGCTAACTTCGCTTCTTTGGACAATTTTTTGTTAGTGCCAACAGCGTTCAGTCCTCCATTAACGGAATTACCTGCATTTACCCTTCTTTCAATATCTCTGTCAGCCTTCCCATCTCTCGTAAACATACTTCCTAAATACACAAACTCATCCACCTGCTCCAAGTATTCCTCATTTCATACTCAAAAGGACGATAGTAAAAGGACGTTTCAAAAGGACGATAACAAAATAATAATAATAACGCGGCATTTATATAGCGCAGTTTAGAATCATTTTACTTCATGTGCGCTTATAACTTAATATATAACAAAACATTACCTATAGTCACATGTACAAATACTTTTAATTTCACTTAGACAGCAGGTCCTAATCATTTTTTCTGACGCCAAGAAGATTACATATCTTTAACGAACCATATTAACGGTAGGACAGTCAAGTCATGACTTCCGAAACTGACTCATTTGAACTAACGTAAGTCAGATACTTATTTTTGGTTAAATATCTTTTTAACACATATAATAAAGAATTGTCTAATAATACACGGCTATATATATTGTACGGGACGTGTTTGCCAGCACAAGAAAAGACTGTAAATAATAAGCACCGGCAAACATCAGTCCTCAACCTGGGTAATGATTTAAGTAAAACACCGTGAGGTGTTCTATCCAAACCATCATAAAAGAAAGACGATTCGAATCAAAATTCACATTTTAATTGCAAGTATTGTACTGCTATACAGAACATACAAAGGGGTGTAGCTTATAGGTATTTCCTATTTTTTTTTTTATTCATCTATTTTTCCGACTTTATTTTCATCCTTAATGGGGCTTGCAGATTACGCTATAAGCATCATGGTTTGGCCTATTTACTGAAATAGGCCAAGCATACCTTAGACAGCTAGACGAGCAGACCCATTGAAAATGAACTCAGCGGTCAGTCAGACCGCGAGCGAGTTTTCCGGTTTCCCCGCCCCTAGCCGGCTTCCCTATTGACCCTCGACAAACTGTAGTGGGAAAAGGGGGGAAGATGCCTGAAGAGCCTGAGGAAAGACCGAGCATCGGATCACCAGAGGCAGGGTGGAAAGGCTTCGAGTCCGCATTGTCATACCTCAGGCCAGCTCAAGGCGATGAGGGAGGCGCAGGCAGGTCGCGGTACAGCTTTCTCAGGGGATTCACCCGGGTTTATGCAGGGACAGGTCTATCCCACTCTTTAGGTGTGTTAATGAGCGATACGAAAGATTTATTTATTTATTGGATAACCAAAACCTCTCCCATAAGTCACACCCAAGTGGTTTGCTACGTTTGGTGATTTAGCAGAGGTGCCCGGGTTCATGGAGTGAAGTATGTTCAGGATGCGCCTATCCACCGGCTGCGTGGGTTTGAGAAGACCCTTTGACCTCTCCAACTGGGATATCTTTACCCATCGCCTTGCACCGCTGCACGAAGGATAGATCATATGTCTGTCACTCCTGGACACACTGATGACAGAGGCCCCGAAGGAAATTATTCTCTTCTGTGTGGGTTTAATGTAAAAGAAGCCTAAATAAAGGATACACGAAGTTCATTAATTTAGAAGCCTTAATCAATTTAGAATTTGTTGTCGTACGCTGTTGAATGAAACATAAAATAAATGAAAAACATAACCAAATTAAATCGGTCTAAGATGTGCAATTTATTGGGTGTTTATCAAAAACCTCGAGACCGCAAGACCTTTGGGAAACAGCAAAAATAAAATATAAATTTAAAAATAATATTTCTATCCAAAAAACGATGTCATCAGCATCGCATGGACAGTGTAATGTTGTTATAATGAAAAGCTAGGAAAACAATAGAGAAAGCTAGAAAAAGACACAAACACCCGTAAAGTAATTTGGAAGCAATTAGCTTAGCATCATAGACTGTATTATGACGTATAACAGCGATGCAAGTATAGTTCGTGGCAATGCCGAAAAGGGTAAATTAAGAAGAATATAAACAAAAAAAAGTGAGAAATCAGGAATAACCATTAAAAGCAAGCATAAGTAATAATTTTTACAATTCAAAGCAGAACATTGAATTTTTTTTTTTTTTTTTTATTATTTTTATTTATTTTATAAAATACAGTATAATTATTTAAATTTACATAATAAGAACATATTTCAATAAAAATTAACATGTTTACCTTTACAAGAGTCTAAAACTCGTGTGTAAAGGGAAAATATAAAAACTTAACATACATATGTAAATAGAAGAAAAAAAGAATCATAGAAACATATAAAGTGAAGAGATTTTAGTTTTTTTTATACAATAATTTATAAAATAATATAATGAGATATCATCGTCATTCTAATTCGTTAAAATTATTTAAGGTAATGAAGTTTATTTTATTTTTAAATTTATTATAGTCCGATTCTAATCTCATCTCTGTCGTTAGTTGATTAAACCACAACACACTTTTAAAATTACATTAAGTTTGTTTCACAGAATTTGAACAATTCCTAAAATTTCATAGTTGATTTTCAAGTTCTGTGAAGGTTCTAATCAAGTTCTGTTATTATTTCAGTTTTGTGAAGCCCCTGGCCAGAAATGATACATTAATTGATTTTTAAAAGAACCGTCACGTAACTTGAAAATCAACTTTAAAATCTGATCAATTTTTCAAATCCCGTGAAACAACCAGTCCTAAGTAAACGAGTGATGGAGTGATTCCGGAAAGACTGAAGTATTACGCGCAGTACCTGAAACAAAGATGAGTTTGTTCTTAATCAGCGACTCTGAGCACATGCCATCTCTCTTCGCAGGACTTGACAAACTTTTCCAAGCACTCGAACTTCTTCTTACTCGATACAAGGTCAGCGTTCCACGCTGGTTTTGTTATTCCTCACAACCCATCCAACATTTCCTGTCTTGCATCCTTTGTTATCTTGCAGTACCAAAAAATATGCCTCACTTCCTTTCCTGGGTATTATCACCACATGCGCAATTTGGGTGAGGAATAAGGTAAAGCTGTAAAGCCGGCCCTTGAATTTCCCATACCCAGAAAGCATCTGAGCTCCTTCCATTCTGAGTTAAACTGAAATGACAGAGGAGAAGGTCTATGCCCTTCGTCGATCTATCCCATCGCTCCTGCCAGACAATCATCTAAATAAATTCTTATAAATAATTCTTTAAAACCTTTTAATTAAATTGAAAACCGCAACGCATCTGCGGCTATAGTCCTATAGCCACGAACCGTTAACCCCGCTTCTGAACCGAGTGTATCAAGACATTATCCACATAGAGGCAGCATATGAGATTCGCACCACATAATCCCCACTCGGCGGTTGAGAGTCTTCTCAGTATCTGAAACAGGGCTTGAGCCGAACGAAGAATATTTCTCCATAATGACGCCCAGATACCTCGTGTTCTTTGCAAATCGGATGGAACTTAATTCTGATGAAAGAATTTCTGTCTCTGCAGAGCATACCTTTCATCAGGAGACCCCACGGTCTAATTTTTCAGTCTATTTCTCTTTCTCCGTGCGAGAATCTCTCGTAAACCTTCTTTAGCCTTAGATTCAACTTCCCTTCTACCGTCCCCAGAGACTAAATACAATTTTTCGTCCACATAGTCGACCCCTGTTCTACCTTCAGACAAGGGCAACCTAAAGGAGACGTCGAACAAGATTTCCTATAGGTCGGTTCCAAGGATTGAACCCTGCGAGGATCACACCTCGACTGTACTATTATGATAACTGTCTTATTGTTCAGGTAGTCTCTAACAATCTTAAACAGTTTAGGCGAGCAATTCCTGTTTTTCAGCTTGGCAAAGTATCATCGGCATCACGCGTGATCAAAAGCAGCTGAGATAACCAAGAAGATGCCTATGACATACTTTTTTAGATATACCTTCACCAAAGCTGAATCGAAGTTCACTGTGCGGCGTTAAGGTCAGGCGTAGACGGTGCTTCAAAATAATTTCCAATATTTTGAATATAATTGGTCATAAAGTTATAGGCCTATAATCTCCCAAGTTCGTCCTCGGATTATCGCTGCCTTTCGGTGTAATCCGGAGCACGCACATCTTCAATACTTCGTAGAATTCCTTTTTGGCGTGGATCCAGACATTATATACCATTATCCCATTCAATCTTTCAAATCCCGGTGCCTTTTTCGGTACCAAACCCTTAATTATTGCTACAACTTCCGCTCGATGTAATGGTGGCACGCCTTTCTCTTGGCAAGTACATTAGGTGGCAGCCGTCACAGATTTCTTATCTGCTTATGGTGGACACTTTCCCCTGTTACTGAGTCTAACGGAACTAACTTGCCTAGAAGTTTCTCGAGGGTGGAGCTACCATCGACACTCTCAACGTTCCCGAGCACCACGCTCGACAAATAACTATCAGATACTTTTGTTTTTTCCAACGACGCTGTGGATTTTCTATGGGTTGGCGTTACTCACTTCTTTAACCCGATTATGCCAGGCAGCTCGTTTTGCCTGACCACACCAAGATTCCCATAAGTGCTTATGTATGTTGCTTTAGCCTCCGGCTCCTGAAAAAGTAAAGATCGTTCCAGGTTCATTGAGGATGTACAAACCTAGCATCACAACAAAGTCTTCGATAACAAACGATTTTTCCATCAGAATTCTGTTATAGTCGAACCAGAGAGGCGATCGGGCGTTGTAGTGTCCGCCGATAGTTATATTTTGATCTCTTATCTCAAAATATGCCGTTCAATAGGGTCACCGTTTTTTAAATAAACGGAGATCAAGATGATTTCTTGACAATTAGATTTTTTTTCAAGCTTTCCAACATTTTAACTTATCTGACTTATACCTTCCATGTATACTGCCGGCCAGGGGAATATATTTTTTCGATTGCTAGAATTCCCTATTTTTTATATTCTTCAATATAAGCATCCGCTTAACTGCCAAAGTAGTTTGTCAGCAGGCTATGTTCACAATACTAATTATAAAACAAAAGCACACATATAACGAGAAGCATATATGTTTAATCATTCTCCCTAAAGCATATGAGAAAAACACTCAATATTATTGACCTGCAATGACATTTTCAGTTGGTGCGGATAACCATAAGATTACAAAAACCTTTTACCAGCTCTAGTAACACGTAAAAAAATCGTTTTTTGCGAACTTAAGTTTAAACGCGCCACCTGAAGACGTCATAGCATGTCAACTATATTTTTTTATGTTTCTCATATGGTATAGGGTGAATGATTTAACATTTAGGGATTTTAAAATTCTTAAAAATAAAATAATAAATCATTCCAGAATAATGCAGTCGCTCAGTAACAATATGGTGCGGTAGAAATAGTAAAGAGAAATGTTAGAATTACAATGAAAATTATAGATTTTTAAGATTGGTACGCATAACAAAGATTGTGTCTACCATACATCCTCACTCCAAGCCTCCGAGGCTCTTTTCTCTTAACCCTCCCGTACTCCCATTCTTTCTTTTCTTTTCGATGTTGAATCGTCACTGAAAATGCTGTTTAAATTCACCGTTGTTACTGTTGAAATAAAATTAAATTCCAGCCAACATTACCCATTGTTGTTAATGCCTTTAAGAAATTGAAATTATTGCAATTTTATGGTTTCGTTCAGAAGCTCTGCACCGTTCTTTCCACAAACACGGCTTCAAGAAGTCATCATCATTTATTTCTACATTTTATTAGGCCGACTATACCGCAGTACTAAAATACTTAAGTAAACGGAGTTTTACCGTCGTAACTTTTAGACAATCTTAAAATTCTTGGATATGAATTGACTCGTACACAAGAGCTTCTCATTAAGTTTTTTAAATCAATTGTGAAGCATTCGATTTCATTTCTGGAGTTTTTAAATTTTATAGATGATGTTTTGCTCACAGCTCGTAATGCGAATAATGTCTAGTAAAGGTAACCTATTTTCAAATTTTCATTAATACCAAAATACATGTTATGCTACAACTACTAAAAATCTTCATTTTTTAACAACGTAAATATCATGAAAATTTTTTTTTATCAAAAACACTCTAAAACAGTATTATTAATTTTACTTAAAACCTTGACATCTCCGGGTTCGATAAAGAGGTGTAACTCAGTGGCTGAGCAAGAACCATAAACAGATATACAATTCGTAAATTCCAAGTTATCCCTTCAAACCTCGGAAGGACACCACTAGCCACAAACATAATATTTGATCAGAGCCTCGGAAGGACAGATCTGACCGGGAGGGTTTTCATAATGCGGAGATATGTGAATTGATCGCACTCAGAAAAAGAAATAACTATTCTTCTAAGTTTGTCTAAAATAATTATGGTCGATTCCAATGAAAAAAATCCTAAAAAATGTGCATGATTACAAATTGGCGGAATTATTCCGTTTACCGTCAAAGTGACAGATAGGGCTCCGTGATTAAATTGTGCTTTTGGTCATTATTTGTACAAAATGTCAATGTAATCTATTGTTTTATTATAATTCAATATATTTACGACTTATGTGTGTTCTTTTTGGTTGGTTTTGTAATAATAGTATGTTGAAAGAAATGTCTTTCAAATTCACCCGAAAGTGTTTTGAAAGTGAGTATTTTCGCATTGAATTTGCGGTGTTTGATTTATATTTATGTGAATATCGTGAAAGTATTTATTATTAATCATTATTTAAGAAAAACAAGGGGCTCCATCAAATAATTTAAGTCATCATTTTTAATTTTTATGAATGATGACGAAAAGTTATCATTTTTCCGTTAGCTCAGCTGTTTAGTTAGGGTTGGAGCGGATCATCTTCGAAATTCTAAAAACAAAAATCGGTCACCGGTTTTATTTTGGAACATTTTGAAATAATATTTATTTCTAAAGATTTTAAAAAATTATATGATTACCAAAAAAAATAAATTAACTATTAAAATGAAAATTCTTATGTTTTTAAAACAACTTTTCAAGTAAAGACAGTTTAGAAAAGTTGGGTTATTTCACGTAGAATATGTTAATTGTGTTATTAAATTAAAAAATATATCAAAGAAATTCATTAATGCGATATTTTTTTTAAATATTAATTTCTTCATGCAGGTCTACTAATATATATTTAACAAATAAAACCTCGTTTTGATCGAAAAACGATAAAAAGTGTTAAATGTTTTTTTACTGTTTACAAAGTTTACAAATTTTTCATATATTTTTTGTATAAACGGCATAGAAAATGAAGTGACCATTTTTTTTACCAATTTTGTAAACAATATGAAACTGTTTTCTATATATGGGATTGTTTCCATTTTATTGGCGTTTTGAGTAAAAATGTTTCGATAAGTTTTTTTATAAAAATTTTTCGTGTTTGGTATTAAAATTTAGTATTTAGAATTATTATTGTTTCTTTCAAATGCAAATATAAAAAGAAAATTGATACGTGGGTTTGGGTAGGCATATGTTGAGCTGATATGAATGTGTTAGGTTATTAGCTAAATGGATGCTATAGGCAAATAATACTGCGTGTGTTGTACCTACTCTGTGAGGCAAGTGGTAGTTGCCGGTAAACACCTCTTATTAAGTGGGTGCATAGTAATTTTGTCGGTGACAAAGTATGCCGAGCGCTGCGGTAGACATAAGAAACCCTCCTCAGGGATGGGCATAAGGTGCTTATTCACAAGTAGAACTGATGAAGTAAATCAATGAAAGGCAAGTTCTTCAGATATAACAAATAACCTCTATTTCACATTATAAGTGGATTACATACAGAAAAGGTTTTTAAAAACTTACCCCCATCATAGAACGTTTACAGAAACCCTAACTAACTAACTAATGCTGCGGATGGATGGAGACGCCTTCCTCCAAGGGTCCATGACTGGTTCAGCGCGGGCGACCAGCCCGCCAGCTCCGTCTCTCGTTCAGTCCCCAGCCAAGGGACTACCAGATCCTCTCCAATTGCCTCCGGTGACCATCCATCCATGTGTTTGCGTTGCCTCCAAGGCGTGCGTGGCAAAGTGGGTAATTGGCGATCCCGCCCCCAAATACGTAACCCATCCGATATAATTAACAATACTGCCCGTTCCCGACAGCGAAGCGAGTGAAGATTGCCGCCCTTTTGCGTAGATTACTCCCAAACGGAAACTCACAACCCGGTGTCCATTAAGGGCCCGCTTTCCGCGTAAAGAATTTAGATTTGGGCAACACCCACAAAATAAACAATATTTAGTGTTAAAAAAATCCGACAGAGGTGTCTGAATTCGTATTAGGAATAATTTTGGGGATTATTTAATAATTTAAATAACGAAATTAAATTACCGACATCTATTGCAATTTTAGAAAATAGACCCATTTTTAGTTAGCACCGAGCAAATCACACTGGCGTGAACTTCGCCCGCTCCAAAAAGTCGCTTCCCGTTTACACAGTATGTTTTTAACAGAAAATGTTTGTCTCTGTTTTTTGTACGTTAATGGAACCGAGCTGAAAGGGAGAGCTTTATTTTGCGAGTATGTCAACGATTTGTACAAATATTAGTGCGGTCTCTAGTATATTATTACTCTAAGGAACGAAGTCGAAATGAAGATGGTTCTCAAAATATGGGTTTTATTACGGATTTAATTAATTAATTTTTTTTTTAAATTTTACAAAAAACATTTACGAAAGTTATTTGTATAGGTATACAAATTACTTTACTTTACTAAAATACTATTATCACTTTTATAAAAGTAATTTATAACTTTTATAAAATCAATAAATATATTTTTACATCAATAAGGTTTTTCTTATATGGTTATCTTTATAGGGTGTCCGGGGGTAAAGTGCTCAAACTTCAGGAGGTTATTCTAAATGCTAGAAGAAGTAAAAAAGAAATGGAAATTATTCGAATTTCCAAATTTTTTCCACAACAATTTATTTTCCGTAGAAGAAATTGTTTTTTTTTCTATACAAAAAATTAAACTTTTTTACTCGAAAACTATCTTAAAACGTTGGAATTCCAAAAAAAGATTTTTTTCTTTTTTACTTGTACTATCAATTAGAATCACCTCCCGAAGTTTGTGCACTTTACCCCCGACATCTTGTATAATATGCGCAATATAATATTTATACACGTGTAATATCTACTTTTGTACATTTATATAAATTATATACACGTTTACATTTTTATGCTCATCAAATTTATTATATTATAAAGATAGATAGAAAGATCCTTAGTGCTTCCTGAGGACTTACAAATCAGAAGACTTTTTTGTAATTATTTATTTATTCATTTAAACAATTCAATAATTATAAAGAGTAATAAAACATGTAAGCAACATAAAATTACATTCTAAAATGTGAAAGGGGCTCTATTTATTTACATTTTTATGAAATTACTACTTTTAATAGTTTAAGCTTTCAGTGAACTTTCAATTTTATTTTTAACTTCTCTAAATATTATTTGTTTAAATTGTCAAATATAATTTAATCACAAACACAAGATTCACTCAAAATGAAAGATTGGTGGTTCTGAAATGTTCCCATAAATACGGTGAAAGAACCCTAAACTATAAACTTATTACCCTAAACATGCTTCGAGCGAAATGTAGATCTGGAAACCTTATCGTCAATCTGAGCAAAACATACCATGAACGTCAATATAGCAACAGCCTTTGTTCTGCTGCAGTTTCATTAAATGCCGAGAGATCCGTTTACAGTCTCCAAAAAGCAATACTGGGGCACAACCCTAGAAGCAAAGCTAAATGATTGGAATACAGAAAGATTAAAACACACCATTGTCAAAAATATCTTGGCCGTAAATGATTAAATAAAATTAGATTTATTCAGGAAGGCAAGCTATCGATCAAATGATTTACGAATTCGCAAAAACCGTTATTATTGAGGTTTTATTGATGTTCTGTTTCTCCCGATTTATTCGTATAACCCATTAGTCTACATAATTTTCTAGCGGTTTTCCATTACTTGTGCACTTATGTTAATGTATTTTATGACCGTCTTTGTGTTGCTTATATTTGTATCATGTTGTCTCCCTCTATATTTTGTTATATATATGCACACATTATGTTCTTCTTGTTTAGTATTAATTTGTACCCTGATGATGCTTAAGTAAAGCGAAACCGGTCGGTTCTTAAATTAATAAATATCGAGGTTTTAAAACAAAAAAGTATTTTATTTTATTAAATTATATTCCCCACAGTTTCAGAACTTTCAATAGCTTCTTTCGCTCGCATGTTCATTATTATTCTGAATTTCACGTTCGAGTATTGTTATTTGAAACAGATGGCCCGTATATTATTATTACATATTATATTATATTTCGGACATCGTTGCATTGTGAATCATTAGAGCAGATCTTCGAGTAATATTACTCTAAGGAGCAGAATTAATAAGAACTTGCCCTGTAATTTCTAATGTTTTGGAATTAGTTTTATTTCCCAAAGTACGTATTCTGAAAAAAATAAAATAATAATTTTTATAACTTTTTACTACACAATACATAAATAAAAATAATAATTAATTTTTATAATAAATTATCGTTTATCGTATTCTGAAAAAAAATAAAATAATAATTTTTATAACTTTTTACTACACAATACATAAATAAAAATATGAATTACAAATGTTTATAATAAATATAAGCTTTTTTGTATATCTTTGGAGATATATTGTTTTCTTTGGAATACGAGATGTCTTTCGCTTATTTCCCATCTTTGAAAAAACAATATTTATGAACTGATATACGCTTAAAATTATCTATAAATAGGCAATAGATTTATCTCCCAAAGTACGCATTCTGAAAAATAAAACAATACCTTTTTTTTTTTTTTTATAGTAATACCGCACAAGAGTCCCAACTGCTCCCGTCTGGAGCCAGTGAGACTATGGCATCCCCAATTGGGGTATGTTGTGAGGCTGAGGGTATTGGGGAGGGGAGGGAGATGGGGAAGAGGAAGGTGGGGAAGTACCTGGCTATTCAGATCTGGTCACCAAACACGGCTAAAGCCATTTCAAGCAACGTTTCAATTCTGAATGGTGGTCTTACACCAGGGCGATACTGAGAGTATCTTCCACTCTGGAACGTGCCGCAAATATTCTATATATTATTTAAATTAATTAATTGTGAAATAACACAAATTAATCAAATAAAATTTATTTGCGCACGCCGGGTTCGAACCCGCGACCTTCGGATCTGTAGTCAAAAGCGTATACCACTAGACCACGCCGGCCGTCGTGGTCTAGTGTATGTTTAAAATTCACATGGATTATAAACTTGGCACTTTGACATTCCGACAGAGTCCGAGCCCAACTGGGCCCTATAGGTAAGTGAAGAATCCCACAAGAATAATTAATTTCCTCCTATTTTGCGCCGATATATGGCTGTCAAAAAAAACATCGACAATAATCAAAGTAGTAATCAGTACCTGATTACAATTGTTATGTACATATTAAATATTTTCATAACAAAATTTTATTCAATTTCTATGGTATTGGTCTTTACGACAACATTCAAGAGAAATTCAATTGCGGTGAAGACTTCTTTTAATACAAATTTAAAATATTGAAGGGTTAAGGATAACTCCCAAACATTTTAACAAATTCAGATAACAGTTGGTTGTGGGTATCGAGATTTTAAAAATAATTTAGTTTACACTACTCACCACTTTTCAACTACCATACTAGGCTCACGCCCGTATAATGGTAGTCGTACATGATTTATGTAAGAATAAAAATAGTTAAACATAAGGGAAAGGGAAGTTGTTATGGTAAAAAAACATATTAGGAGAGAGTATGGAATATTGGACCGGTCGTTTAATTGGACCAGCGTAAAAGTGGTGAGTAGTGTAAACTAAAATAATTTAGTTTACACTACTCACCACTTTTCAACTACCATACTAGGCTCACGCCCGTATAATGGTAGTCGTACATGATTGGTGTGAGAATAACAATAGTTAAACATAAGGGAAAAGGAAAAAATCATATTAGGAGAGAGTATGGAATATTGGACCGGTCGTTTAATTGGACCAGCGTTAAATTAACGAAACTACAAAAGATATTATGATCCTGGCAATACCGAATGATGCGCAACTAACTTCACTGTTGACTTACCAACCGGCATCACATTCGAGAAGAATTAACAAAAGTGACAGACTGACAGGGACGAAACGAAATCTCTCTGGAATATTTGGAAAACGTCCATACGTCTTTGACTGCAACCATGGTTAACGTTTTTTTACTATCTTATCATATTAAACTCGGCAATTTTTATAGTTTTAGGCCCGCAAAATAACCTAAATATCCAAAAGTATGGGTTATGTTTATGTTTATTATGAAAATAACACGACGAAACCCAACAAATACAACAGCAGCAGTGATTCAGATACTGAGTTAGAAATTGTGTTGGACGACTCTGATAGCCTACAATCTGGAAATATGGAAAATGCATGCGGTATTTGCAATGGAGATTATTTTGATAAGCAAGGACCAAAAGCAGATTGTTGCATTGTCATAAATGGCATCACGAAACCTGTGTAAGCAACCCAGATATTTGTGATAATTGCTTCAAAAAATAAAGCGTTCTCTCTTATTACAATACATTAGGTAAAATTAGTAAGGTGGGTTGGGTCAGGTTAGGCTAGTTATTTCATATTTATTTTTTAGGTAAATAAAGTGTACATTCTAACAATAGAATAAGCCTAGGTCCAATTGACAAAACTCACAGGTCCAATTTAACAAACCGGTCGGCTAATTTGGAACAAATGCCTAAATGAAGTAAAATATTTTTAGTAAAATGACTGTTATGGTCGCCCATAGTAACTGGTATCTGCGCAGTTACGAATATATCAACACGTGGCCCAGGATACGAATCACGCACTAATAACATGTTAACTCACCAATATATATCGTCGCCTGACACGGAACACGCGTGCTAACAACCAATCAATGGCCAGACTGCAAAAAGTGTCCTTATAAGGGCATCCGACCACGCGCCAAAAATAGCATCAGGAAGGAACAAGTTCGCGCCCGAGGCGAGACCCCGGCAGTTCCCGGCGAGACGCGGAGTGATCAACACGATGGATTAGTTCCGTGATAGCGTTTGCCGCTCAATTACGCTCGTAAATATGGCCCGGCCTGATTTGTTTTATACTGTGCCGCATCTCTAGTTCAAGATCACCACGTCAGGACAATTACCTAGAACCACAGCTCCATTACATTATATAGTTGTGTCATGTCTCCATCGTCCTCACCAGTCTGCAGCGGCGAACCATTTCCCGCCCAGACCTGAGTTCTGCCTGATGTCCGCCTACCACAGCTCCATTACGTTATATAGTTGTGTCATGTCTCCATCGTCCTCACCAGTCTGCAGCGGCGAACCATTTCCCGCCCAGACCTGAGTTCTGCCTGATGTCCGCCTACCACAGCTCCATTACGTTATATAGTTGTGTCATGTCTCCATCGTCCTCACCAGTCTGCAGCGGCGAACTATTTCCCGCCCAGACCTGAGTTCTGCCTGATGTCCGCCAACCACAGCTCCATTATGTTGTATAGTTGTGTCCTGTCTCCATCAGCCTCTTCCACGCCGTCACCGTCCTCGCCGCCAGCCTCTTACCCTTGTTTGATGCCGGCTGCCTCACCTACCGTCCACGCCAGGCTGAGACAGTGAACTCGTAGACCCCTGTCTCAGTCCTGGGCGTCTGCCGCCCTAGCCTGATCGTGAGGAGCCCCTTGGCAATCCGACCAGGGCCCCAGCCCTGTCGCCTGTCGCCGCCCTATCGCCTGTCGCCGCCCTGACGCCTGTCGCCGCCCTGTCGCCTGTCGCCGCCCTGACGCCTGTCGCCGCCCTGTCGCTTGCCGCCTCTGCCTAGGCACCCCGCCTATGGCACCTGCCCATCGATTCCCCGCATCCGCCGTAATTTACATGTGAGCTAATAATGTACCTTTGTCAATCAGAGCCTATAGATTCAGTAGATTGCTCTAGTATAACAGTCAGGCCTTAAAAAGCTATGTACCTTATGTAGAACTGTCTGATTATCTTTTTATGTTACAATAAACATGGTATATCTCAGCAACCTATTTCATTTGGGAGACCGTCTAATATCTACCCCTGAAGATTGTAGTTTTAATGCTCTACCGGCCCCTAGCATGGCAAGGGTTATATGTATAACTCACCTGTATACTATTTTATAGCTATAACAGTTATAAGATATGTAACATCATTTAGTTAGTTTCAGTTGCATTTTATTGCTACAAGAGTGCGGTCGTACGCAGTATTCGTTTAGTGTATCGTATCGAGTATTGTACTACATTCCCACCTCGCAAAGTACCTCGCCCGGACGGGCGAGCGTATTAAGAAAGAACATGGATGACATTATCGAAGATATAAAGAGCGATATCGCAAAGATCACATCTGTTAAAGATTCAAGAATAAAACAGAGTTTGGAAAACAATCTAAAGAAACTAGAAGAACAAATTATAATAGAAAACTGTGTGCTACAAAAAAAAATTATAAGTCTACAAGAGCAAATTATAACAAACAATGAGCACTATAATGAGAAATTAGAGAGTTTTGTGGTAAAAAATATAAAAACATATGCGCAAGCCACAACAACAATTAGCAAAATCGAGAAAAAAAATCCACAAAAGCACGCTATCATTATATCAACGACTAAAAACTTCAAGGCTGAAGAAATGAGAAAAAGAATCGAAAAAAACATAGATGTAACCAAAATGAAAGTTGGTGTAACTGAATTTAAAAAAATTGGTGATCAAAAAATCATAATCTCATGTGCGAAAAAAGAAGACGTACAAAAATTGGCCACAAAAATAAATGAAACATTCGGCGAAGACATAAACGCTGAAGAAACAAAAAAGAGAAAACCAATAATGATCGTAAAAAGATTACAATCAAATTTGTCAGAGGATGAAATAGTCTTAGGCATAACTCAGCAAAATGAGGGGATACAAAATTTCCGAAAGGATGATTTCAAACTCCTAAAAGAAATCAAACTCAAAAAATTCGACCAACAAAAGACGTCCCAACAAGACATGTCAAACTACTTACTACAAACGTCAGGAGCCATCAGAAAAATACTAGTTAACATTGGAAAAATCAATATAAAATACCAAAGAGTCCCAATTGAAGATCTTAACCCCCTTACGCAGTGTTATCATTGCCTGAAGTACGGACACACAGCATTAAGATGCCTAAACAGAACACAACCTCCTACCTGCCCCCATTGTGCAAAAGATCACACCCTAGCAAAATGCACAGAAAGAAACAATAAACCAATCTGTTACAACTGTTCCTGCAATAATAGAAAATTCAAAGCAAACATATCGGACGACCACAGTGCTGATAGCATCAACTGCACATACAGACAAAAAATGCTTCAAATCGCCAAAGAGAGAATAGAATATGAATAAAATTGCATACCTACTTATTAGCGATAAAAAAACACAAAGGCTCTCAAGAAGTCCGTTCTCCATAAAATCTAACTCCAACAGTGAAACGAACAAAGGTGATTCACGGCTACTAATGAATTTCAATATTATTATTTCTTCGATATGGATGACTTTGTGGTAAATGCTATAGATAAAACCATATCAATAGACGAAAGAATATATACATCGGTGAACGAAACAAACAACATATTAGCGATAAATTCCGAAGTTAGCCTAACCATATTTCATATGAATGTCAGGAGCATAGAATTGCATTTAGACGAACTCCTGGTAACAATAAAATCACTTAACAGACTAGACTGCATAATATTAACAGAGACGCATTCATCAAGTGATATAAATTATAATATTCCGGGTTATACATACTATGCAACAAATACCAAAATTAATAAAAACAGCGGAATCGCAATATTTATTTCAAATAAATATGTTGTGACTTTTTACAGAGAAATCCACATGCACAATGTAAACATTTTAAATATGGAAATCAGTTTCCAAAAGTACACCTTTAGCATATTCGCCATATATAGAACCCATGCCTCAATATTACCAACCTATGTAGATGAACTAAAACACATTCTTCTTGCGAACAGAAATAAGAAAACCATCATTGTCGGAGACATTAACCTCAATATCGCAAATGATTACTCATCCTATGACAAAGATAATTATCTGAATATGATGGCAGAACTAAATTATATTTCGTGTATTAATTCATTTATGAGAATTATCCCAGGTCAACGACCTTCGTGCATAGATCATGTATTCACAAATATTCAAGATATAAAAAACATAGTATCTGCAGTCATACAAACGACAATCACAGATCATTTCGGGTGCATTTTTACGTACAATTACGATAAAAAATGTTTACCAATACAAACTCAAACTCCGGAGAAGGACAACGGCCGACACAAAACGCTCAACATAAATGCCCTAATACATAATCTAGATAAAGAGAAATGGCACGACATCTTCAATTGTAATGACACGAATAAATGCTTCGAACTATTTGAAAAAAAACTATCAACGCACGTAAGTATTGCACAATTCATTGATTCCAGAAAACAATCTTCAAAATTTAAACCGGTTAAGCCATGGATAACTTTTGGATTAATTGTATCAATTAGACACAAAGAAGCACTATATAAAAAATTTATCCGACAACCTACAAATGAAACACTAAAGAATCACCTAAAAGCATACAAAAACAAACTCACTTATTTAATAAAAAACACAAAAGAAAACTATTTTCGGCAAAAATTGGAAGCAACGGAGAACGATCCAAAAAAAGTCTGGCATGTTGTAAATGAAATCATAGACAAGAAAAAACATAAAAAAAATGAAATACATAGCATCACAAATAACAATATCAAAATACGATGCAAAGAAAATCCTTTAGATACCGCTAACATATTCAACAACTTCTTTGCAAATGTAGGCAAAAACCTTGCAAATCAAATTCAAAAAGTACCGTCCAATGACGTACAGAACCTTAAAATTAAAATCTCAAACAAAATTGACATGTTTCACCTTACTTCAGCACAGGAAATTGAGCAAATCATTTCAAGCATGAAGGGAAGATCAGCACCAGGTTTCGATGGAATTAATGTCGAAACACTAAAAATTATCAAAAAACATATCTCAAAACCCTTAACACATTTAATCAACATAAGTCTCCAAAGCGGAATATTCCCAACTGTATATAAACAAACCATCATCACTCCAATCCATAAATCTGGCAACCCAGAAGAAGTGTCAAATTATCGTCCAATATCGCTGATCTCAAACATTGCGAAAATCTTTGAAAAAATTATCAAAAAAAGATTGACTGAATTTATTGGCAAAAATGACGTAATTCACGGCAACCAATATGGATTTATGAAAAATAGAAGTACCCAAGATGCAATTGCCAAATTATCGAACATAATCCAGGACACATTAGACAAATCTTTGAAATGTCTCGGAATTTTCATAGATCTTAAAAAAGCTTTCGATAGTATTTCTCATGATAAACTTATTGAAAAATTGAATTGTGTTGGGATAAACGATAAAGCTCTAAAATGGATAAAAAGCTATTTATTTGAACGATGCCAAGTAGTCAAGATAAACAACTCACTTAGTCTACCACTAACAAGTAATTTCGGGATACCGCAAGGCACAGTCCTAGGCCCCCTACTATTTATAATTTATGTCAACGATATTTTCAAACTACCACTTAACGCAAACATAATATCCTATGCCGACGACACAGCTATCATAGTGAATGGGATCGACTGGAATATAGTTAACGAACAAGCAAATAATTGCATGAACACATTGAAACAATGGTTTGATACAAATCTTCTCTCATTAAACGCTAACAAGACATACTATATACATTTCTCAATTAACAAACTACAAACACTCCCTAACACTCAAATAATTATTCACAATAACAAATGTAATAAAAACATATGTATCCAAGGCTGTTCAATATTGAACTCAGTATCAGAAATTAAATATCTCGGAGTGATAATAGAACAACATATGAAGTGGAAAAGACATATATGTGAATTGGTCAAGCGTATCAGAAAGTGTGTATACATATTCATAAGATTAAGAAATATTTTTAAAAGAAATAACCTAAAAAGAGTATACTACGCACTAATCCAGTCGTTAATTCAATACGGAATTATTGGATGGGGGGGGTCATACAATAAGATTCTGACCCCGATCAAAGTGGTCCAAAAGCTAATCCTCAAAGTAATCCTCAAGAAACCCTCCACGTATCCAACAGAAACGCTATTTACAGATTTCGGGGTGCCCCGAGTAGAAGATATATTCAAGAAAAATGCAATTATCCAAATTTATAAAGATAATATAAACAAAAAATTTGAAACCCACTTATCTAAAAGATATCAATACAATATCAAAATTCCAAAATGTAATACCAAACAAATGCAAAATAACTATAAATATTTAGGAATAAAGTATTTCAACAACCTTCAGATTGAAATAAAGAAATTAAAGGATATTTACATACTTAAACTAAAACTAAAGTTACTCTTTCAGAAATAATCAACTAAATAATTGCCTGTTTTTCCCTTCATTGATATTTATTATCAGTCTATACTCATCTCCACTGTATTTAGATTTTGTCTCTTTATATATTGTTCCTATCATATATACATATATACTTACTTATAGCATAATGATTCTATTTTTCTTATAATTAGTGTAACTCTCTCACCAAACACAAGAACCAGTTTCTTCATTGGTGAGATTGCGAACATAAATATATTTTGTAATGTAAAATATATTCTTTAAGTACTCATATCATATCCTGTACCCACTTTATATATATATTAAATAAAATAAATAAAAAAAACATGACTAACCATTTAATATAAAATAATAAACGGCCTTTGTAGTCTGATAACGCACCTTTCATTTTAGTATATTTGAAGTCCTCTAATGTAATGTTATCCCAATAAATTTACTACTTTCCGAAAAGTTGTCCAATTTAACAGACACATTTTATAGAAACCATATTAGAAATAAAATATTTGTTGTAAAATATTCTATATTTTTCTTCATTTTTATATTTTAATTTCAAACACTAAAAATATGCTTATAACAAACATTCTTTATCAAAACGTCGAAAAATTTTACAGATTTCAAAATCATTTCGGCACAATTTTTTTCGTTTATTGACATATAATTCTTACATTTTCATACAATAAAGAGATTAACATTATTAGAAGTTACCATAAGTAATTATCAACGATTAGGTTATATGAAAAGAAATAAAATAATATAAAACGAAAATGCAAGACAAATAAGCAATGCAAAAAAATAACTAGTTCTTAGGTGTTAGAATAATTTGTGTTTACAATATAAACGTAGATTTTGTAACTTGTTTTTACATAAACGTGCAGAAAGCAATTATTTTATGAAAAAAAAAACATTTCTTTAATGAAAGTTTTATTAAATTCACGCGGTAAAAGTAAATGAAACAATAATATTTACCAAATAAACTCTCTTTTCCTTTAACATGAAACTATGTTCACAATGATTATTATTATTATTATTATTCAGATCAAAGTAATAATCAACTTACAAACATTATGAAGACAATGTAAAGACAATTCAAAACTAAATACAAAAATTTAAGAAAAACTACAGGCCGCCTCAGAACAGGAAACCCTAGTGAGGAGGACTGTGAAAAAAATACAAAAAATATACTTATATTATACTTTAAACCTACATAATGTACAAATTTTGCTATTCATATTAATAAAAAAAAATAAAAAATAAAAAAATGTGACATTATTAATGAATTAAAACGGACAAAAAATAACACAAATAATAGTAAATATATAGAACTATACCATTAGACTAGTGAATTTGTCCATATGGCATAAATTATTAAAGAAAACATGTTTATTTTGGTAAAATGCAGACACTTTGTTGTTTGACATTTTATTAAATAAAAATATAACACTTTGTTTGAAAACCACGAATTATATTAATAAATTTAAATTTTTTTTATTATAATTTTTTTTTATATATTTAATAATATTGTTATTGGGTTTATAAAAACAGTTTATTTTTAAACAAGTTCTGCTGTGAATTTGTGCTGTGTTTAAAAATAAACTTTTTTTTATAAACCCAATAACAATATTATTGAATACATAAAAAAATTAAAATTAAAATGGAGTTCTACAAATTAAACTTAACAACAATAAATATATATTAATAAAAACAATGAATTTATTCGTAAACAAATGGTTTAATTTTATTTAATTGAAAACATGTTTTTTTCTATAAAAATGCGCAAGGCGTTTTAGGCGCACGCGTGAGTCTGCCAAAGGGCTATTTCATCAGATCTTTTGAAGCCAGTTAAAGACACGTTTTATTGGTAATAATTCGTATTAGAAATTGTATGGTCTTTGTACAAGTGATTTTTTATTAGTAAGGCTAAAAATGTTTGAATATTGGCTATGCGTGGTCGAAATATTATCATGAACAAAATTTACTTCATCACAATAAAAACATGATAAAAAAAATTTACATCGTTAAAATATGCAAAAAGGAAAAAAATGCAATCATTAAAATAAACATAAACAAAAAAAACTGCCATTGTTAAAATGCACATGATAAAATAATTTAAAAAGAATGAATCTACGGATAAATTGCAGGAAATGAGTATTTTCGTTGTAATTTTACATGAACTCACCATTAGGAGATCCTGCACCGAGGAGTGAAACTATCAGGTAGTTAGTGTAGGAGTGTAACTATTCTCCCTGGTGCAATCTGCAATCACTTATGGCATAATAGGATGGGGTGCTGCACCTGATACATTTATTAAGCCTCTACAAATAATTCAAAAACACATAATTAAAGTCATATATAACAAAAATAAAACATTCTCGACCGACCTATTATACAAGGAATCTAAATTATTTAACATTCGTAAATTATTTATATTACTAACTATGAAATATTTATTTAAAAACAAAAATAATTTCATAATAAATGAAAACAGAATGAGCAAAAGAACAAATAATATATTTTACACCCCCCAAACCAATACTAAATTAATGCAGACACATAGCAGTTTCATTGGTCCTCGTACATTTAACCTTCTACCACTACAAACTCAAATGATAAATAAAAATATAGAATATATTAAAGAGGTAAAATTATGGCTGAATGACGCAGATATTGAAACGCTTTTACTATAAATTTATTGATCCTTTCTACAACTCACTTGCTGAAACTTTATAAACTATTGTACATAATGTTTTCTCTTTACTTTTTATAATAACTATAAACAAAAAAAAACTTTTTCTACTAATGTATATTATACTTTAGGTACTTGAAATATAGTAATCGTTTTATATCATATTATTTTATATTAGATACACCTAAAATAACAGATCATAGCATCATTAATATAGTGATGGCAAAAAATAAAAATATCAAAAATATCGAAAAAGTTATTAAAAGAAGAAACCTGAAAAGATACGATAAGAGTAAAATGATTCAAGAATTATTGATTCAAAATTGGAAAGATGTAAATAACTTAGATTTTCACAAAAAAGGTGAAACTATAATAACCAATATGACTGATGCAATAAATAAAATAATGCCTGAACAACGTATAGTAATTAAAACCAATAATCAATGGTATTCCAAAAAACTAAGACAAATGCAATATGAACGAGATACTTCTTATAAAATAGCAAAAATTACAAAGGATAACGAACATTGGAATAGATTTAAAACAATTCGAAACAAGTACTCAAAACTTATAAAGGATACAAAAAATGAACATTTCATCAACAAAATTCAACGGGAAAAGGGAAATCCAACGAAAATGTGGAAAACACTTAAGTCAATGATGAAAAATAAATGTGAAGATGTGGAAAAAGATATCATATTCCCAACCGAATTGGCTGGCGAAAACAACATTGCTGATAAGTTTAATAAATATTTTGTGACAAGTATAGAAGAAATTAACAAAAATATCCCAATCATAGAAGAAGAAGAAATTTTCAATTTTGAAGAAAAAACTTGCGAATTAAAGTTTAAGAAAATAGACGGCCAGAAACTCCAAAGAATACTGTCCAAAATCAAATCAAAGCCCAGCCAAGATGGGATCACTATTCAAATATTAGAACATGCATTACCTGTAATAGGAGAAGAGTTTCTTAGTTTAATAAACGAATCGTTAGAAACAGGGAAGTTTCCTGAATCATGGAAAACGTCTATGGTGATACCGATTCCAAAGATTTCGAACACAAAAAAATGTGAAGACTTTCGACCTGTAAATATGTTACCAAAATATGAGCAAGTGATGGAATACATAATAAAATCTCAACTTGAAGAATACTTGGAAAATAATAGTATCCTTTGTGACGAACAATCTGGATTTAGGAACAATAATTCATGTGAAACAGCGTTAAATTTAGTAATTGATGATTGGAAGGAAGATATAGATAAAAACTTGCATATTGTTGCGGTGTTTTTAGATTTTCAGAGAGCTTTTGAAACAATAGATAGAAAAAGAGTTATTAAAAAATTAAAAAAATATGGAATAAAAGGGAAAGAACTGGAATGGTTTAAAAACTACTTAAGCAACAGACAACAAACAACAAAGATAAGAAACAATATATCAAATCCGATTGAAAATAAGCTGGGTGTACCGCAAGGATCTGTATTGGGTCCGATATTGTTTATACTCTACATAAATGATATGGTAAAAATATTAAAACATTGCAAAATAAGACTGTTTGCAGACGACGCACTAATTTATATTGCAGAAGATAATTATGAGAAAGCAATCAAAAAGATAAATAGTGACTTAGAAACATTGTCAAAATGGCTCAAACTAAATAAATTAAAACTAAATGTAAATAAGACAAAATACATGCATATAGGCAGAACAAATACGCATGAGGAACCAAAGGTTTCTATAAATGGAGAAATCATAAAAAAGTGGAAGAAATTAAATATCTAGGTGTTATTATAGACTCAAAATTGAACTTCTCAAAAAATGCAGACTATACAATTAAAAAAATTGCAAAAAAAAATATCATTTCTTGGTAGAATCAGAAACAAAGTAAATAAAGAAACATGCCAGATAATACACATTACAATTATATCACCACACTTTAATTACTGTTCAAGTATTCTTTTTCTCTGCAATAAAGAGAAAATGAAAAAAATACAAATACTGCAAAATAAAGCAATGCGAATAATACTTAAGCGCAACATATACACACGGATAAGAGACATGTTAAAGGAGCTGAATATTTTGACGGTGAAGCAAACTGTGTATTTGAATGTACTTATTTTTATACATAAAATTAAATTAGGGATGATGTCTAAGGAACTGAAAAGAAAAATAAATTACAATAACGAGATACACGGACACGGGACGAGAAATTCTAAGCAAATTAGATTGCCAACAAGAAAAAAAACAAGCACCCAAAAATCTTTGATGTACCAGGCCGTTGAACTCTATAACAAAATCCCGAAGGAAATTGCTGTGATAGAAAATATTAATAAGTTGAAAAATGAATTAAGAAAATATGTCTATCTCAATTATTAATGTTTCTTTTTTTGTGACTTTATTGAAATATTTAAAGTAAGATTATGTTTGCCAAACAATGTACATGTTTATATGTTTATAAAACTATTAGCACACACGAAGATGTGAGCTAACTTAAGATTAATAAATAAAATATTACCCACACTCAGGCAGTGCCTTAGTGGGTATTCATTTCTTGTGTATACTATTTGGTATTATATATTATGTTATTATATACTATCTATTAATATGTATAATATATGTAAAGAAATGAAAATAAATAAAGTAAAAAAAAAAAAAAAAGTTACACACCTAATAGGTTCCACATTATAATCGATCCCCTTTCCCTCACCCTGAATCTTGTTTATTTGTGGGTATACCATCCTTCCGCGGCGCGGTGCGTATTGTGTGTTATCTGGTGGGGGCTGGAGTGTCACGGTAAAACTCCACAATCTGACGCACGGCTAATGTTGGCCAATATCTCACGACAATTGTCGTATCACATTATTGCCCAAGGCCCAATTTTTCTCTTAAATAGAATTTTAAAATGGCGGGACTCGACACAACGTTATTTTAATTTAATCTTAAAATTTTTCGTAAAATCAAGTCTGTTTCCGATCATCAACTGCTTCAAAACGACCTCGACACACTTAATAACTGGTGTACTGTCAATGAATGCACTTAAATGTTGAAAAATGTTACATTTTAAACTTTACTAGAAATAGAATTATAAAGGATTTTTCTTATGTTATTAATAATATTATTCTCAAAAAAGTATCTTCAATAAGAGATCTAGGAATCACTCTTGATTCTAAATTCACATTTGATGTACACATTAACGACATTAAGTGCAAATCATTAAAAATGATGGGATTTATTCACAGAATATGTAAACCTTTCCAAGATCCTCAATCAATTCTAACTCTTTACAATGCCTTAATTAGATGAAAACTTGAATATGGAAGCTCTATTTGGAATCCACATTACTGCAAATATGAAAACATTGTAGAATCCATTAAAAAAAATGCTAAGAATGTTATCCTTCAAATGTGGATTACATGACCATCTTAGATCATATGACGTACGTCGTGATTACTTCAAGATTGATACACTTAAAACTAGAAGGCAATTGACTGATCTCATATGTTTACATAAAATTATTCACGGTCAACTTGATACTACATTATGTCTTAGCAATATTAAAATAAATGTCCCCAATTCGCATTGTTTAAGACGCCATAATTCTTTTCACCTGAATACATTTATAAATAATATCGCCTACTTTAGCCCTCTGACCCAGATGTGTCGACTATATAACAAGATAGAGTGTGCTGAAATAGATATTTTCGTCGATAATTTGTACGGATTCAGAAAAAAAGTTCTGGCGCTATTAAAAAATATTAGCTAATTCATTGTGTCAATTTTCTCTCTATGCATACCTCTCGTATTTCTTATGCCTCTTACCACTTGTAATAATGTATAATGTAATGTGTTACTTGAGCGAGCTTATATATGATTGTGTATTTTATTTTTATTTTTTGATGTTTTTGTTTTCTAATTGTATGTATCTGTATTTAATTGTATGTATCTGTATTTAATTTTGTATCTTTATTTAATTGTAGATTTTTGTAATTGTAGAATAACTGAGTTTTTATAAGTGGATCGTTCTCACGTAAGTGTGATCATCTGTAAAACCCAGTATAAATAAATAGAAAGTGAAATAAAAACATTTCGACCGTAAAGGACACAAAAATTAGAAATAACCTATTACAAACGATTCAATTACTAGAAGATGCGTGGAAATGGAAAATAAATAAAAAAAAACAATTTCCAAGAACAAATTATTGAACTTCAGCAGAAAGTTATCATCGAGCTTGAAAAAAATAATGAACAAAAATCCTATGCAATGGTTCTAAAAGAAAGAACTATTCAAATCCAAGAACCCAAAGTTGCAGTCTTAATCACCGCTGAAGGCAAAGAAACATCCGAAAACATAAAAAGTATTATCACAAAAACAATAAAAGCGTCTAACCTAGGACTTGGAATTAACGGAATAAAAAAAGCAACAAACAATAAAATTATTATGACCTTTTCGAATAAAATAGATGTTGAAAAATTGAAAGCAGAAATAAATAAAAATAAAAATGGAATATCTGCAGAAGAATTAAAAAAGAAGAGGCCATGCATGATTATCAAAGGTGTCGGAGGGGAGTATAACGAAGATTTTTTTTTAAATGACCTTATTCTCCAAAATAGTGAACTAAATGATGTAACAAATGAATCCATAAAAGTAACAAAAATATTTAAAAACAGAAAAAGTGATCAACTCCGTAATGTGATAATAGAAACAACAGGCTCAATCCGAAAGACTTTACTAGAAAAACAACGAGTTAACCCTTAAATGCATGATTTATTTATTTTTCTGGAAAAAAATATATTTGGTAGATATGTACATGCATATGCAAGTAAAAATAAAGATAAAAAATTGTAATTTTTTAATGATATTTGATTAAAAAAAACAATTGAACAAGATTTACAACACCATGTTTTTAATAGAAATTAATATGAGCAATTTAAAATAAAAAAAACCTTAAACAATTTCTCAAAACTAATAAGTGTACCGGAAAAAATACGAGTTATTACATATAAGTATTTTATTATTGTATCTACTTACCTAAGAAAATCAAAATAATAACAGCAAAACAAAACTGTAATTCTAACCTCCAACCAATTTTCGAGAATATTCACTTTGTTAAAGAAAAAGTGACATTTGACATTCGCGAAAGAAAAAAAGGTGATGCCACTCGATAAAATATATTACCGTGAACTTGATAATTCTAAAACGGCATGCATTCAGTATACACCAAAGAGTTGAAGGTGGTTTGAACGGTATGTTGCAGTTTTGCAACAATATGCATTTAAGGGTTTATAGGCTTTGTACGAACACACATCGCAGATTGCAATCCCCTGATGCATTGCTACAACTGTCTGGATTTGGACATACATCCCTAAAATGCCTGAACAAAATGAACAAGCCCAGATGCATACACTGTGCAAAAAACCACAAATTTAGTGAATGCGAAAAAACCAAAGATACAGTCAAATGCTACAACTGCGACAAAAACAATAATTTATTCGGAACAAAAAACAATACTGAACATAGTGCTAATAGCAAAAAATGTACTTACCGAAAACGAATGTTTATCATAGCACAACAGAGAATCGATTATAAATAAGTGATGGATGATTTTCTAAGCGAGGAAATTGACAAATTAACAGATGTTTCACAGCACATTTTCGAAGATTCACAACAATGTAGCGATCTACTAAAAAAAGTTCCAAGTGCTTTCATTATTCTGCACCAAAACATCAAAAGTTTAAAAAAAACCTATATGAGTTTGTATTTACACTAAACCTTCTTGAAACATTAACGGACCTCATTGCTTTAACAGAAGCGCGCTTAAATATAAATAACGCTGCCACACTGTACAATATTCCGAATTACCCATACTTTTCGTCAACTACCTATATTAATAAAACCAGTGGTATCGCGGTGTTCATTCTAAATAAATATAACAATGTTACTGTCACAGATATTAAAATGCAATTAGCAAACTGTTTAAAACTGAGTGGAAAAGTGAAAGAAATTACGTATCATATTATTGCTATCTACCGGACGCACGCGTGCGCACGGATCGAATCTCACTAATTTCATTATAGAAACAAAAAAAATATTACTGAATCTAAAAAGTACCTTTAATATTATTGTTGGTGACATCAACATTAATATTGGACACTGGGCACAAAGCAAAACGAAAAATGATTATACAAATGTAATGACTTCCCTAAATTATAAATAATGCAACACGAAATATCAGTGTACAAATCCCTTCCTGTATCGATCACATATGGTGCAACTCAAATAACACTGAAAAAAACATGTCGATATTATTGAAAACCAGCATAACTGACCACTACACATATATATTCGTTAACAACATAGACAAAAAAAGTACAAACCCCAACAAAACTGACAAAAAAAAAACAATAAAAAAAAAATTGAAATTTGAAAACTTTTGAAAAAAATTTTAAGATGGAAACCTGGGCATCAATAATTGAATCGAAAAATCAAAATACTTGTGCGGAGAATTTCGAAACTATTTTCCTAAATCACATAAACCTTTCTACGCAAATAGGTGTCTCTAAAACAAAATCTAAACCCAGATTAATAAAGCCATGGATAACCCATGGATTAGTGATTTCAATCAGAATTTAGGAAAGATACTATCACCAGTCTAAAAAATTCCCTAACGACGAAAAAATCGCTACTTTCTACAAGAAATACCGAAACAAACTTACGCTTTTAATTAGACTGACAAAAGAAAAGTATTTTCATGATAAAATAAAAAATGCTGGTCAAGACAGCAAAGAGTTCTGGAAAATTATCAAAACAAAAACCAACAAAAGCACAAAACAAAATTTTCCAAAAGAAGTTCTCATCAAGGAATCAATACTGACACAGAAAAAAAACCAAAGATATTAGAAGAACGAGATGTGCTATGAGCAGTTCATACTGTGTGGAATTGTTTTGCCGAGTGTCGCCGGTTTTGTTCACCAATACTGCACACCTTCGCTTACGCTAAGTTATCCGCACTAATACATAGAACAAATTTCTGTGCGTACACGTCCCGATACCGTTCAAAGTACCCTAATTAGGTAGTACTCCACCTACGGTCCGGCGGCCAACATAGCATATCTCGTTCTTCTAATATCTTTGAAAAAAACCCTAAACTTTGTGGTGATATCTTTAACGATTATTTTGTTAATGTCGGCGCTAATCTTGCTATTAATATTATCCTAGACAAAAACAAACTCAACAACCAGAGCTAAACACAACTTTTGAAGAAGGTTTCGACACATTTGCCTCAGTAACTGATAAAGAAGTTGAAAACGCTATAATAAGTTTACGAGGATCAGCAAGCCCTGGCTACGACAACATAACTGTAAAAACATTAAAAACTTTATGTGAGATAATCAGCCTCACATCCAACGAAAACCCTGGTGAACTTTATGAAATGGTCCGACTTTCAGTTAAAGGAATGAGGTAAAATAAGAGATATCATAATGGGCCTACGGCTTTAATGCTCACGGGAACAACACCTCTAATCGAGTGACAGCTGTTTTGATCTGCTCCCGAAATTAATAGTTATAATTGTTAGTTAGTGTTTGATTCGTCAGTGATTGTCCAGTGAATAGATAATTGTCAGTATCTTAGCAACGAAAAAATTAACTGCACATCGCAAGTCATCCAAAAGGGTAATAAAGGCACTATTTGACCCACACAGTCTACCAAAATGGCAAATTCAGAAAAAAATCTGAGAAGCAAAGGGCAAACGATAACAACTAACCTTACATCTGTGCCCTACGTTTTAAACATTTATAATCTGCTGGAAAAAATGGAGATGAAGATGGAAAAAAATTGGAAGTATTCAAAAAAGCTATAACAAAAAAAATGGACGAGGAAAATCTAGAAAGCAGAAGTATAAGAGACGTACAAGAGATATATAGAGGAATAATAAAGAGCCTGGAAGTCAGATTGGCAGAAGTGGAGCATAAAACAGACACCCTTGAATTTGCAGAGATTTCAGAAAGAGAGGAAGCAGAAACGGTTGAACGGGTGGCCGCAGTCACAGGTGTCGAATTAAAAGGCGATGACATTCTCGATATCAAGAAAATTCCGGACTGACTACCTGGAGTCCCCCCAAAACTCCAATTCAGATTTACTAACCCCCAAAAAAGATGACAGATTCTACTGAACAAAAAGCAACTAAACACAACACAAGGAAACGGATTCCAGAAGATTTTTGTTAGTCAAATCCTTGGTCCCTATTTTAAAGATCTTCTGTGGAGGTCTAAAACAGAGACAAAAGAAATGGGCTTCAAATATGTCTGGTAAAATAATGATTAGGAAAAATGAAGGTGATAGGCAAATACACTAAATTAAACATTCGGTTGATCTTAAAAAAACTGATTAGTTTCTTTGATTGGGAGCCATTGTATGCTCATCCAACGAGACTTAGTAAGGTTCGAAGCGTTTTGCAATGAAAAGAAAATTTACCTAAGTTACAACAAATGTAAACAAATAAGCTTTACTAAAAATCATAACGCTATCATACACAATTATTATATTGGTAACTATTCACTAGAGCGCGTATACTGTATAAGAGATCATGGCGTACATTTTCATTCTAAACTTAATTGGGATGCGCACATTAAAAACATTGTGAATAAAGCTTATTGCATGCTAGGCTTTGTTAAATTGAAAACCTGAAACTTACCTTCTGCTTTACTATACACTGGTCCGTTCTCAACATGAATACTGCACCTCCATATGGAATCCACTTTACGGTATCTATAAAGAACTAATTGAAAGTATCCAGAAGAAATTTCTGCGTTACCTCAATCGCAGAATGAGCGCACCTAAACGGGGATACACAAATATGCTCTCGAAATATAACGTCTCCACTATTACTAACCGGCGAACATACCTTGACCTAATGACCTTGTACAAAATCTGTAACAACTTTATCGACTGTCCTGGCTTACTCAATCTAATAAACTTTAAAATACTATCCAGAACGACTAGTCTTAACGACTTATTCCATATTAGCCGGACGCGCACAAATGCTGATGTCAGGGATCTAATAAGAAGAATGTGCGAATATATTTTTTAATACATATGGTACTTTAAGTAGGAAATTTAAGTCTGTTTTCCTATTAAAAAAAAGAAAACTTGTACATACATCATTCACTATACTCTTTAAGTACTTTTTTTTAAACAAACTCCTGTCAAATATTAATAATGATTTATCTCTAAGCTTGTATGAAAAAATATTTGTACTCTCTTATTTGACATTGAGCATTTTCTATATAAAAAATATTTTTTTAATATACTTTTTCCCTATTTAAATTTTATTTTATATTTATTTATTTAACGCTCAGAGGGCTTTTACATGTAGGTGGTACAATTTCGATGACAGACAATTTTGAAACATGAGAAAGATAATAAAAATAAAAGATATTAAAAAATTACATAATATGCAAGAAACAAAAATAAAAAGAACATAAATTAAAAAACACAGCGATTTTACTGGTTTACAAAAATACAACTTCCATTTAGGAATAGTTTTGAAATAAATCTTTTACGTGATCCACAAAATTCGCAAGGTTAATATTAAATAAATCGACATCACCTAAGTAGTATTAATTTATATACTTTATAGTTATGTCCATTTCTCCATTGGCTTTTCGTTTTTCAAGTTCTGTCCGAATGTCCATTAGGTGCTTTTGCTGTGCCGGGGTCAAATCAGAGTAAATGCGTACATTATTCTTTAAGAAATGTTTTTATCCTTGTAGTATTCTGGCTGTCACTCAACTCGCGGACTATATAAATAGTCATCAATATTATGTATTTTTTATTTTTATTTATTCTTAAATATATTTGTATTACAATGGTATGGTTTATTGTCCTCCACGCTAGGAGTTCACCTGTGTTGTGGAGGATATTATATTAGAGGACATATATTATAGAATAAAAAATCCTTTGACACATTGGACAATCAAACACTATTAGTAACAATGGAGGAATGTGGTATTAGAGGTCCATCAAATAATTTGTTCTAAATTTCCTTTTATATAGAAAAGTTAAAGTTAAAATTGACGGAAAATTAAGTGAAGAAATGACCGCAAATACTGGAGTGGCAACAGGGTCGATATCGGGGCCTACGTGTTATATAATGCAAGTAAACAGTCTACCAAATACTGGAGTGGCAACAGGGTCGATATCGGGGCCTACGTGTTATATAATGCAAGTAAACAGTCTACCAAATGCAGAAAAATGTTTGAAATGTTATCTGTTTGCGGACGATACATGCATTATATGCGCTGACAGAGATCCAGAAAAAAATCAAGAATTCCTACAAGCAGATCTAAACAACATAATTAAATTGTCCCACGACAGCGGAATTATTATCAATGCAAATTAAACTAAATACATGCTTATTCATTCACCACATGGATATTGTAAGACCCAGGAACTGTGTATAAAAAGTCATACATAAGATTGTTGGCATACAGAAAACCAATCTTTGCAATGTAAATGCTCAAATATAGAGAAAGTCTACCAATATACATACCTCGGTCTTACAATAGATTGACACTGTCAACTCACATTGACAACATATGTAATAGATTATTTCCGTATTTGTGAAATTTTACTTCCTAAAAAATATTGTTGGCAAAAATATATTATACTTTATATATAATGCATTAGCTGAATCAATTAAAGGATACGGATTCAATAGCTATAGATTAAAGTACAAAACGTACTTAAATAAAATAGAGCAAATACAACTCCGTTTTCCAAAATTGATAGTAGGCAAAAAAAACTCCTATTATGTGAAGGCGATTATAAAAAAATGTTTTCATTGTGTAACGTCCTCCCCATACGTAATAGGGTAGATTAACTATTAACGCTGGATGAACTCTGAAACACAATTCAAAAAACCTATTAACCTAAATTACCCTACTAAACATAGAGAAGCAGAAATGTTTATAATTAATAAATCACAAAATGTGTACTGAGATAAAAACAAATGGGCATAAAATCTCTGAAATATTGAATGCATTACCTGAAGACATAAAAAGAGAGACTTTTATCTTTAAAATAAAAACAGTTCTTTCTACCTCCGTAGAACATGAAAACGTAGACCTAAGTATAACTGAATGTTTAATACCTAATATGTAATATGTAAATAGACAGAGTACCGTACCTAGAAGATGGACGTCGTAGAGATCAAACTTAGTTTTAGTATAATGCATCACGTAATTTTTTTTAATATATTGTAATTTAAATCTAAATCCAATCATCAAGATTACACGTCTCAATTATCAAGATCACGATAAATAAAAAAAATTAACGATAATACTTTTGTATATTGAAACATTGTAAAAATGAGAGATTTCTTACAATCAAACTGAATACTACTCAGTTTTATAAGACACAGTGTAAAATACAAATGTATAAACAACTGAATACATAAATCATTTAAGAAAAAAAAAGATAAGTGAAGTTCCGATTTGAACACATCTAAAACACAATAATAAGTTTTAACACTGTGCCACACACCGTCGCCACTTTCGCGGGAGTGAGCCCGCAACGCTTGTAACGAGAACTGCCGCAAGTCAATCTAAACTAAACACTGACTCGTCAATTCCCCGATGACAATCCCCGACCGCATAGCTAATTTAAGTTTTAGGTAACACATCTTCAGCAGTCTTTTTTCACCAGAGGCTTTAGTTTCCAGTGTACACTTGTTTGACATTTGTTTCGTACGGTTCGCGGGACGAAACTTGACGCAAAGCCGACGGGCGTCCAACATGGCGGCCCAACATTGCGGGCTTAGCATCGGGCGGCATCATTAGGGGTAGCTAGAAAACCTTACTAGGTAAGATTGTATCACTAGTTACTTCTTACTTCTTGCAATCGTAACATTAGCTAAGACGGCAAGACTATAGACGCATTGCGGAGGTAAAAAAGACCTACTAGCTTTACAGTCCCAATTTCCTCAAACCATTGGGATTACAAGAGGACTATTTTAAGGGTGAAGAAAAAAAAATAAGACATAAGAAGGTGAGGAGTTTAACGAAAAACAGTTTATTAACTTAAAATCGAATATCAGAATAACGTGAAATTCCAAAATTGAACACTTAAATGCTCACCTCCATTTAGGAATAACTTACTTTAACAACCTTCTTTTGTAAATCATCAAAAATATACATAAATTCAGGTTTAAATTAAAAAAAACAATATGACTCAGTTATTATTTGATATTTTTTAAAGCTTCTTTTTCATTTTCGATAAATCCGTGTTTTCTTATTTTCTCCATATTAGTATTAAATTATTTGTACGTATTCATTATTTGAGCTTAAATTACCTCACCAAACACAAGTACTTGTTTCTTTATGGATAGGCACAGTTATTATCACTTTTAACTAAAATACACTGTGAGAGGTGGGAATGTGAAGGAGATTAGAAAGTACCTGGCTGTTCAGGTATGGTCACCAAACACGCCTAAAGCCATTTCAAGCAACGGAAATGTTGCGATTCTGAATGGCGATATTCAGATTAGTTATCTGCGACATGTCTTTGTTTTGGTAGTGTTCTTTTTCAGTGTCTTTCCTATACAATAGTCTTTAAACTATATGGAAAAATTATTATTGGAAATTAATTAATTCTCGAAATAACCTAAAAACATTTTTAGGTTATTTTGAGAATGCTGTAGATGAAATTACTCAACCCTCAAATCTCTCATATTATTAACAGAATTATAATATTTACATCAATATTTTTAAAAACAATTACCTCATTTACATAAACATCAAGATTTTATAGTGGTTCTACGAATTTGCAAATACATATTCGTTTTTATTGTCATGATAAAATTATCATTTTGTGGCTTGAAGCGTTTTACCATAAATTAAATAAATAACTTTAGAATTAATTATTTTTTTATTTATAATACTGTCCAAAATGTACGATTGGGTTCAAAACTAGTTTAAGCATTAATCTCAAATAAATACGAAAATTATTATGAAAAGTTTTTTTCCTTTTTTACCTATCGTCAATTTTTCAAATACAAATTGTTTTTTAATCTTTTACGCTGCTGGCGAAGGACGCAGCTCGCTGAAATCTATTCGCGAAAATGTGGCTTACAACAAATTTGTATGTGATTACAAAAATGTAAGCAAACATTGTGGGAGTACAAGTAAATCAAAACCGCCCTTGCAAGGTCAACCTTCGAACAAAAGCTCGCCGAAATAACATTAGGAATTTAATTATTCTGGCAGGGGAAAATATTATTTTACGGGTGAGCATTAAACTCATAATATGGAGAAAGCGTGGAGCCAAAAGTTGGTACAACCTTCATATTAATATTGTGAAGATTGTATTTTAACATTATATTTTAAGGTTAAGAAGACTCGATTTATCATCGCAAGATTCACTTCAAAGTTGTGATCGTTTGTATCAAATTATGGAGATGCAACGATATACTATTGCTCCACACACGTCTATGTCGACTTTGCAGATGCTATGTGGAAGGTCTTTTTAAGAAAGAAAAGAAGATGAAGTTCAGAAGGATATCTGGGTGTGTCCAGGAGTGACGGTGGGTGCGGTGCGAGGTGTTGGTTACCCTACCAAATTGAAAGATATTACGATCATGAGTTTTTTACTTCATACGATAAAAATAAAATTGTCAAAGGGGATAAACCACCACATAATCCTGTCTCGGCATAAGCTAATTGCTTATTTATTTGTACTCCTCTGTTATTGACTATCTGACTCTTGACATGACCCGATTCAAGTATTTCATTCGCTCGGTCTTCCTCGGGCCACCTTGACTTCTTCTACCATTATCTTTCTCGTCAAAATCTTCTCTTTACACTCCTTTTTATCGTTCATCTTCTCTACACATCCAAACCATCTAAGCTTTCCGTTCTAAATCTTGATTACTAATTGTGCTTACATGAGCCTTTTGTTTTTGGTTTCTATAGGTAGGTACATAAGAAACTCATTTCGGATAACTTTATTATTCAAATTTTGTCTTCATGTATTCTCATTGTAGATACTTGTGCATTTGTATTTTTACTTGTAATTTTGTACATCATAATAAGGTATATTCTATAGTAAAAAAACGTTAAGTAAAAATAAAAATTCAAACGCTGGAGTACAGATCATGTTGTTATTGTACATTTGAAGCAGAAAATTATAAACGACAGTATTAAGCCAAATAATGTATACATGGATATATGCATAATCATATTTTAACTTCAAAATTTGCAATATTTGTATACCTACTTGTATTAAAATCAAATATTTTCTGCAAATCCAGTCTTCAACTGGATATGGAGAAAATGCGACCTTAATAGGGCTCAATAGCCCGCAAATGACCAGAACGCTTTGTTTCCAGCATGGGCATTGGGCAGGCAGCCAGCATTTCGCTGATCTGCAAGTGGTGCTCCAACTTTGTCCTATTTACGATCCTTTTGCATTCCTTTGCCATTTTTTTTATATGCTGATCTGTTTTCCGACGTTCGAGATGTGTTGTAGACTCAGTATGCCGCGTTTTTTCGTCGAACTGCTTTTGAGCATTATCGACTGAACTACGACTTTGAGCTCACACCAGCTATTTAACCGAGGTGTATCGAACATGAAAAATGATTTTATTGCATTTAATATCAATTGCGGCTAAAGTTGCACACCTGCAAGTTTGATGACCCCTTTTTCTAAATCATAATATTTACCAGTTGAAAAATGCACCAATCTCTTACCAGGCGGCAAAACGACTGTTTTCAAAAACGAAATTAAAATATTGACAAAGCCAAAAAGCTGTTACTGGGCAAAATATCATTCGCACCACAAGGCCTGCATTTGAAAACTTAAACATGTTTTTGCAAGCTGACGTCACACAAACGCTTGTAGGAGATATAATAAATAGCCCATTAAAACAAAATATTGGAAGATTCACGTTTTAAAACTACGCCGGTAATAACGCGATCTGTTCGTACAATTTCTGAGTGTCAACTGAAAGCTGTATTCACTTCTGTTCCTCCATCACGGCACAATCATTTTAAAGATTACAACTTGCAGAAGTTCACTTTTGCCCCGCTACCGTTTTAACAAACTTCATCCAAGACCACCTTCATCTATGGGAATCGTGCTATATGGGCTTTTCTAGAAGGAAGCGCAAGATATAATTTCCTAAA
The DNA here is from genome assembly GCA_026573805.1 of Hesperophylax magnus. Lineage (NCBI taxonomy): Eukaryota > Metazoa > Arthropoda > Insecta > Trichoptera > Limnephilidae > Hesperophylax > Hesperophylax magnus. The sequence goes on from JAIUSX010000011.1 coordinate 26,839,708, forward strand.
ACCAGTACCAATCGGACAGCCTTGCGGTGAGGTTACGCCAAAAGATGTGATACGGGCAACTGCTCCAGTCGACACGTTTCACGGGAGACGCTGATGGCGGACATAGCTAGTTATATTTAATCGCTGGTCATCATATCAATCTCTCACTTATTTAAAATTCTTTCCTACGAGTTGTATGGCGCCCGTTTCGGTGAATCAGGTCAGATATTTATGTTATACTCAATGTCACACTTTTAACTATTAATGCTACTTTAAAATTCCTTCCGTGCTATCAATTCTTCGACACCCCTTGAGTTCATAAAAAATCTTGTTATTTGAGAGTCTCTAGCCCTATTTGTTATAAATAAATATAAAATTAATCATCGTACCTCTTTTATTCAATAACAAAGCAATCCTCATTGTCTTTTACTAATCATGTTACAATGGCCCTAGAGTGGTTGATTTTGTACGTGAGATTATTGCATTACACTGGCGACCAATCGAGTCTAAATTATTATTAGCCTAATTGTCGCAGTTACAAACTATGTGCAACGAGCTTGTATCTAACATGAAAACATGATATTATTGCATTAAATATTATAAAATTTGCCATTTGAAAAATGCAACAAAATATTCGGTTACTAGGCGATTCAAGCCGGAAAAAAAAGAATATTGAACACCTGACGCTGACTCATACAAACACCTACGTTTAAAAGAGTAAACAAATTTTTTTGTTTGATGTTATTGCTGTCAGAAATTATAAATACCCAGTTAAAACAAAATATTGGTCACTAAATTTTAAAAATTAACACGAGTGGACGGAACACCTCCAGTTAAAACGCGATCTGTTAATTATAATTATAAATTCCTGAGTGTCAACTAAAATCTGTAGTCGCTTCTGTTCCTCCATCACGGCACAATCATTTTAAAGATTACAAATATTTCTAACGAGCTGTTTACGGCCGGCACTCTATCAGCTGAGCCAGACGCATCTGTCATCATTACAATAATGGGGCGTCTCCGTGTGCCGGCTCTTATAAACAAATGCTCACTGCCGGTGATGACCTAAAGGCTGGCCAATCCCTGCTGCATTGATGCTGAAAACCTAGAGGACGGCCAATTCTTCCTGGCTACCGACTGAATTAGCCATTGATGCTGAAAACCTAGAATCCGGCCAATTCTTCCAGGCTACCAACTGAATAAGCCATTGATGCTGAAACCCTTGAAGCCGGCCAAATCTTCCTAGTTACCAACTGAATAAGCCATTGATGCTAAAAACCTAGAAGCCGGCCAATTCTTCCTGGCTTCCAACTGAATAAGCCATTGATGCTGAAACCCTAGAAGCCGGCCAATTCTTCCTGGTTACCAACTGAATAAGCCATTGATGCTGAAAACCTAGAAGCCAGCCAATTCTTCCTGGCTACCAACTGAATTAGCCATTGATGCTGAAAACCTAGAGGCCGGCCAATTCTTCCTGGTTACCAACTGAATTAGCCATTGATGCTGAAAACCTAGAGGATGGCCAATTCTTCTTGGCTACCGACTGAATTAGCCATTGATGCTGAAAACCTAGAAGCCAGCCAATTCTTCCTGGCTACCAACTGAATTAGCCATTGAGCTGAAAACCTAGAATCCGGCCAATTCTTCCTGGCTACCAACTGAATAAGCCATTGATTGTGAAACCCTTGAAGCCGGCCAATTTTTCCTAGTTACCAACTGAATAAGCCATTGATGCTGAAAATCTAGAAGCCAGCCAATTCTTCCTGGCTACCAACTGAACAAGCCATTGATGCTGAAACCCTAGAAGCCAGCCAATTCTTCCTGGCTACCAACTGAATTAGCCATTGATGCTGAAAACCTAGAGGCCGGCCAATTCTTCCTGGCTTCCAACTGAATAAGCCATTGATGCTGAAACCCTAGAAGCCGGCCAATTCTTCCTGGTTACCAACTGAATAAGCCATTGATGCTAAAAACCTAGAAGCCAGCCAATTCTTCCTGGCTACCAACTGAATTAGCCATTGATGCTGAAAACCTAGAGGCCGGCCAATTCTTCCTGGTTACCAACTGAATTAGCCATTGATGCTGAAAACCTAGAGGATGGCCAATTCTTCTTGGCTACCGACTGAATTAGCCATTGATGCTGAAAACCTAGAAGCCAGCCAATTCTTCCTGGCTACCAACTGAATTAGCCATTGATGCTGAAAACCTAGAGGCCGGCTAATTCTTCCTGGCTACCGACCAAATTAGCCATTGATGCTGAAAACCTAAAAGCCGGCCATTTCTTCCTTGTTACAAACTGAATTAGCCATTGATGCTGACAACCTAGAGGCCAGCCAATTCTTCCTGGCTACCGACTGAATTGGCCATTGATGCTGAAGCCTAGAGGCTGGCCGATTCCTGCTGGCTACCAATTGAACTGGCCACTGCTCCAGCATATAACTATTTCTTGTGAATTGGGTTGTCTGTAAAAAATAGGAAGTACCTATAAGCTACACCCCTTTGTACGTTCTGTATACCAGTACCATACTTGTAATTAAAATGTGAATTTTGATTCGAATCGTCTTTCTTTTATGATGGTTTGGATAGAACACCTCACGGTGTTTTACTTAAATCATTACCCAGGTTGAGGACTGATGTGTGCCGGTACTTATTATTTACAGTATTTTCTTGTGCAGGCAAACACGTCCCGTACAGAGCTGTTTACTGCCGGCACTCAATCAGCTGAGCCAGACGCATCTGTCATCATTACAATAATGGGGCGTCTCCGTCTGCCGGCCCTTATAATCAAATGACCATGCCGCCGCTGAATTGCTGCAGGCTACCGACTGAACTGGCCAGCGCTGCTGACAACCTATAGGCTGGCTACTTCCTCCTGGCTATCGACTGAATTAGCCACTGATGCTGAGAACCTAGAAGCTGGCCAATTCCTCCTGGCTACCGACTGAATTAGCCATTGTTGCTGACAACCTAGAGGCTGGCCAATTCCTGCTGCTGCCGATTGCTGGTCATTGATGCTGACTTCTGACAACCTGGAGGCTGGCCCATTCCTCCTGGCTACTGACTGAATTAGCCACAGATGCTGAAAACCTAAAAGCTGACGAATACCTGCTGGCTACGGACTGAATAAGCCAGTGCTCCTGATCACCTAGACGCTGGCCAATTCCTCCTGGCTACCGACTGAATTAGCCACAGATGCTGAAAACCTAAAAACTGACGAATACCTGCTGGCTACGGACTGAATAAGCCAGTGCTCCTGATCACCTAGACGCTGGCCAATTCCTCCTGGCTACCGACTGAATTAGCCACCGATGCTGACAACCTAGGGGCTGGCCAATTCCTCCTGGCTACCGACTAAATTGGCCACTGATGCTGACAACCTAAAGGCTGTCAAATTAAAATTTATTAAAATATATTTTTTCAGCAAAAAACAAAGGCTTTGAATTATAAAGAATTTTATATGACAAGTTTTGTAAATTTTTTTGTGACACTTTCTCATCGGGGATATGTATTCTTTTTTAATTATCCCACAGCCAAGTGCGGGAGTAGGTAGTACCCAAAATTACTATCCTCCTTAAATTAGCTTAAATACTTGACATATCATTTTGAGATTATAAAGAGTGAAATAGCTAGCATATCAACTAAACAAGACGCCAAAGCAAAAACAAACCTGGAAGCTTATATTAAAATTCTTGAAGAAAAATGGACGGAAGAAAAAACAGAAATGATAAATAAGATACTTTCTCTACAATCCAAACTGATTGAAAAGCTCGAGAAAAAAATTGAAAATCCGAGTATTATGGGAGGAAAAACTTACGCAAGCAAATTAAAAGAAATCCCGGAGTCTAAATATTCACTTATTATAAAAAGTGAAAATGACAACATGACTGCAGACGTAATAAAAGACCAAATTATCAAAAAAATTAAAATTGCAAATTTGGGAATCGCTGTAAATGGAGTACGTAAAGCCGCACAAAATAACGCAGAGAAATTGACAGAAGAAATTAACAAAACACTTAAAAAACAGATGGTCGCAGAAGAATTAAAAAAGAAAAAACCAAAAATTTTCGTTAGAAACTTACAAGCAGATTTATCTGAAGAAGTAATAATTGAGGCCTTAAAAACACAAAATGAAGGTATAAAAGATATTATGGAAAATAACCAAAAAACACGATAAAATTAATAAAAATGTTCAAACCTAAAAATCAAAATGGACTTACGAACGACATATTGGAAACAAGCGGACAATTAAGGACGAACCTCATCGAAAGGGAAAAAAATAATATTGGATTCAACAGAACACGTGTAGAAGATGCAAACCCTATAACGCAGTGTTTCCACTGTCTTAAGTTTGGACATACGGCAATCAAATGCTTCAACAAAGAAAAGAGTGGAACGTGTTTGCATTGCGCAAAGGACCATGAATGGAAGGAATGTACAAATAAAAATGAAGAAGAAAAGTGCAGCAATTGTATCTTCCAAAACAAAAATCTCAAGATGAACCTAAATACTAACCATAAAGCAAATAACCCAACCTGCCCCTACTTCAAAAAGATGATGTTTATCGCCCAAAGTCGTATAGAATATGACTAGGTATGTTAGTACTTTAAAAAAATTTATATATAAAAATGAAAAATAAAATTATCACCTTCTCCTAAAAATAATATTTTTTATATTTTACTTCTCAAGTACAAACTTTTCATATCCATGCGAAAATTACCACTAAACATATATTTAAATGTATTGTCCTATTACCAAAGTGTTAACAAGAGCATACTGAAATTTATTCTAATGCTCCAATATACTTATTGTACTCATATATGTAGAGGTATTATATTCGTGGTCCTACTTCATGTTTATCTACTTATATGTTTATTTAAATTCTTACAACATGTTTATAAATTATTGCTGCAATTTAAAATATTATTTAAAATGGCGAGTTAAACGGAGAATTTGACATCTCTGAAATCGCTTATGAACGCACACAAAGTTTTGAGAACTGGATTATCAAAAAACATGTTTCGGGAAATAATAATTTAACTGCAATCAACTTAAATATTCGATCCTAATCAAAATATTGGGATACGTTTCTTGTCGTAATCTCTAGCTCTCTGAGTTATATTGATATAATCACGCTTTGTGAAACGTCGATTAATGAAAATGATATACATCTATACAAAATATTGGGATTTAGTTCTCATTACTTTTGTCGAAAAAACAAATCGGGAGGCGGGATTATTTTATATGTGAAAGATCATCTAACGTTTGAACAAATTAACATAATGCCAACAAAATTTGAATGTGTCTACGGAACTATTTCTGTCAAAAAACATAAGCGTATACATATATTGGCAATATACAGACCACCTAATTCAAATAAAAAAATATTTCTCGAAGAGATAGATGTAATATTGGGAAATATTGAAATTAAAGAATCCGTTATGGTACTTGGGGATACGAACATAAACTTATTAAATTATCAGGAACTAATTGTAATGCAATATGAAAACATTATGGCTAAATTTGGATTTTTAAAATGTATTAATGACGTGACCCGTGAAGCCATACTGACTAACTATGTAACGGCTACATGTCTAGATCATATCTATGTAAGAGAGAGAGAGACAAATGAAATCAGCTCATGTGTATGTGAAACTATAATAGCGGATCACTACCTCATTGCAACAACGATGCGTTTCTCTACCTATGAGGCAGGTACCACCAATAAAACGCACCATACGAAATATACTGTAATATCGGAAAAAAAAGTCGACCTACTTATTGAAATCACTGATTGGAATGAAATACTAAACATAACGGAACCTAACTTAATTTATGAAGAAATTAAATCGAAATTCAAATATATTTACGAAAAAAGTACTGAAACAAAATCAAATACAAATAAACAGCGTAATAACCAAAAGGGCTGGATAAATTAAAATCTCATTGAAAATATACAACTACGTGACACATTATGGAGAAAATGGAAAAACAGGCCTAACAATAAAATATATGAAATCGAATTCAAGAAATACAGAAATAAACTAAATAACAAAATATTAAATACAAAAAAAATATACAATAATAACAAATTTAAACATTGTTTCAAGGACATTAAAAAAACATGGAATGAAGTAAATCAAGTATTGGGTAGGAAAAATAAATCCGATTGTGACGAAGTCATATCTAAATATTTCTTAAATTCCCAAACTGCGGATGTGGTGGCAGAAAACTTTGCAAAATTCTTTGACGAGGGTGTAAATCAGTTATTGCACGAATGCAATGTTCGAGCGTCTGAGTTGAAGCAAGAACATTTGCAACATTCAATGTACCTACCAAGAGCTAATGCAGAACAAACTGAATGCATTATCGGAAGAATGAAAAATTCAAAGACACCGGGCGTGGATCTAATTCGCATGTATGATCTAAAAAAACATGTTAAATTATTTGGTCCTATAATTACTCACCTAATTAACAGAATTATTGACACAAGTCACATTCCAGCTGAACTAAAATGCAGCATCATAAGGCCCATTTTTTAAAATGGAGATCACACCGTAATAAATAATTATATGCCTATTTCCTTATTACCCGCATTAGAAAAAATATTAGAAAAATATATATCTATAAATTTGGATAGATATTTAAATAATTTGGGCATTATTGATGAATGTCAGTATGGCTTCCAAAAACAAAAAAGCTGTGATAAATTGCTCGAAAAATTTTCCAATTATATAAATTCAGAGCTTAACTCAAAAAAACATGTACTAGTATTATTTATTGATTTCTCAAAAGCTTTCGATACACTCAGCCATACACAATTAATCAAGGTACTCGAAATCATAGGAATCCGTGGTAAACTCCTATCATTTTTCAAAAACTATTTAACAAATAGAAAAATGTATGTAAAGATTTTGAATGTAATGAGTAATTTTAGATTTATTAAATCAGGGGTGCCACAAGGGTCAATTTTAGGACCAAAATTATACATTATATATGTAATTGCCATGTCTAAACTTTTTAAAATAGCCCGTAGATTCATTTTTGCTGATGGTACTGCACTAGTTGTCTCTAATGAAAACCCTGAAATAGCTATTCAAGAATTACAAATTGACTTTAACGAGCTACTTAAATGGTCTCATGATGTAGGACTTATTATTAATGTCAAAAAAACTAAATGCATGTATATAAGATCACCGAGCTTGAAAATGTGGAACTTACCTAAAATAACTGCACATAATTTTGAATGTATACATAAAAAAATGGATAATATTTGCTGCTGTGAAAAATTTGATTTTGCAAACGAATATACTTACCTTGGCATAATCGTAGACAATAACTTTAAATGGGACAAAAGTGTGACCAAAATTTGTAACCAGCTCCGATGTTTGGCGAGTAATTTTTATAAATAAAAATTTGTATTGCCTCGATGTACTCTCAAACTTATATATCTTTCTATGGTCGAATCAATACTTAGATATGGAATTCGAACTTGGGGACACTCGAGTAATATTAATATTAAATACATTCAAAATCTACAAACTGCTATAATTTAAAAAATTGTTAAACCTAGCATTTACAAACAAAGAAACAACTTAAAACTACTGTATGGCTCTGAGGGCCTACTCCCAATTAAAGGGCTTCTCTGGTTTATTATAATTATGGATAATGCGGGAGAAAATGCGTACAAAAAGCCATTGGTGCATAGTCACAAAACAAGATTTACTGAAAAAAAGGCCTAAAAATTCCACTAATATCAAATAAGTATGGTAGCAGAACACTTGACTATTTGATACCTGTGATTTATAACAAATTTAACGAAAACTTTAACTTAAAAAATAATGAGGAACCCTGCCCTAAACTGACAAAAAAGTGGTTAATAAATGAACAAAACGTTTATCTATCCTAAACATTATATTTGGTATTAATATTTAAACTTAAGCTAATGTGTATTATGTTATAACATTAAATGGTAGAACATACAGACAAGCTGATTGTCACAGCTTTGTGGGACTACCCATATCTTATATTGTATTAAATGTAATTATATTCAATTTAATAATTAAAAAAAAAAAATAAAAAAAGTATTTTACGTATTGCCCATAAAACAAAAAATGCATGGGGTCGTCGGAAGACCCACTTGGTTACAGACGTTTTGTTTGGCATCTTGGCCTGTCAAGAGTTAATATAACAGAGGGCACCACTTCCGTTTACAACAATCTTAAACTGTACAGTCATTAAGATGATAATACTAATCAGATGGTTTCCTGTCCTAGACTGGAACTAGAAGTACTCTATAAAAGTCATTATCATGAAAGTTTTTTTTAATTTAAATATAAATAGCAAATGTGTCAATTACTTTCATAAAATATTGGTGTAATTATTTATAGAATCGTATTTACACTGTGTTTCTACATATTGAGAGATTTGAATACTTCTCTTCCAACAAGCGTCAGCTTGGGTTTGGAAGAGAAGGGTACATTACATTATTATTGTTATTTATAAGTTTTTTTTTTAATAGCGACTATTTGAACATTGTACATCCAAAACATGATATTAAATATATGTACAGTAAATTGTAGTTCTTAGTCCTCTCCTCACTAGAGTGACCTGTGCTGAGGCGGACTAAAGTTATTCGTTTCTGGTTTATTAGTTTTCTATGACGTTTTTGATGTTTTTTCAGAGTTTGTTCATCTCTCTTTTTTAATCTCTTTCAGCCAGTATTTTATTATTGATTTGTAATCATTCAAATGTTCTACTGTGGTTATTTATAAGTTGAAGCAATAATTAATAAATAATTTGAAATAATTAATTACATATACAATAAAATAAGCACACTAAGTTAATACTAGTGAAAACATTAATACCTATGCACAAATACAAATAAGGAAAGCAGATATAACTGTATCAGAGACGCCATGTTGTGGGTCGGCAAAATAACCAAACTGAAATCCAAGACGACATTCGCACATGGCAGAATTCATAACTTGTATTTTTGTCGAGTGAACACTATGCCAGCAATGCTTTTTCAGGCGGAGTCTAGAAAATCACAGTCTGGAGGAAACGTCTATTTGTGGAAATACATATCGTATTGTGGAAAAATTATTGAATTTTGTTTTAAGATTTTCTAGATTCAACTTCATTATTCTGCCATGTGGAAATCAAAAATTTTGCAGTAGTTGTTTATTGGATTTAAAAATGCTATTTACGTACATATAGTATGGGAAAATGTCATGGGAATAGCGTGAAAGCACTGCCATGAGATAATCAATAAATTTAAGGTTCTTGGGTAGATAGGGGGAAAAACGTTTTTAGCTCTATTTATCCGTTCATGGAGAGAACATGCTGAATAAATGAGTTTCGCATTTCGCTTTGTATTTTGTTTGTCTTTTATCCGTCTTGTTCTTGTAACAATCTATATTTCAAGCATGTTGAAGATAAAAGCGTTTCTACAATAACTATGTTGGTAACCCTGGCATTAAAATGAATATTCATAATATAGTTACATAAGTAACATTTAAAAAATATTGTTAAAACAACGGCAATTACTAAACTAATAAAAACAAACTTTTTATAAAATAATTCTGGCAAGTTTTTCGGCTTTTCGCCGTTTTCACGACCAACCTGTAAAACAATATAAAACACTGACAACTCGAATAAAGCGACCTAACTTTACTCTCCTCCTAATGCGTTTACGAGAGAGCCAAGAAAAAGGCATAATCTCGTCTTTATGGGGCAATTACGACATTTTTTATGTTTTTTATCATTTGCGAGCCTATTGTGAAGTACAGGAGAATAAAACTCGGTCCTATGAAGGTAATTCCGATTGTGTGACGGAATATCGAACTTTTATTACCGGAATAAAGTTACTCGTTTTTTTATGGGGGGAAATATAAAAAGCTAAAAAAGCGACGACGATGACTTTAATACGGGCCACACTGTACCGGTGAAATATGCCGCCCGGTCATTCGGGGACTTTATTGGGATTGGGATAAAGAATAACTCACATAGCTTAAACAGTTGTTTTGAATTCAAACTGTGTTGCGGCTCAGCTCTGCTTTGGATGCAGCGTTAGTTTCAACACATGCGCTTTAGATAACTCGTTAATATTGAACCGACGAATGGTGATCGAGATTTTTACGTGACGTTGTTTTCACGTACATTGACGGCCCGCGTATGTATTAATAATTACTATTCTTTTATTCCGGGCAACATACAGGGGCTGATTATTAGGACTTGATTAATTGTAACCTATAATGATAAAAAATAAGAGGAAGAAATAAAACAATTATACAACAAATAAAATGAAAAAAAAAAAATTAGTTGCATTAAATACTAAAAAGGTTTTGCAAGAAGAACAACAAAAAGATTATAATGATATATGTCTATAGCAGGTTTTCGAGCTATCATTTTTTTGTACTATAAAAGTAGCAATTGCTTGGTCGTCCCAGTATAAAAATGGATTCATCTTTGTTAGTTAGCGTTTCTTCACTAATGCTGGCGGCACTATAGAGTGGGAACATTTTCAAGATAAAAACAGTTCAATCTACCTGAAGTAAATATTTCACTGGCACCGCTCGGTAACCGAAACAGTTGTCTACAAGCGTTGTTGTATTGAACTCTTATTACATCCCATCGTGCTTTGGCAAAGTGCTTGATTGTTGCTCGGAACCATTTACATTTGCATTTGCGAGGCAAGGAAAGCTCGAAACTGCATATCTAAACCCATTTCAAGAGTCATTTAAAATCTGAAAGGTGAACATTCGCCCGGCCAATACCGAAAGTATCTTCCGCTTGTGATGGACCAAGATCTTACCCAAGAGAGACGGCACAAACTGGTATGACAGAGACATCAAAAGCACGTATGAATTGAAGGGAACTGCATTTTTGGTTAAGGATTCTTCTACCAGGAATGATCAGAGGAATTGAATAGCCCAATCGGATTACAGGAAGAGAGAAGGAGGTGCGACTTTTCACAAGACAAAGGATATGCGAAGAGAGGGGTGGAGTTAAGTTTTGATTTATACGACGTCGACCTTGAAAACATTCCCATCTAATTTTTAGGTCGACGTACTACTTAGGATCACTCAGAAATCAAGGTTGATTAACTTGACATTTTTGGGGGATTCAGAACCCTTTAAACGCCAAGAACGGGAGTGTACAACGCGAGACAGGGTTGCAACAGAGTTTTTAATCGAGAAAAAGGTTTCCGATTTCTTTAAAATTAAAAAGTAAAGATTTAACAGAATTTTAGTCTAAGTACCACAAGACTTAGCATTGTGAGTATAGGAAGAAGAAAATCCATTAAAATTAATGTCCAGAGATAAAATAAATTTATAGCTTTTTTTGCTAACATTTTCAAGTGATGTTTGGCAAATTATAACTAATTTATGTCTTTTTCGTGAATGAAAGAGACAACACCTAAGGACAGCCCCGAATAGATGAAAAACCACACCCAAAAGAAGGAGCGTACTAGAAAAAAATTGGCAATAAAATTACATATAATCAGGATAAATTGGAAATAACCGAAAGTTGGAGACAAAAAATCGCGGAATAGTGGTTGGTTCACGTAGAATAATAGGAGGGAAGTGAGTCGTCAGAGGCGAATTAAAGATAATCAAGGCTAGGCTCGCGAAAGTGTTGATATATATACCACATCATAAACAACTGTAGGCGGTAGGGAATACTACTGTCTAGGCCTAAACGAATCTACGCCTCTTGTTATTGAAGGACAATATATGAAAGGGGGTGTTTTGGCGGAATCGGATGATAAGACGTAGGTGGCGACGAAATTGAGATAATAATCAACATTAGCGGTAATGATTGCAGACCTCCAGGTCTACGTTAAATTGCGACCTCAGCCAATGGTGATTGCAGTGGGCATTTCTTGGGTTGGACTGGCTAGTACAAAGAGACATTCATCTATCAGGGTAGCTAACGACAATCATTAAAGCAATTTTGCGGACACAATAACATCGTAAAGTAAAAATTCCGGAATTCATACTTGCAAAAAACAGCGTTGACTAAAACATTATATTGAAAGCGCCCTATGGGAATCGGAACTCGCTTTTCCAGTCCGCGCCTGAATTTTGTAAGAGTGAAACAAATTTGGAGGGTTGAAATAACCAAAATGGCCTAATTAGCATGATGCAACTCTGGTCTAAATAGAAAAGGACATACAAGTCGATAAAGGTTTGAATAGCATATTTTAAACGTGATTAATGGGAAAAAACAGCTATTAATAGTTCTGATTTAGAAAAAAATAGGAGAGTTTTGGACAGTTTTTGGGAAATCGGAAAGGGAAGTTAAGAGTAAATCCGTCGCGATATTTAAAACAATTAAATTCAAAGTAGTAAAATTGTTCGATACTTCAAGATAAAATCCCGATTCAACGTAGTAAAAGTGTTCAATTTATTTTAAACAGTTTTTTGGAAGTTAATTTGCAGAGTAAACCCGTCGCGATATATTCAGACTTGGAAAATTTAGACCCAGTGTTCGATACTTGAAGATAAAATCTCAATTCAAAATAGCAAAAGTGTTCAAATTATCTTAAAGAGTTTTTAGACAGTTTTTGGAGTTTTTCGCGGAGTTTTGATCAGAACGTGCAATCGCGGCGCGTGTTGTAAGTATTGTTGATAGAGGATGTAAAGCGAAAGTATTATTAAAGAGTATTAATTTTCCTTCGGACTTAGAGAGAATTTCGAACTCTTGGGTCTAGACAGCTCGGATTTTTACAATATTCAATACCGTCACTCTGAATAGCTTCGCATTAGTTTTAAGGAGAACGGATTTTAAATAAATTTATAATTAAAATAATAAACCTAAAAGTCTTTCTCGAACAAAATAAAACGCAAGTGTTAAGATTTATTTTTAAAGATTTTGATAAAGTCTCGAATTATAAATAAATTTATAATTAAAAATTAAGATACCTTAAGGTCTTTTAAACTGTATAGGAACGCGAGTGTTAAGTTTGATCAAATCTGAGAATTATAAATAAATTTATGATTAAAAATAATATCCCTGAAGTCTCCTTGAAACATAATGAAACGATGACTGTTAGATTTCAATAACTGCTAGGTTTGGGAAGGGTGTTGATTTTACAATTAGGGGATTAACTCCGCAATTCAAATATAGATTAGTAGGAAGTGGAAAATTTTAAGTGCATACATCATGGAGGGTAGAGTAGGAAACACAACCACATTAGGAAAATCGTATTGTAAATATCTCGGAATCAGATATAAAATTTTAGGTTACCGTTTCACAATAAAATCTAGTAGTAATTATGGGACGCCCTACCTAAGTGCAAAGGTCGTGTGTTTCTCAACAGGATTTTGCTAGTAGTGGGTAGGGGCTAGGTAAGTGTTTTTATTTCCGATTGAGATGTTCCAGTTTAACCTAGAACGAGCGATGCTGACATCTGTCTACTAACAATTTCCACTAGTCCATTTTTAATATATATATAAAACCAACATGTCAATTTTTCAGGATTCCTCAACAAATCCAACATTTCCTCGGTAGTGTCATAAACCTCGCAAACCTTCACCTTATCCCTGAATTTGAACATCGATTAAACTTCATAATTGGGTGATGTTGGTAGTGATGCTGTAACACCGTATCCCACAAATACGGGCCAATCAGAAGAAATTTTTTCTCACGCTACCGTGTGATAGGGGTCGTCAACGTGGACGGAGCGGACTAATGGGATGTTGAAAACTATTCTCTCTGACGGGACCATGATGAGTGAGGGGCGTAAGAGGGGAATGAAAAATTGTGATGCCGCCTTGTGATGAACGGGAGCATGGTCCGCTGTTGGGGCGTCAAGGATGAAGATGACTCGGGATGTCTGTGAAATCCATGTGGAGGGGGTGACCACGCGGTATCTCGCGAGAATAAATCTGCAGTGCTATTACATTATTCAATGGTGTCGACCTGGAAGCTGATGTAAACCAACTGGTACGCTCCCTTAGCGGAATTATAACAGTTTCTTTGGGTCAAGTGTATGTCTGACAGCGCGTGGGAGATGAGCTTCATCAGACGAAACCTACATGACACACTTTCCGGGTTAGCATCATTATACGGAATGCAATTACTTCCCCCATCTAGATCCAGTAAAGTAGAATTTCCGGAGTTGAGGAAATTGGAAAATTTTTGGAAATGGTGTGAGGATTTAATTCGTTTTCTCTCAGGCGTGGAGGGTCCGTACAGGCTAGGGTGCCTTTATGAAATGGGCCGCCAGCTATAGGGGATAGCCCGGACACGTCGGGGTCAATGTTTGATTTCTGATCACCATTCACCGTTATTGTATCGGTTAGTGGAGGAGCCAGCGTAGTTTGAAAAAGATTTCATTCGTATAGTTTACCTTTTCTCCTTCCCCTCCCCCCCCTCACCACTCATTCCTTCCCTATAATAAGACTAAGTGTTAAGTAATTAAACTAACATATATCAGAACAGATGGAGGCGACTCCGGAGCTGAGATGACACTCTATGCATGTCGGTACAATACTACACTAATCTGTGAAATAACGAAACTATTTTGGATTTATTTAAGGTCGGAAAGATTAAAACATACAAGTCTTCTGTAGGGGACGAGAGTAGGTTAGGCGCACGGTTTTATGAGAAAAATTTTAACATTTCTAATGGTAAAGAGATCACGCACTTCAATTAAATGGAATTTGATTACCACAAACATATATATTAATAGCTCGTTCATATAGGGGGAGTCCTCTTCATATGAATTTTAAAACCAAAAAAGATTACACAAGGCTGAAAAAGGAGCATTATTGCGAAAATAACTCTTAGATCTTGGTACTGTATACTCTATACAGGGATCGAGAGACTTAGTTTGGTTTTTTTTATCGCTTAAATTTTTTAGGTATACCACCCAAAGAGCGCCACCACTAGCTTAGGAGAAAATCAACGGACAAAAGCCAGGAGGTTACTCTACTTTCAAATCGGTAAGAATTCATTTTCTATAGCAAAATAGGCGGATCATCACAATTGGTCCGCGTGACCAGGAGTTACAATTAATCTAGAGCAGAAACAGTTAGAGATACCCTTATTGAGTATTTTTCATTGGTTAGACAAGTTAGAAAGGTAGGATCATTACACGCTCTTGAACGATGTTCTATTATTGTACCACCTTAGTTACCCGTGAAGATCTCAAATACTTTTCCTAACGTTGACTAATCGTGAAACTAGACATCACATGCTTACTTTTGTCATCGTTAATAATGCGTATGTCAGCCTCTTTTTATTGCTTATAATACGATTTCGATGTGAAAATTAACATATTTATATAAATTTGAAAATGAAAAACCGTAAGTAATAAAATAAACAATAGCCCTAAATCAAACAGGTCGGAAAAATATAAATCCTTGTTCGAGAATTCTCCTTGTGCTCTCGGCGTACATTTTTCCAAAATACACCTGATTCCAGAGGTCTATTGAATAGTTGAACAAATGCATATCAACGGTTTAAAACTCAAAAATAATTTACAAGCGTTATTTTTGTTTGCCACATCCCAAAAGGATGTTAGATTGGATCCTACAACGCGTAGATGGTGAACAAACAAGTAAACCCTCGCGGCAGCCAAACTGGGAAAAATTATCTACTGACATCCTCAATTGGCTTTTCTTGTGTTAGATTGGGCTTTTCTTCATGACAGAATCGAATTGAATCGGCAAGCAGGTAATGCATCATCTAGCCATATACGCTAAATATTTGAATAGTCTTATTTAACTAGTAAAAGAACTGGAACGGTTCCACTGAGTAGGACATGTAGCAACGATGAACGAAAACAATAAACGAAAGGAGCTTCTTTATAAATTAGCACAGTACTAATGAGTATTGCAACACCCATACTTAGACGAAGGGTGGTTGGACGTTTTGAAGATGAACAAGATCCGGATTTTTGTGTGCAAAAATTAAGCATATTTTCAGAATGCAATTGTACGAATATTTGTCGATGGTACACTAATGAATGTAATTCAAGATAATTACTTAGAATATCTAAAAAATGTATTAAGATGGTTAAAAATGCATAAACTTAAATTGATTACAATTGCTTCTAAAACAATCATTTTGACCGGTCGGTGGCTGAGTTGACATCGCGTCTGGGTCCCACCCAGGCTTAGTGTGTTCCATTCCTCGGCTGCTAAGTCCTCCATCACAATACAAGTAAACACATACTGTGGTGGTAGTCGAAGATTTTCAAATATTGTCAGGTTATTCGTAACCCGGGAATGTCTGTCTTTCCTTTAAAAAAAATAGTTTCTTTATGCACTCGTATTTTAACTTTTTGTATTAAATAAATCCATAAATATGTAAGTCTTTCATGGTACCTACTACATTATATGCATATATATTTATGTATATTATTGAGTTTCGGGAGCCACGTAGGGGACCAATGTTGAGTTGCCGGCCGTCAGTTTCAGTGGTAGAATCACGAGACTCGTGGATTAGCTCAGTCGGGGTCGGCAATTATGCCTTTACACAGGGGACGGATTCAACAATTCAACTCACTCTCTCGTCAAATGAAACGCTCCAATGGAATGATTCATGAGTGAATTTACAGTTAAACAAGCACACACACAGTATAACACAAAAGGGGTACATAATATACATCCAAAAATAAATCCTGACTGATTGAATTTAACAAATCTATCTCTCATTTTGGTTTCGTCTTGCAGACTTCTGTGACAGGTTTTTAAATAGGCACATAATTGGCAAAAGTTTGGTGTACGCTTACATGTGATGTTCGATGGATGCGGGAGTTGCTAGAGCCAGCGAGGAGTTACTTACAGTAGAGTGAAAAACAAGGTGATGCTCGTCCACACGCGCCGTCGCGCGCGTGTTATGCTGGGCGATGCTATGGGCCCGCGCGGAGAGCGTAGTATCGAGGCCAAGTCTAGAGCGCTAAAACCGTTGGGGTTCTTGGCACGATGCGCAGGAATGCATGCGCACCGTTCTGCGCCGATTGGTTCTGCGTTGAATAGTATTTCGCGGGGTTTTTTAAATGTGTTTGAGAGATCTGTTACGTAACAATATATATGCAAGTGTAGGTTTTGTGCCCGCATCTGCCAAAAAGCGGCACAGGGTACACTCGTATGTACCTGCAGCTCGATACGGGATGCGCTCGTAAATTATAATAATTCACAAACTCCACGTTATTTGATTGGCACACATGCACAGCCTATATCAATTACAGTATTGTTGCGAGTCTTTTCACGAGACGGACACTGCAAAAGTAATATTCCTACAAACATAATTTATCACTTTCGGGACCATGTTTCAATATGGAACTCAAAATAAATATCGAATAAATTCTCATGGAACACGAAAATAAGCAGTGCAAAAGCTGCCAAAGAAGCCAAAAAAGAAATTGAAACAACATTAATCAAAATAGAAGATTCATGGAAGTTTGACAATGACACTACAAAACACATTAATTAATCTACAAAATAAAGGTTAAATAATCTACAATTGAGCGGTCGGTGGCCGAGTTGACATCGCATTTGGATCCCACCCAGGCGTAGTGTGTTCAATTCCTCGGCTGGCTAAGTCCTCCATCACAACACAAGCAACATTTTCTGCTTACTGTGGTAGTAATAGGAGATTTTCAATTATTGTCAGGTCAAGACCCAAAACTTATAGATCACGCCTGATTATGGAGGCAATTGAAATCTAAAAAAATCCATTTAATATCAATAGAGACGACGGAGCTAAGCTCAACAGCTCTTGGTATCCGGTAATTGACGGCTACACCAAAGCTAAACGCAAATAACATGTCTAAGTATACTCCAATACCATATAATAATACAATATAAAACCATTGTATTTATACCTTGATACTGGGTACATCTACTTTAACCTCTGTCAATCGGTTTTCTAATTCTAGAATTCGCCACAAGATGTCGCCACTTCCGTTGGCATTTCGCACTTGGACGGGCCCCAGGCCAACATAAATACTGTGCTTTCAGAATTCGCCACAAGATGTCGCTACTTCCGTTGGCATTTCGCACTTGGACGGGCCCAGGCCACAAACAAATAAGCACAAACTCGACAGCCAAAATGTACACATCTTCGGATCTACCGGATCTGCCCTGATGATGGACACTGCAACGCTGTCCGAAACGTCGGCTAAAGAAGGAGTTAGCGCAACACGGCACAACACCCCAAAAACAAACAACAAAAATTGTCAGGTTATTCGTAAACCGGGAATGTTTGTCTTTCTTTAAAAAAAAAAAAAAGTGATTCAAAATCAAATGGATTTCTTTAACAATTCAGAAACATTGATAAAAATGCATCAAATAAAGTAAAAAGCATGTAATGATGGTAAGGGCGAAATCTCACTCGATACCTAGAGCTAATTTTGCTCTATTAATTTCCTTAAAAAAAGACAAGCATGCAGATGAAATCGAAAAAATTCTGAAAGACAAAATAAAAGTATCCAAACTAGTAATAGGAATTTCTGAATTAAAAAAAAAACATATCACAACAAAATAATACTAATATGTAATTAACAAACTGATACCGAGCAAAATCAATAAAAACCCAGATATTGAAATTAATAATGAACTAATTATAAAATTATAAAAAACCTGAAGAACAAAAAAAACTGATAAATTGAATAAAGCTAAGAAAAATAATAACATAGCACACGTAGTATTTTTCGATCCACTGATGCAATGCTATCATTGCCTTGGCTATGGACACATCTCACTTAGATGGATAGAAATTATGAAGAGAGCCAGATGTCTCCACTGTGTAGAAGAGCACAAAATACAACACTGCACCAAAAAACAAAAACCTGCCAAATACCACAACAGCACCAAAGAAAGGGTTATCACAATAAACATCCAGCCAACAGTCACTTATGTGCATTTTGTAAGAAAATTCTACAAAATGCGCAAATTCAAATTCAAAATTATGCGTGATTCGCATTTTGCTTACTTATTTTTATCCACCTAAACATGAATATTTTTTCACTGAGGCATTAGTTAAAGCTCTTCGTCCCACTGTAAATGATTGTAATAACATCGTAGATAAAATACAAAATTCATTATCAATAAAATAACGATCAATGAAACAAAACTATAATGATTTTTTAGTATTTACCCTTCAGGATAATTTGTTCGCTTTCTGAAACAACTCATATGGTCTCAAATAAAGCGTTGCGTCTCCTTTACTGTCGTGGTAAAAAATATCATCTAAACGGTGTAAAGCGAAAACACCACGCTTTATATTCAAATCTAAAAATTAAATAATTAATTAAAATGTACACGTATATGAAACCAAAGTTTCCGACCACAATTTCGATTAAAATTGGAATTTTTAACAATTATTTTTTATATGAAATGACAAAAAAACGATTTGACGCTTACGTTTATTATGCATTTGTCTAATAAAATGTATGTTTTTCATTTGTAATAATATTCATTAATATCTAATGAATATACTTTTATGGATTGTTTCAGAAACATCATTTTATCAAAAAAAATAAACAATACATAAAAATAATTGGCGATTTTAACATTGACGTTTTAAACGAAAATAATAAAGGATTTTATTAAGTTCTTGTCCAACATGTTCTTGCGGACATGATTTACTTACACAAAGTCTTGAGTGGTCATATTGACTGTCCAGCCCTTTGTCATCAATCAATATTAGAGTCCCAAGTAAGAAAACTAGAGACAAATCATTGTTTCATATCGAAATTGCTTCAACGAGTCTCAGGCAAAATTCTTTCTTACTAAGAACTTGCAATCATTATAATAAAACTTATTTTGATGCTGATATCCTGTCGTGTACCTTTTAAAAAAATTGCTTTAAAAAAATTGTTAGCAGAGTATTGTAATAATTAACCCTTTTCTAAATTTAATACATTACATTCATCATTTATTCATTATCACTCTTACATATTATTTGTATTTAATATCAAATGTACGTGTGTGTATGTATGTATGTATGCCTGTATGTATGCGTATGTATGTATGCAACTATGTATATGTATGTGTGTACGTATGTATTTATATGTGTATATGCATGTGTATGTATATATATGTATGTATGTGTTTATACGTGTATATATATATATATATATATATATATACATTTTCTCTTATTATTTCCTTGTTTTTAACATTTCTTTGTTTTTAACCTGTCTTTGTTTTCTTTGTTTGTTTATTGCTTTTTAACCTTATTTATCTTTATTGCATGATATGAACATTGGTTATTGGGTTGTAACCTAATTCTTTTACTTATTTTTTCTCTCTCTCTATGCATGTTATGTTATAAACCTGTTAATGTTCCTAATAAAATAAAATAAAAATAAAATGAATTTTATATTATGTATAAAAAATATACTAGAGTAATGACGGGCCAACGTCCATCATGTATCCATCACTTATGGTGTAACACAAAATATGCCGACAAATTACATACAATAATATTACTGACCATCACACATGCATACATATACAACAACTTAACATTAAGATCGATACACATGCAGAAAACAATACTTATACAAAAACGTCACTATACCATAGTAAATTAAGTAAAAAATAACTGCCTGGCGTCCCGTATTAGAATCTTCGTGTGCTGAAACATTTGCAAATATTTTTGAAACTATTCTCTGCAATTGTAACTCAACACTAACTGATTTTAAGCCATTGATATTTTTAAAAATATTATATACAATTGTATCTCAACACCAACTGATATTAAAACAATAAAAATTAAAGCGAAATTCAAAAAATAATACCATTGATCTTACATGGCTTAATCGAGTCAATTAGAGTTTCTCCTAGAAAAAGAAATCATCAATAAAATATAGAAACAAATTAACCAGTATCATACGTATCCAGACCTCCAGAATTTTTCAAGAGAATTCATATTTACGTAAAAATTACAAGAACTCTCAAACCCCGAAACTACTTGATTGATATATAAATTTTTACATCATAATTACACAATCAAATTATGTGCTATATGTGATTAATCAAGACAATAACATAGCGATATAACAGCAGAACCTGAAACACATCTGAAAATAACCATCCAACACCTCACTTGGAGCCACCAACCCACGAAATGACCCCCGCTAAGGAAGCGACCCAGTATTTACGTTGACCCCCTTCCATACTACCCGGATGGAATTCCATGATGGCCGCCGAACTTCAACCAATCACAGCACAGCATATTCCATTGAGATTCTTATCAAACAATGATAACGAAATTCAATGCGACTATTTGTGATAACATCAGACTTAATTTACGGGAAAATGATAGAAGATACAACCACGGAATAAATATCAAAATCAAGAAATGATTATATGCTAACATAACCACTCGAACGATCGCGCGTCAAAAAACTTTTTTCTCCGATTGCTCGCGGTTTTTTGGCGACGATTTTGAATATTTTCCGCCAACATTAAAAAAATCAAACCTCCGAATTTTAATACGGAGACATAAAACTGATTGTAGTGCTATATAGCCAATGAATTCACCTATATTTTAATAATTATTCTATATTTTTAGAATTGATAGATAAATTATTAAAAAATCTTAAACTTTATAAATGCGCGAAATTTGCGTTTTTGTGATTTGAAATTGCCGCCAGTGGCAGTTTTAAAAATCTTTATAGAATATTTTCTACATTTTTATGTTCTCTATGGCCTGTTTGATAATCACAGATGCAAGAATGTAATAGAAAAATATTTTTTTGCATGTTAAGATCTCTTCAAAAGTTTGGTCAGAAAATAATTTTGTAAAATTTGAGTGCGTGACGCGTCAAAATTGAAATCACTGTATTATACTATATAATAAATTTACCACAAAAACTGGTATAACGTTAGGAAGATACATTAACTGTCTACAATTATTAATAAGCATAGTCGCCGTGTTGGCTTTATTTTATTCATTTGATGAATTATACAGAGAGCCTATTTCACGATGTCAAAATCATGGTGCTACTTTTTAAATAATTGTAAATTAGAACTGGAGATTTGTAACCATGTTTTTATATTACGTGCAAAACGAGGAAATAAGGCTTAAAGTGAGATATATATCATAGATATAAACATTGCCAATATTTCAGGGGGATACTTTGAAAGTTGATGAAAATCACCAATATTTGACGAAAAATCACTTCTGACAGCTACCTTAAGGTCAATCTACATAGGTTAAATCGGAATATGTAAAATGATGATAAATTTGTATATATATATCAAACCTTTGTATGACCGTAGAATGGCAAATAAAATCATAGTGATAATTTTATATCTAAACGCAAAGGTATCGAAAAAAATGGGGGATGGAAAATAATTGATGGAACCAATAATTGATTTATTTATTAAGCCCTAATATCCTTTTAAATCAATATTACAGTTGTATGGTTACAATGAAAGAGCAGTATATTGATTTAAACATTGTTTACACACTTTGTCATAGTAAAAATGTATTCAGTTTATTGGTTAATTCATAATTTAAGAAAATCAATACATAATAATATCATTGTGCCTCGCTATAGAGTGAGATTCTGAGTATCGCTCTGGTGAGGGACCACCATTCAGAATTGAACATTGCTTGAATTGGCTTAGTTATGTTCAGTGACTAGATCTGGAAAAGCATCTTTACAGAAAAATTGACAAAATATAATTAAGACATAAAAATAAAACGAGTTATTTAATGTGTACAATAAACAGGGAAAAATGAGAATACCTGTGCATTTGTTAACATGCATATTTCAATGATCAGAATTGAAATATACATATTAAATGTCCACCGAACCTTATCATATAGAACCTTTGAGGACAACATAACATGAGACGTGAGTATGCGGAAAGAAATGATTATAAGTCCAGCCATCCAGGCCATCATAATTGATGTTCAAACAAATTTAATTAAATTTATAAATTAGAATTTCATAACTAAAAAACCAAAAAAGAAAAAAATGAAATAAAAAAAAACCCTCAGCAAATCTATATTGTAGTGTGATATGGCTTCATGCAATCATAGCATAATGCCACATCACACACATCACACTTTGTAAGGGTCCTTTTGAAAATGTTATTTATGTTGCACCACGCACATTTCACCTTTTTCCCGCTACGGACCACGAAGTGGTTGCCTTTCAGGATAGGTCGCAGAGTCTTTCCTTCAGCTATTAGGCCAATGGTCCGCACAGTCGTGTCAATTTGACTACGACAGAACAGCAGAAGGAGTTCATCCGCAACCTCACTCCTGAAGTTTCGGTACAAAATGCGTTTATTTTCCTTGCGGAGCTTTGAGCCGTACAATATATACGCATTCTGCACCGAAACGCTTAGTAGTCTCCTGAAAAGCTTCTTGTACCAGACCAGGTTTCGCTGTCGTTCAATGGGGAAGCCTGACAAAAGCTGATCTTTTCGGTCAACCCCCCCCATTACCTTGTTATAGTCTAGTACGAGTTGAGGTTTGTAAGTCCAGGTACCAAACTTTTCAACTGCCCCGATTTCTGCCTTATGGTAGGTGGACAACATACTTACCAGGTTTTTGTCCAACCAAACCATTACATTGAGGTCCCCGCAGTTCGAGTATACAAGCTCACCTTCCCTCAGTTTGGTCCGGAGATGGGACTTAAATGCAGAGGGCACAAATTCTCGGTTTAACCGCAATGTGCCCACGCAGTCCATCCCATTTCTTTTGAGGCATCGTGCCAATAATGGACTATTATAAAAATTGTCCATTATTAATGTATACCCCTTGTTAAACAGAGGGCTGGCCAGGTCGTATACTATCTTTGCAGTGGCCCCAACTGGGCAGATATTGTGAGCACCCAAAAAGTTGGCCTGTGTCATGTCGTCCGTCATATCTTCCGTTATGTCTTCCGTCATATCTTCCTGGTCTGGATTTGTCGATTCAGCCTGTCTGGAAATGGTCTTCCCCGTATAAATTTGGAATTTCCAAAGATAGCCAGACTTGGACTCACAAAGCTCGTAAGACTTTATACCCGCACTGGCCGCTTTGGTTTTGATCATCTGGACGAATCCCAAACGGCCTTTATAGCAGAGTAAGGATTCATCCAGAGAGATGTCTTGCTCGGGCAGGTATAAAGTCTCAAACTTATTTGAGAGGTGGTCAAAGACGGGCTGAATCTTTTGTAACCTTCGCACAGATAATGGTGCATCAGAAGAAAGACTTTCATTGTTGGTGAAGTGAAGGAACTTTTTAATTAGAAGAAAACGATTATAATCCATGGCTCGGCTGAAATAAGGCATGGCGGTGAGTTTTTTTGAATAGAAGTAGTCTTTTTCAACAGGAAGGGGACTAATACCATGATACATTAAAATTGCCAAGAATACATACATTTCCTCTTTATTCGTGGGAGCCCATTTATTGGTACGCGCATGACGCTTAAATTGTTTTTTCGCAATCCATTGATCTGCATACCTGTTGGTCTCTCTCGCGATCAGTTCAACGAAATCTGCATCAAAGATTTTAAGAAAGGCATCCACAGGTTTGCCCATTTCGTCGGTATTGAAAGTTGGTCCCGGCGTGCCTGTGAAAGTCTCCCTTATCCCAGTAAAACGTAAGATATCTTTAGACCAATCGAAAGAGTAACCTTCAGGCGGCAGAATCGAACGCATTGCCTCACTATCTACCTGGTCTTGTCTACTAAAGTCTATGGCCATAGCGGAGTTAGGTGAAACGTTGATAATATTATGATAAGGTATTGGTGGCATGCAGAAGGTATCCTCATCGCTCTCTTCGTGGTCGACGTCACTCGCTTTGTCATCCTCGTCGCTCGATCTGTCCATTTCTGAAACAACAGAAAACCCAAATTAATTTAATGTGTCTATATTACGATAACCCACTGCCTCTGGTACGGCTTATGACTCGCAATACGATGGTCGCGGGATCAAATCAAATAAATTATATTTGAATAATTAGTGTTATTTTCACACAAAAATCATTTAAAATAATATATATTATATTTGCGGCACGTTCCAGAGTGGAAGATACCCATAGTATCGCCCTGGTGTAAGACCCCACTCAGAATTGAAACGTTGCTTGAAATGGCTTTAGCCGTGTTTGGTGACCAGTTCTGAATAGCCAGGTACTTTTCCACCTCCCTCTTCCACACCTCCTTCCCCTCCCCGCTACCTTCAGCCTCACAACATACCCCGATTGAGGATGCCATAGTCTCACTGGCTCTAGCTGAGGCTCTTGTGAGGTATTCATATAAAAAAATAAATAAAAAGTTAATCAAATACTTGAGGCGGGCAATGTCAGGAGTCAGAATAGCACAGTCAGGTAGGTATGGAATGAAGAAAAGAGTGTGTGTGCCAAGATCGAGTTGCATGGTGGTTCATCCTCTCTGCCTACCGAAATGGCGTGAAGGTAAGTTAGTTAGTTTTATAACTCACGGTTTCCAAGTACAGACTCTTCTAGTACAGCTGCCTCGTCCACGTTACTGTTTCTGCCCATGTCTGACTCTGAAATAAAAGAAAACACAAATTTACAGTAGAATTTGGATATAATGACTTTGCATTTAACGGTCTACTGTTTTAAGTGACGATAATGTAAACTCTAGTAAGGTTTCATAGCTTTTAGTAGGAAAACGTATCCGTTTAAAGTAACCAACTACGTAAAGCGACCTATTTTAATGATAATTTGTCCGGTTACAAAACCCACCTACCAATACAGCCTCGCTTTTGACTAGGAAGCTCGACACAATGAGTCCCGTGAAGCGAAAGTGTTTTTTCAATTTAAGAAAAAAATGCTGTATTACACCGTTTAGAAGCCGGTGAATCAAATGTAATCCTCGCAAAGAAGTTCGGCATGTCTTATTTCTCACTCTGCAATACCCGTTACAGAAAAAAAAAGATGTGTAATGATGCATCCACGTCATAACAACAATACATTTTGTATGTTTGTTATGTGGAATTTTTAAGTACTATGCTTATTTCCTGCCAATATACCAACAGTGAAACTGTGCTAGGGATATCAATATAAAATATAGATAATTGATTTTATATTGAGCCCCTGGTATGACATTTCAAAAAATAAACTCACCGTTCCCAAACGCCGACAATTATTCGTAGAATGGCAAGTCCACCCACAGCTCGCTGTGATAGCCGGCCTCCGGAGAGAAGAGTTCAACACTCCGTGATGTCCCAGGTAACGGCTCGGGAGATGCTGCACGGATAGGCATAATTGGTGCATTGGGAGCCGTTGATTGGGTCTGTGCGGGAGTGGACATCCACGGTGGTGGTACGGGTCGTGGCAACGGTGAAGGCGTCCCTTGTGAAAAGGGACACGTTGTTCTCTCCGGAGATGGAATTCTGAAAACATTTACATAAATCATATAAATTGTTCTCATTCACATGTGAAACAGTAAGTACAGTATGTAAATAAACAATAAAATTAGAACTCTGTAAAATATGCACTGAATGTGCCAAATGCACAGAGCGCTGATCTTACCAACTATCACTGTAAGAGTGGAACGCTGTCAGGAAAAAACAATAATATTGTATCAAGCATCTAAATACGATTGCTTACTTTTGTTTAGTTTTTCTTGGAGGTGCGGTAGGGAGCAAAATGCGCGCCGCCTGCTTCTTGAATTTTCGGCTTTCCAGCTCTAGCCGGAAGGAAGCAGGCAGGGCCCTAACAGCCTTTAGGGCCTTGACGCGATCCTCTCGCACCAGTAGCAAAGCAGGGTCGCTGTTTAAATAAATACAAATATATGATGAGTTCAACGGCCACAGCAAAGTACTTTCATAAAAAAACATTAAAAAATACTAACACTCCAGACGACGCTGCAATTGCAGCTCTGCGTTGACGTCCACGTGCAGGTAATCCGGCACCAGCTCGTACCCCATCTCTCCCTCTTCCTCTGCCTCCTCTTGCAGTCAGCACCACTCTATATATTTTAAATTGAAAACACTTAAGGTAAGTACTTAAATGTTTAAATTTTGTTAAATATTGCACTAATATAAAATTTGAAAATAATTATTGGGTCGTGGAGTGCTCCCTTTCCCTGGACGACAACTGTTTCTGCACAAATTTGGTAAAAGTAAACAAATTAATTAATTATACAACTAAATTACTAAATTTTTATTGTGTGACGAAGGCTTTACACCATTTTACATGTAAAAAAGAGTCAACTTTTTGACATATGACTTAAAATAATTGGTTAGCAAATATCTGTATTAATAATGAACCAATTCAAATAAAACTTATATGTATCTCTTTGTTTTGAATCACTGTGATGGAATATCTATATTTCAAATGCGCGAGTGCAGTATATAAGACATTATTGTAAATCAAAAACAGATGACGTCTTCAGTTGACGTATTCTTACACAAAAACTTCAACCAAAACAATATATTAGAAACAAACTAATTAAAAACGCATTTCAAAGATAGATAAGTCAATCATGATTACACAGATATATAATTATGCGTTAAAAACCCAATAAATTAATTACTTACGGCATTTTAGGAAGAGTCCAAAATTTCGTGAATGTTGAAAATTTATGATTTTTTTTTTTGACAGGACGCCTTATAAAACCGCGAAAACTCGTTAAATAACACTTCAAAGACAACGGATAAGTTCATAGACAAAGAGAATATATTATCAGCTATTCGATAAAACAAGTAGCTGGCCAAGGAAGCGTTTTAAATAATTACAATAAATATTTTACGAATGGTAGAAAAATCGGTCCATTTTTGGACCGATATCAATCGCAGAAAAATAAAAGTGGTCGATTTTTCGACCGAAATCGTTCCAGTGGTTAATAACATAAAAAAATTATACCTAAATATATTTGTTACTCTTTGGGAAATGTTCAAACCAAAGATATTTAACTTCAAACCCAATATGAAAATTTGTATAATTTATTATAAAATAAATAAACGAGACCGGGGGAGATGGTTTTGGTAGATTGAACTGACTCGGTTAAAGGTATCATATTAAAATATAACTTTCCTCTCAACAAGTTAATTGCGAAGAGGAAAAATACCTAACCAACTCACCCCTCACTAGAGAGGTAAAAACTCCTCCGAGAGGGCCCGATTTGAAAACGTTCTATAAATAGAGAATCGAATTCCATACAAAGTCAGTTCAAAAACTACCTCTGAAAGAGAATCCTCTCTCCTGAAAAACCATCTCCAAAGTCTCCAAGTCTCAAGAAATATTTTCAAGTGTTTTAATTCAGTATTAAATTCAGTTTTTGCCAGTATTAAATTCTTTTCGTCAGCTCAGACTTGGGAATTAATTTCTCTCTGATCTTGGCTTTAAACTCTATTACAAATCTCTGCAACATCCACCAAGACTGAAACGCTGACAAAGTGTACCCAGCTACCTTCGTATTTACAGTATTGTACGGACGGTAAATTGTCTCGCACATAACCTATTCAATTAAAACAATTAAAGAAACTTTTACATAAAAGTAATTGACCTGGTTAAACAAAATTTAAAACATATTTGGAAAACAATAAATTAAATAAATAATAGAAAAGACAAAAAAAAATTTCTAATGCCTTTAATAAATATTTCGCTAACGTCATACAAAACTTAGCCACACGGATCGATGAAAATTATAAAATCGATAATTTCAAAACGGACTGTCTTAAACAAAATAACCTGTCTGTTTTCATAGCAATCTAATATCGCCCAACAAAGAAAAAACTTATTATATTCCTTACTGTCTATAAGAAGATGTACCAAAAAATTTAATTGACCTAACCATTAATTCAAAAAATGCATTTCATTCATAAAATGACTGCGATAAACTTAATCATAAATCTAATGTTAAATGTGTTGAAATCTTAATAGATAAAAATGTTTAATGGAAAGAACAAATAAATCTCACAATGGGAAGTATAAGGAAACCTATCTATGTAAAATCTACCTACTAATGTACAAGACATCGAGGGAATCCACCAGTCATCACGTTAATGAAATGCCCGCTCCATTACAAAAATTTCTGGTGGAACAGAAGAAAGTCTTCGTAAACTGGACTGTGTGCCGCGTCAGAAACTTTATTGGACTTACCGTCTGTATTGCCAAATGATTAACCACTCGTACAAGTACTGCAGAGATACTCCTAGATGTGGACACAGTGTAAAATAAAATCATACTAGTGAATCCTGTCCGAATGCCGCGGTCAAACCAGTCTGCACCCGCTACGCACTCGACTAGTGACTAGTGACAGGGACAATTGCCCGGCCTACAAAGCTGCACTTACAAACTACACAAAGGACCTTGCTTCGATTGACTATGGTGTCTAACAATTATTATTTTGAGGAGGACAATAAGGTAGATTTTTCAAAAATTAGTAATCTACAAAAATGGATGGAGGACAAAACACACAATAATAATACATATTGTAATAAAGAACATGTATATACATGTATTTTACAATTGATCTTGAGATCCATTTGGAAATACTGGGACACTCGTAATATTTATCTTAAAACTTGCTTCAAGTATATACATATTTTGATATTATAAATAGCAATAACAAATAACCTAAGTTGTCTCTACAAAATTCCTGGTTATAAAAATTAGAACTATTGTCGAACAAAAAAATAGGGGCAGGATATCTTAAAAGTAAAAAAATAATTGTTATCCGTGTCTGTCTATTTGTGCGCTAAGTTCTTCGAAGCTACGCAACAGATTTTGTTAGGGTTTTCACTATAACTTCTGAAGAATTTCTTCTGGAAGGTTTATGTACATAATACATGCATATTGTATTTATAGAAAGTAGAGGAAATTCTTTGTTTTCAATAAAGTCTTCATGAATATATTATTGGCCATTATATATACATTGCTGACGCTGGCCAAACCTAATGAGATAAATCAAAATAATCTACTACCGAAAATATATCTTATACACGGTGTCCGGAAACTCGTAGTACAAGCGGGAAACTGGAGAATCTACACCACATGGGGAACCCAAATAAACATAAAGTTTTTTGATTTGAGCATTTTCTCCAAAAAAAAAAAAAAAAACAAAAAAAAATATTTTTCGGCTATTTCAGGGTTAAAATTTTTCGTCATTCGATCTGAGACGCGCGCCAACGCAACGGAGAGTAATTATTATTACCATAGGTACTTACAATATGTAGCGATGTTCCGATCTCCAATTCAAAACACAAACGTCACATAAATTATTTTAAATGTTCACCTATTCACTATCAAAACAATAATAACGCACAATAATCTCTCCATGTATTCGATGGCAGCTCTGGTCGAGTTTCGTTACTATATTCGGCGTTACTGTATTCCATTTTAAATAATAATAATAATAATACTTGGATGACTTGTATAGCGCCGTTTTTGTGCAAAAACACCTCAAGGGCGCTGTACAAACTTATAATACATTTGTACAGTGGTCTATGTTATTACTTAACTATTTATGGAGAAAATATACAGTTCAATACTTACCTGATAGGTCACTTGAGATTAACACTTAATTAACATTATCTAATTGTTTATTGGCGAAATTTAGATACAGGATTTAGGACTTAATTGAAAAATTGAATATAACTGGACTTTCTCTTAGGATTGGTATATTTAATTTAAGGATACGACAGCTTAAAAAGGTAAGTTTTTAATTTAGACCTGAATTCTGTTGGACTTGTTATGGATCTTAGTTCCGGAGGGAGTTTATTCCAAGCCTTCGGCCCAGATACTCCGAAAGCGCGATCACCAAACTTAGTATTTGGCTTGCGCATAGGTTCTATCAGTCTGCCTACAGCTGCTGATGTTGCTGATCTAAGCGTTGACTGCCTCAGACAATAATAATTAAAATTTTCAACAAACGAGTAACTCACACTTTTTTTAACATATCAAAATAACACACACTTTGATTCAAACTTTTTGTAACATATCAAAATAACACACACTTTGATTTAATGTTTGTTAATTAATCTGAAAAAAAAGGGTTAATTATAGCTTGTTGACACGACCACTAATACCACCACACAATAGCGTTATCAGCAAACTGAAGACCGGACAAATAAAATCTCGTCGCCAACATCTAGCACGCGTGGGTGGTCTAACACCGGACGTCAGCCATTGTCTTGTCTTCAGCCCATCAGTAATACGGGTATAACTCCAAAATTTGAAGAAATTTGTTTTTGATGCAGACTTGAAACTTGAAATAAATTAGGTAAATTTTAGATGTCGCTGTCAATGGTTAATACGCACTTTTTTATTAAAAAATCTTTTGATATACCTTAATTACATTAAAATAATAACTATTTGCATTGGGGGCAGTGGAAAATATTTCATTCTAAATTTCGATTACGTAAACTTAAAATTAGCTTTCGTTCTGTGAAACGAGACTGTCCATTTTCAAACATTATTTTCAAATGTCATTTTGTTATGTTGGTATTCTTGTTACTTTACGAAGAAACGAACGCCTAGAGACAAAATCGCGCGGGTGTTTTTTTTTTCAATGTTAAAAAACTAAAATTCCGCCTAATTAGTATTTACCTAATAAGAATGCATTGCGTGCATTGTGATTGAAATTTAATAGCTTGATTTTTTTTACATTAAAATCTCTAATCGCGCGGGCGTTTTTTTTAATGTTAAAAATCTAAAATTCCGCCTAATTAGTATTTACCTAATAAGAATGCATTGCGTGCATTGTGATTGAAATTTAATAGCTTGATTTTTTTACATTAAGATCTCTAATCGCGCGGGCGTTTTTTTTAATGTTAAAAATCTAAAATTCCGCCTAATTAGTATTTACCTAATAAGAATGCATTGCGTGCATTGTGATTGAAATTTAATAGCTTGATTTTTTTTTACATTAAAACCTCTAATCGCGCGGGCGTTTTTTTTAATGTTAAAAAACTAAAATTCCGCCTAATTAGTATTTACCTAACAAGCATGCATTGCGTGCGTTGATTAAAATTTATTAGCTTGAATTTTGTTTTTACATTCAAATTTTATTTTTATAAGTGAAATATTTCTGCGATGTTGAGCGGCTACGCTAAGTTTGTGTGACATGATTTATGATACAAAAGAAAGTGCCTCCTTTATACCGCCTGCTTGCGTCAATGCAAGAAAAACATCCCAGTTTTCAAGTAGTTTAACGGCTACGCTAGGTTTGTGTGACATGGTTTTTGATACAAAAGTGAATGTATTAAAAAATAATTACCGAAATTAAAAACATGTTTTTTTACGTCATTTTATTTCCAAAACTTGATAATTTAGTACTTACCTAATTTTCCAGACTTCGTAGTATCTTCAAAATCTTCTAGTCGTTCGTTATACATTCAAGTGTATCAGGAATACCAACATACCAAAGTGACAGCGAATGAGCTAATGGCGTACAATCTCACAAGACGAAAGCTAATTTTAACTTTACGTAATTGAAATTAAGAATGAAATATTTTCCACTTCCCCCAATGCAAATAGTTGTCTTTTAATGTAATTAAGGTGAATCAAAAGATTTTTTAATAAAAAAGTGCGTATTAACCATTGACAGCGATATCTAAAAATTACCGTAAATTATCATGTTTATCATATCTTTATTATTTTTATTAGGTACAGATCTGACAATGAGATCCATGAGAAAACCATATTATGTCTTAAATTTGCAATAGCATGTGCGCGACAAATGGACGAATAACTCAATATTACGCCAACCGATTTCGATGATTCT
Source organism: Hesperophylax magnus (assembly GCA_026573805.1). Lineage (NCBI taxonomy): Eukaryota > Metazoa > Arthropoda > Insecta > Trichoptera > Limnephilidae > Hesperophylax > Hesperophylax magnus. The sequence goes on from JAIUSX010000011.1 coordinate 26,872,349, forward strand.
TTTTTGAAGTTAAACTTCTTTATGCACGCTCGACACTTAGTGGGTAAGCTGGTGAATGCGTTACGAAAAGTGGTGATTGTTACGAAAAATGTCTTGCGAAAGGTAATCGATGCGAACGGTAATCGATGTGATCACTAAAAAAAAAAAAAAAAAACAAAAATTAAAAAAAAAACAAAAATTTTGACAAAACAAAAAACGACTTCAAAAATGAACTAAAAAGTAAAAAAATAATTTCGCATTCTTCTACAACTTATTAAGTTTGGCTCTCCTGAACATTTATCTTTTTGGACTTGCATCCGTATGCTTCTCGGGTACAGAATTTGTTGAAGAATGTGAAATTTGATACGGATGTGCGATCTGCTTCGTGTTATTTTATGGAAACTATAGTTCGTCTCTCTTTCACGTGTTTCTTGAACCGAGCAAATAGAGACAGCTATAATTTTGTCATATTTTGACGATAGCTACGTCTGTTGGCCTCCTAACAGCTGTCGAAATGTTTTTAACCGTGAAGCGACCGAATATTTTATCATTACAAAGAATTAAATGATGGGCGATTTCAAAATAATGCTTTAAATCCTCAATTCTTTGTTTGTTTTTCTTTTAAGTAGTTTTAATTAGTTAGGTACTTTGATCGTCACTAATAATTCACAAGAATTTCCCAAAAAAAAATGAACTTCTGACTCGATTTACTCGAAAACGAAAGCTCAAATCAAAAAAAGTTATACCACAAAATCGACTCCAAATGTGATGTAGATTCCCCAGTTTCCCACTTGTACTACGAGTTTCCGGACACCTTGTAAATGTATTATGTATCTCCTAAGGATAACCCACAGTAATAATTTTTTATTATTTGATTGGCACACCTGCACAGCCTATGTCGATGACTTCAGCATAAAATTATAATAATTCACAATCCCCTCGTTATTTGATTGGCACACCTGCACAGCCTATGTCGATGACTTCAGCATCGTTCGCAAATTAAAATAATGCACAATTCGCTCGCAAAAATAAAACTCCTCAAAGGAGAAATAAATTACTCAGATTTTTTGGGTACGTTTGGGTACAGTTTCGGTTAATCCGTCGAAAAAACATCGATTCACAGTACCTATCGTATGTGGAAGGAGGAGGGGGTAGTTTGGGAGAACGGAGGTACTCAAAGCAAAATAAACCCATTCAATTTAAAAAGATCTCGTTTAAATAGAAAAAGAGCGGTAGATGAGTACCCCTTTCATTCCCGGGATCTCTCTCAATTCCCCCAGCCTCTGTAAACACGGACACAAATTTCGGAATAGCCTGTTACCAGCTGGTTTCGGCGTTGGTTTCTGTATGACACATTTGCGGGTACTACTGTGCTCCCAACCACCCCAAAACAGGGCAGTACTGTCACTTTTCATTTTTTTCGTTTGTGTTTATTTGATACCGCACAAGAGATCCAACTAACCGTAGACTCTTCTGATCTGGTCATTAAAATGATCAAAAACCCTAATTTATAGCCATAACGAATGGTAGTCTCTGATGGTAGCACCACCCACGGAGAGTATTTTCCACTCCAAAACAAGGCGATCCTTCAAACCACTTACTTTATTTTTGTATTTCCTCCCTTCGACAACACCGATATTTTCAAGACCTAGGTTCCTTCTTACCTTTTCTTAAAGTGAAGATTACCTAGGAGTATTTTTTTCCTTAAAAACTATCAAAATCCCAAAAAAAATCTGTTAACACTAGTCCGTCCCCACGTCCCTCTGCACGGCAAGCCCTCCCACTTGGCGCCCTCTGGCGATCAACATCCCCGACATCCGCGGTAACCGGACAGCGCACTTCGTTAGATAAATGAACGCGAAAACAGAAAAAAATAAGTCACCCCACGAGTAACGCTAGCAAATTTGCAAACGCTCTCCGGTCATTCTGTTTGATCTTCCTTTTTTTATTCAACCATCATCCGCAGTAATAAATCCCACCCAGCAAATAATGCTCTTTCTAAATTAGTTTTTTAATCACTTAAAGCTTCGAGTCAAAAGTCGACCACCACGAAAAAAATAATGACATCAAAACCACCATCCTTTGACAATTTTAGTAACTTCTATGTCGTGGGTGGCCAACTGGGTGTCTAATTGTGGCCCGCGGAGCATATGCATACTTTTTTTTCTTTTAGTGTACATAAAACCACCAAAAAAACATTCCAATTTTCGTGGTTTGTATCATATCTGGTATATGGAAGTATCTCAGTACATTGATTCAACTATCAGTATTGCGCGCCATGCAAGTATTTTGCGTCCTGCGAGTATTGCGCAGCTTGCGAGTACTGCGAGTCTTTCAAGTCTTGGACGTCTTTTGCATTCCGTATACGCAATACTCCCCATCCGCAAGATGCTGAGAAAAGTGTTCCTCTAACCGAAATACGGATTATCCGCAAAGCAAATGCACCAGAGAACATGAAAAAAATGTGCGGAATTTTTCGATAGGAAATTATCTAACTCGAACATCCGTACATACACCCGGCTCTGCACGGTTCAACCATGGATCCCTATGGGATCATCATAGCGCCCTGGCTTAAGCATCCCTGGCCAGCGCTACATTCATGCGCCTAGACCCCGCTGCATCCTCGCCGGCCTGCATATCCCTCTCAACCGCCGACTAGATCCGTCGTATCTTCGGCTACCGTGTTCAGCACTGGAGCACCCGGAAGACCCATGGTCTTTACGAGTTTTTGACACATCTACGAGTCCGGTCTCAACGCGCCGTCGCCAACTACCGCCTAGACTACTTCACCGCCTGCATTCGGAATCATCGCCATCGGTCCCAAAGTCATCTCCCATGCTGCATCCACTGTGTAAAAATACGTGCGGTGATGTCATTGGAATGGCAAAAAAATCTACTACATTGACAAATTCAAAGGAAGCAACAATGATGCCTAAATAATATGGCAGATTAAAACTCTGTATCAACGGAAATATTATTGACACATCAAAAAACCCAAAGCTTGTTGCGGATCATATCAATATTTTTTTTTTAATTAATATTGGATCAAATATTGCTTCTTTTCTACCAAATTGATCAACTCACTGAAGCAGGACTTATTCCAGGGGGAAATTCAATCCCCAAACTGTGACTGGGGAAGAGATTCTAAAAATATTTGATTCCCTTAAAAACATTTCTACTGCCGGAGCTGATGGGATAACAACTAAGATTTTGAAAACGCTTTCTACGGAAATTGCACTGCCCTTAGAAATAAATCTTAGCATCACTCAGGGACCCTTTCCCTCAAACCCGAAACAAGGTTTTGTTATTCCTATATATGTTTTTTTAACTGCCGGCAACCCGGGCGTTTATTGAAATAACATCAAAATATCATTTACAAACAAGTAAGTAACCCACCTCACTAGAAAATTCCTGTTCTGAGGCGGGTACAAAATAGGTAACAAGACAGATATAAACAATTAAAGATATAAATCTTTAGATAAACTGGTCGGTAGTTTATCTAAAGTATTTAAAAAAGTTATAAATGCGCAGTTTGTAAAATTTCATGTGAGAAATACGGGTTTCAAGAAAATAAAAGTACCTCAGACGCTATTACCGCAGTTATTGATTTTATTTTTAAAAACCTCGATAAAAGCAAAACATGTATTTTAATCTTCTTAGACCTTTTTAGAGCCTTTGATACAATACCCCACCGTAAATTAATAAATAAACTTGAAAAAAATCGGTATTACGGAAACGAACTTAACTTATTTAAAAGATACGGACGCAAGCAACAAGTTAAAATAAATATCATACTTAGCAACCAGTGCTCAACTAATTACGTTATACCACAAGGAAGCATATTAGGACCATTTTTGTTCCTATTGTATATTAACAACTTATGCAACATTAATATTCTGGGAAAAATTGTTAGTGTTGCCGATGACACTGTCCTATTTGAAGCTGACACTTAGCTAGCAACAAAACAAAAAGCTAACAAAAGAGCTGAAATGAATATAAGCATTGTACTAAGTGGTTGGATAGAAATAGGCTCACACCGAATACCAAGAAAACTAAATATATCACATCAAGTATAAAAATTTCATGTCAACCCCATGACTGTGCCTCTATTCGAATACACTCATGTCTGAATTGCGATGAATGCTGTCAGTGCCCCGACATTGAGCGCACTAATCAGATGAAGTACCTCGGCATTACCATTGATCAATACCAAAAATGGAATCTTCACACTCAATTAATTGCAAAGGAAATAAGAATAACCATGCACTTTTTCAGAACAATATGAAACTTTCTCGACTTACAACACTTGAAAATGATCTACTTTGCTGTATGTCAATCTACTATTGAGTATGGAATCATAGCATGGTGGCACTTTATCTGCACTAAACCCAATCATAATTTTTTTTTTTTTTATCTGTTTACACTATGTCAAAATTATCTACTGATTCAATGCCAAACATTACTGAGCACAACCAAAGCAACCTAGGTATAATACATATTAGTGCAGATGAAATAAAATGTTTTTTGAGTAAAATAGACTCGAGTAAAGGTCCTGGACCTGATAAAATTCCTTCATTCTTTGTTAGTTGCTGTGCAGATTCTTTATGTTTACCGCTGTTCTGTCGCTGTTCACTCTTTAATGCATCTTTAACTACGGGAACTTTTCCTGACTTGTGGAAAGAAGCACATGTGGTACCAGTTTTCAAATCAGGTGACCAATCTTTGATAAAAAACTACAGACCAATTAGTATATTGTCATGTTTTGCCAAGGTTTTTGAATCGTTGATATACAAAAATATTTTTTCACACATTAAGTCTATTCTCTGTACTAGGCAACATGGGTTTGTTCCTCATAGATCTATTAACTCAAATCTTTTGGAATTTTGTAATTATGTGTGTAATTCTTTTAATGAAAGATTACAAGTAGACGCAATTTATACTGATTTCCAAAAATCTTTTGATAAAGTTAACCATTCCATCTTACTAAAGAAACTAGAACAAATAGGAATACTTGGAGACTTATTGCGCTGGTTGAAATTATATTTAAATAATAGAACCAAATTAGTGCTTATTAACGGATACAAATCATCCCCTATAGTTGTAATTTCTGGAATACCACAGAGGTAAAATCTTGACCCCCTGCTTTTTCTTATATTCATTAATGATCTTGGCTCGAAATTAAACTGTGATTATGCTTTTTTCGCGGATGATCTTAAAATTTTTTGTAAAATTAAGTCAGTTACCGATCATCTAGTGCTTCAAAAGGATCTCGATACACTAAATAACTGGTGTACTGTCAATGATATGCACTTAAATGTTGAAAAATGTTACTTTCTAAACTTTACTCAAAATAAGGTTATAAAGAATTTTTCCTATTTCATTAATAAGAATATTCTTAAGAAAGTGTCTTTTATAAGAGATCTAGGAATTACTCTTGATTCCAAATTCATATTTGGTTTACACATTAATGACATCAAGTCCAGATCACTTAAAATGATGGGATTTATTCACAGAATAACTAAACCTTTCAAAGATCCTCAATCAATTCTAACCCTTTACTATGCCTTAATTAGAAGTAAACTTGAGTATGGAAGCACTATTTGGAATCCACATTATTGCAAGTATGAAAACATTATAGAATCGGTTCAAAAAAAATGCTTTGACTATTATCTTTCAAATGTGGACTACATGACCATCTTAGATCATACGACGCACGTCGTGAATACTTTAAGATTAATACACTTAAAATAAGAAGGCAATTGACTGACCTAATATGTTCCATCTTGATACCTCATTATGTCTTAGCAATATTGAAATAAATGACCCCAATTCCCATTGTTTAAGACACCATAGCATTTTTCAGCTGAATATTTTCAAAAATAATATCGCATATTTTAGCCCTCTGACCCAAATGTGTAGACTGTACAATAAGATTGAGTGTGCTGAAGTAGATATGTTTGTCGATAATTTGTATGGATTCAGAAAAAAAATTCTTCTATTGTTAAATAATATGTTGCACTGATTATATTACGTATTACTTGCGTCTCTTACTTTTCCGTAATATTTGTATTTCATATTTATTTTTAATTTTTATTTGTTTTATATATTAATCTTAATTTAGGTATATGAGAATTAATAAATAAAGTGTCTTTGTATGTGTATTTGTATGTTAACTGAGTTTTTATAACTGGATTATTCTCACGTAAGTGAGATCATCTATAAAAACCCAGTATGAATAAATAAATAAAAGCACAGATAACCAAAATAATCCTTAGGCTACCTCTAATTACAGAATCGAACTTAAACTCTATTATTATAAATGTGTTTGACGTCGGCAGATATACGAAAAACAATTTCCAAGCACCTATATAAAAAAACATACATAAATACTGCCCAAAAAGTTTAAATACTCACTATACTCGAAACAATAACAAAGATTTATTCCAAATTCTTGTAATGCATACTTATGTCGGTCAAAGAAATTTATGGTACATTGCAACACGATTGTACAATATTCTTCCAGAGGACATAAAAAAATGTGATACCCAAAAAAATTAAAAACAAAAAAAGCATTATAATTTGGATAAAAAATAATAATACCGGTGCCCTCACCCACATTCGATATTATTGATCTAACAAAAATATTGAGCGGTTATATTAAAATATGTGTAGGTATATTCATATGTGTTAACTTTAAAAATAACTGCCTCAACACAGGCTAACCGCTAGCTTGGTTTAGTGAGGAAGGTTATGAAAAACCTCAACTTTATCTATTTGTTCTTCTTCTTGATGTGCCGTATCAGGTCCCCCCGACGTTGGCAATCACTCTGGAAAATGTCTCTTTGTCTTGCGCTGCCCGGAATAGCTCCTCCACACTTCTAATGCCGGTCCACTCTCGTATATTTCGCAGCCAAGACATTTGTCTCCTACCAGGCCCTCTGCGACCCTCTATCTTGCCTTTCAATATTAACTGGAGCAAGTGATACTTCTCCCCTCGAAGTACATGACCCAGATATGAAATTTTCCTGATTTTTATTAATCTAAGCAGTTCTCTCTCTGCTCTAGCCCGCCTGAGAATTTCTGTGTTGGTGATCATGTCGGTCCATGGGACTTTGAGTATTCTCCGGTGAAGCCACATTTCAAAAGCCTCTAACCTGTTCATGGTATTTACTTTCAAGGTTGATTAATTGGTTAATTGGTTAATTAATTGGTTAATCTATTTGTTAACATTTATTATTAGTTGACAGTTGGAAATTTCTTAAATATAGATAAAATCATCATTATTAGTAGAATATACTGCTCACAGGAAAGTAGAAATAACCATCGCAATTCAGCTTATTACTATTGGTTTCTTTCCACCTTGAATGTTAATTATTATAATTACAATAAAAAAACTCCAACGAAAAAGATTATGGCAGTAAATATATATTCATATAGGTCACCAAACGCCTATAAGTTTTATAATGTATTCCATTTGTTAATAATATTAATTAGTCTCACTCATTGCGTTTAATGTTAAACAGGCACTGCAGTGATGCTAACTAAGTAGGGCGTTTAAAGGGACAGCATAAAACAAGGTGATTCTCAAAAAAATTTCAGATAATGTAAAAACTTGGATCAAAAATAAAAATAGGGCCTTCACCGGTGCATTCACCCAAATTCGCAGTTATTGAAGTCACCACATTATTGAGCGAATACATCTTAATACAATTATAGGTATGTTCAAAGGTATTAGGAACTAACACGAAAAATTCTGCCTCAACACAGGCTAGCCTAGTGAGGCGGTATTTGAGAAACCTCAACTATACTTTTATTTTCTTTTTACCTTCACAATATTATGTTTGTTTTTTATGTTAATTTTATAACCTTAAAAATAAGTGTTAAAAATCAATGTACACCATAATATGTATTTATAGTATACTAGTATAGTATTATTATTATAGTGTTTTATTAATAAAACACTATCCCTTTAAAACGCCCTGCTTAGTTGGCATCACTGCAGTGCCTGTTTAATATTAAACGAAATGAGTTAGACTAATTAATATTTTTTTACAAATGGAATGGAGTTCCTTATTCTGACGATGAAATTTACATTAAACGCAATGAGTGAGACTCGTTAATAATTTTAACAAATGGAGGGTAGTTTATTATTCTTACGATGAAATTAACATTAGATTTAGAAAATAGTAAATGTAACATTTGAGATTTTCACAGCCTTATCGTGATTTATTTTTGGGGTATCATACCAACTTGCGCTTCCTACTTCCTTATCCAATAACGATATAGTGTTCATCATCAATTCTGTCCTGAATAGTAAAGTTTAAAGGAATTTTTAACTGAAGTTTTTAGATTATTTCTGGCTTTTACAGAATAACACCCTTAAGGTAATGCTTCACCTAAATGACAATATAAAAATATGCCGTGAAATATCTTATCGCTATTATTTTTATTACAAATATCTGTAATAGTTTATATCTGTAATAATCATATTTCCTTACAAACAAATATCCTTCAACATTTCTTACACCACCTAAACCATTGAAATGTGAATTACATTGTGTGAGCTTCGTTTTTAATTATTTATTGTAATTTTTACATAGTTTTGGTCGACTGTTGACTATTGTTGAAAGAATAAATGAACATTACAAACATCAGTCGAAGAACGCACAAAACCAAAGGCATCGGACGCCACCAATTGAAAAACATTGTTAAAAAATAAAAATGTAATATCTAGGCTAAAACAGAAAGACGGGTTTAAAGCAACTCCGAAGAAAGGATATTCACAAAATCCTTTAAATATTCTACATCGAAATAATATTTCATTATTCACCTGTATCGATTAAGGCAGATGGTATCCGTGTTTTTTCTGCCCTCAAAGTGTGAAATCGCAAATATAAATCTGGTTCGGCGACACCTGAGTTTCACGTTAAAAAGCTCTTCGTACGCGCTTCAAGCTCAGTTCTCGGCTAAAGCATTTGTGCCCATACAAAGCACCCAGTCCCAGAGCTCACCTTGAGGAAAGAAGAATAGATAAATGCGGAGAGTCTGTCTATGGAGTAAAGTTGAGAAAAATGAATTTGCGATATGAAAACGATTAAAAAAGTGCTGTCTACTGTGGCGCAGCGAATACGAGCGAACAAGATATGGTATTTCCCACTAAAAACTTTTGAAGGGTGGTCTCTAGAGTCAGGAATTTTATTGACCTTCCGAATCAGCACAACTCTTTACAGCTCTCAACCTCATTTTGAGTTTAAGTTAGAGCTAAAAAGTTTCGAATTCTTGAATTTAAAAAAGATATTGAAACTCGGTCAAATCTTGCTGCGAACTGTTGGCCAAATAATAAACTAATACATGTTCATTCAATCTGTTTTAAGAGATCGTAATTTATAATATTTGTTGTAGTACCTACCTATTTAAAATAAACTAACATTTGATTTTTTTGATTAATGAATTCTTGAACATTAGCTTGGATAAATAAATACCTACTAGTCAGCCACCAAAACATAACAGTTTTTCCTTTAAGAAAATTTAACGCATGCTACTTCCATCATACCACTGCAAGTATACAGGTGAGTTTCCTATACTAGTTCCTAAATCTGAAAAATGCTTTGTGGTGTATCACAAAATTCAAAGAAATCTTCCCAATAACAGAACAAATTTTGCTTTTGGAAACTGAAAAAGAAAATAATGAATGTCCTCACGAAATTCATCAAAACAACTGAAATTAATATGGAATATTTAAGCATTTGAAGGCGAAATAATTTTTTATTACAACTATGTCGTTTTTGGGGTCGTTCAGATTTGTATCTGAAACGGTTTTCTAAAACTAAATTTATTAGTTAAGTGATATTTCACGTCAAATGCGCATTACGTAAATACGTTACGTAATCAGCATGTTGGATTAAACGTTTATTTGGATCATCTATTTCGTTCGTACCGCTAATTCAAATATTCTTATTTAAACAACCTCACTTCCAATTATGCATGCATGTTTATTCAACATATATAGAGTATTTAAATAATTGTAAACATGTTTTTATTTTAATGGATTGAAAATCAGAAACGGAAAAAGGTGTCTTTCTAATCTTTCGGGTTTCCCAATGTTTGGTCATTTGTTTTGATAGTGAGGTATTATGATATTTTAAGTCTTATTTCCTTCCTTATAGTTACATTAATAAGGTAACATAAAAATTTAATATTTTTAAAAAATCAACCATTTATTTAAGGGTTACAGCCAGAAACACTTAAAAATATATTTAAGACATTTATATTGTAACCAGTAGTTTCTTAGTTATTCCCCCCGCTTCGTCCATTTTTTAAACTTTTTTCTTATCCTCTCTTTTGCCAACGATTGGATAATATAGAACAAGAAATATGGCGTTTTTATTTTTTTAGGTAAACAAGTACGAGTATTTCAAAGTCATAACAGAAGCGACATTACGAGCTGGAAATAAATACTTTGACCTATAAATTATAAACGGAAAAATAATGACGCTAAAGCAATGAACATCGATCTACTGGCTACGTCGGGAGCCGATGGAAATGAGATATTGTTATGATGCAGGGCTAGATTCCTTTTGTTTTTATATTTTATTAATCAATTTGTTCTGCATCATCACATCGATCTCCCTCGTTTCTCTAATCTAGTTAGGAACTGGACGATTGTCTATGGTAGTTTGAAATTTTTTCGTGCGGCGGGCCGAGAGCGACATCTGGGCCCGGCGGAAATAAGGAACCACTTTTTAGCTGGGCAGTCAACGTGTGGGATCGTGGACTGGACAGCTGATGGTCGCGGTGATTTCCATTTTGGAGTAATTATTTGTATGGATGGATTCCATTCCTTTTTTGTACCGTAGAGTGCGAGTTTGCTTCGGGCACGACGGGATTCGTTTCCGCAACCTGTAAAACAACCATTCCCGATGTGGGTAATGGAGATTTCTTTGGAAGAAATAGTGTACGGACGAACCACGCGACAATCGTAATCCGGTAATCAGCCGACAGCGGTAATCCATAAATAAATGTTCCATCCGGCGTAAGATTAAATTATATTCAATTCTAAATTCGGGCTACGCAAAACCGTCAAGCGGGAACCTCGTTCTTCGTGCTTCGCCATTAAGGAAAACACAGTGTTCGGTAATAGGAGACATAGTGACTCGCTCTCGTAGTGTAGATTATGATAACGGATACAGGTCGGTCTTGGGGTAAGTCCAAAATGTATAATTTAATAAATGATTCTGTCATGCTAGGGTTCACTAGTTAAATATTATGTTTCTCAATACATACAATAACAAACCACGCACCGATTTTTATTTTATGTACTATGAGAGACCATCCCTAAGAACAAAACAGGATTCTGACACGCGACCTTGGTTGCGAACCTTCACACCTGAGATTATTGTGTATAAACATTCTAGATGATTAATTATAACCTAGATTGGCGCGTTCTACCGAACAAAGTTTATACAACTAGTATTTGTACGTCGAATAGAAAGGTAAGGGTGGTACATATACTCCTCTGTTTATTATTTGTACCCTGGGTCAAAACCAGCTTAACAATTGGCTGCCGGCGTTTTTAATAAAAAAACGGCGTAAGTCGTGTGTCAGGATTATGTTTTTTTTGGATGGTTTAGTGTTATTTGTTCTCTTGGAGCTCTGATACGTAACTAGTAATTTAATTACAATCATAATGTCATAAACTTTAATACGTGTCTTTCTTACAAATTGCAAACTTGACAACTGTCAACAGTGCACATAACCTAGAATGTTAACCTTGTTTGGCATTCCCGATAACTGTCAAAGTGACAGCAGTGAAATTGTTACCGCATGATTGTATGCATTTTTTATGTGCGTTGTTTTAAGGAATTGTGTGAATGTTAGTAATCATTCCTCCTTTATGGTACCGTTAAATAATACATTGAAACATGTTTATTTATTCATGCAGTTGACAGCTGAATATTATTATCCACTAATAACGACGCATATCGAATTAACGGGAGTCGGTTCATTACCATTAGTTCATAACATGGGTTGCGTCTTCGCTAATAATGGGTCATTTATGTCACCGGCGCGACGTTCAAATCAAATAAAATTTACTAAAGATAATTGCAAATAATAATTGAATATTCTAATTAGGTAATTGTTTCCATTTTGAAAAGTGATTTTTTTCTTTATGGATTTAATACGTGAATAAATAATATTCTATTATAATACATTGTTCAGTATTATAATAGTATGGAAAAATCAGGGCTGGCAAAGCCTTCTCAAGGTTAAAAAAATTTATTTTTTTTACCTTATTAATCAAGGTTGCCACAAATATTTTTTCAAGGTTGCCACAAATATTTTTTCGAGGTTGCCACAAAAATTTTTTTTTCAAGGTAGAAAAATAAAAAAATAAAAAAAAATTACCTTATTAATCAAGGTTGCCAAAAATATTTTTCAGGGTTTTTTAAAATTTTTATTTTTAAATAGGAAAAGGTACGCACTATATTGATGTGTTTCTACTTAATTTACTTCTTTTGGGTTTTTGTTTTTTAGAATTGTCATAATATTTTTAAGTTACGGCCACCGTTATTTTTCTACATTAAGTAGTGTATAGCTTATAACGTCACCATGTCGACTCCAATTCCGAATGTGAACAACGCTTCCAAGGAGGAGCTAATTAAGGAACTAACGGAGCGGTCAATCAAACCAGATAATACATTCAAAGCGTTACGCGCACAAGCGCGCGCGTTTAACAAAAAAATAAAATCAACCTCAAACACAGATTTTGAGGGCTTCTATTCAGATAGTGACTCGGACATCGAAACAACGGGCAATCTTTCGGATGTGGAATTAAATAAAAAAATAAAGGGGAAGGTTAATTTAATAAAGAAAACCAAAATAATTTATAAGGATTCTTCATCGCGTGGACTTGGGAATCGGGATTACAAGTTCGACGGTAAATCCTGTGTCTGGAACTTTCTATTGTTATTAGACGAGCGTTGCAGATCAAGGGGCATTGCTCAAGAAGAGATAGTGAAATCTTTTAGTGAAATTTTAGATGGTCTTGCCTTACTGTGGTATAGGTCTATTTACTCTCCAGATTTAAAGTGGGATGACCTATCTAAGCTATTAATCAAACAGTTCGAGGGAGAGGGTAAACAGCTAGAATTAAAAGCTGAACTATTTAATTTAAAACAGCCTAAGGGTATGTCTGTTTTTGAATTTAAATTGAGAATGAAAACCCTTAATAATAAACTTGATGCCAAACTGCCCGAGGCAGAACTGTTGCAATTTGCAATGAGAGCGCTACTCCCGTTATATGCGAATTTACTAGCGGCAAGGGATTTTATCTCTTTTGAAGATCTTTCTAGGGCAGCGGCCATGTTAGAAACACTATCCGGAGCTTCAACATCTTCTTCTTCTAATCAAAAAGTGGTTGAACTACCAGAAAAATCTAGTAACTTTAGAAAGTTTTTGTCTTTCAATCACAAGGCTAGCTTCAATAATAGCCACAACACTTCGACTTTTCATCAAAAACAACAAAGTCCTCAGAATACGTACAAGAATGTTGATTTCACGCGTAATACGCCTTCTCTTACAACAAATAAGTTTATCTGTGACTTTTATAAGAAAAGTGGACATAAGGTAACGGAATGTTGGAAGAAAGCCTCCAATTCTAAAAATGCTAACGTTGGCACCGTACATACTGGTACCAAAAAACTAGCTTGGAGTCAATCTGGACACGCCCCTCCCTGTGCGCAAAGGGAACGGGAGTGGCAGAGTTGGCTCCGACTGGTTCGTCAGTTTTTGTCAACACCGTCTTCTGGGGTGGTGGGCCCGCTATCACAGAAGCCGGAGGTTGTGGGAGATAACCGTTCATTCGTTAATATATATATATATATATATATATATTAGATAATACGTTTTCTACTCTCTTAGATAGTGGAGCAACAGTCTCTTGTTTAGGAGGAGATAGTTTTAAGCAATTTGTAGATTTAGGCGTAGAATTAGTAAAAGTTGATTTTAAAGTTACAACAGCTGACGGCTTGAGTCAGTCTGTTCTGGGTACTTTAACCTTGCCGGTGACGTACAGGACAATCACAAAGGAGGTTGTCTTTTACGTCATCCCATCATTATCACCTGATTTTATTTTAGGAGTCAACTTTTGGAGGCAGTTTCGAATCGCACCGGAACTGTTTCCAGAAGTTCACGAACCTGACCATGAAGGTCACCTTAATGAAATAAGAGCAATACGGCCGGCTTCTTCATTATCTGTTTCTGAGAGTAAAGCTCTTTCGAAAATAATTAATAAATTCGAATCTATTTCTTACGAAAGGAAAGGTTTGGGTTTAACTCATTTAGTAAAACATAAAATCGTTACTAATGGTCCGCCGATTAAGCAGCGCTACTATCCTCTGTCTCCGGCAAGACAAAGGCAACTTGACGCGGAAGTGGACAAGATGCTAAATTTGGGAGCAATCCGTCCCTCTCGTTCACCTTGGTCTAGCCCAGTTGTTATTGTACAGAAGAAGGATGGGACAGGGAGATTTTGCCTGGATTTCAGGAAGCTAAATAATGTCACGGTCAGAGATAGTTACCCACTACCTCATATCGCACGTATCTTGGACAAACTTGGTGGCGCAAGATACGTGTCTTCAATAGACTTGAGCAAAGCTTTTTGGCAGGTAGCGCTGGATAAAGACTCTTGCGAGAAAACGGCATTCGTCGTCCCAGGTCGGGGACTCTTCGAATTTACTCGTATGCCGTTTGGGTTAAAATACGCACCCTCTGAACTCCAAAGACTGGCTGACGCTCTTTTTGGACCTGAATTCGTTGATAACGCTTTCTGTTATCTGGACGATTTAATTTTAATCTCAGAAGATTTTAAGTCACATATCAGACTACTTAATAAAGTTTTCGAAAGACTGAGAGATGCGGGTCTCACAATAAATAAAAAAAAATCAGAGTTCTGTAGATCGGAACTTAAGTATTTGGGGTACATAGTAGATTCACAGGGGCTCCGCACGGACCCAGTAAAAATTGAAAGCATTAAGGATTTCCCTATTCCAAAAAACGCGAAAGGAATTCGAAATTTTCTTGGCCTTTCAGGGTATTTTAGACGTTTTATCAAAGGCTCCTCCAGTATAGCCGCTCCGTTAACACCTCGACTCCGGTGATGGGTCTGATTTGACCCAGTGTTTTTAAAAAAAAAAGATTTTGCCGCAAATATCTCGTTTAGGCTAATTTCCTTTTGTCTATTCTTTCATCAAATATTTACCCACATTTCGACTCAAAAATGATTAAAACTGGACACGTTTTTAAAAAGTTATAAGAATAATTGTGTATAAAAACACGCAAAAACTCCATTTCTTCTCAGTTGAATTCGAGCAGCCGACGAAACATATCTCTTGCTCTGTCCTTCCGTCTTTGTCTCTCACAGTCCCGCGCAGATGTTGTCAACCATTCGGGCACATTTCTAGTATTGTGATTTTTGTTTGTGACTTTGTTTTAATTTTTTTTTAGTACCGTACGAACACAATGGCAAAGCAAAATTATTTATCTGATAATGAGATCGAAAAGCTACATAACAGTTCGAACAGTGAGATCGGTGATGATGTCGACTTGGAATTCAAAACATTAGATCCAGAATTTGAAAGTGATCCGGAAGAAATATTAGTAGAGGAAATATCTGAAAGTGAAAATGGAAGTGATAATGAAGTTAGTGTAGGAAATTCGAGTGAATCCGTTGCAGATCAACATTTATACGCGTCGAATTCCGGATTCCGATGGAATTCTTTGCCACCAGCTAGCTCACGTACCAGAAGCCATAACATTATTTCTTCTACCCCTGGATTGAAAAACGGTAGCCGGAACATAGTATCCATCAGAGATGCTTTTGATTTGTTTATTTCAAATGAAATGGTGGAGGAAATTATTGAAAATACGAATAAATTCTGTCAGCTCAATCCGAAAAATTCCAGCTTTCCTAACATTACGAGGACAGAAATGTACGCATTTTTTGGAGTTCTTTTGGCTTCAGGAAGAAATCGCGGCCGAAAGTTAGAACTAAGTGAACTTTGGACTACCGAGGATTTATTCCGGCAGCATTTTTTCCCCTCCGCTTTATCTAGAGATCGCTTCCGCTATATTTTTAGCAATATACGTTTCGATGACATTAATTTATTGAATGATATAATATATCGATGAATTATTTTTGTGAATTTTAGCATTTTTAATATCTTTTAACTTATAAAAAAACTGTTAAACTTTTTATAATTGGTAGTGCTATATAATTATTTTGCTGCTGAATTTGTAATAATAAATCCATTTGGTGTTTTGTGTATGTATATAAATTTTATTAATCGTCGAATCATTTTTGTATTTAGAATATTGCTTTTATTTATTATTACCGTATACCTATAGATAATGGGGACATTAACTCGGAAAAAAGAGCTTCGCCCTCCGCTTATGCTCAAAGGCTACAGGGTCTAGCAAACATATACAAGCAGGTTTCAGACGCTTTGTTCAAAGCCTACAAGACGGGTGCGAATCGTTACAACTTACGCAGAAGAAACGTCACATTTCAAGTAGGGGACGTCGTGTGGAGACAAAACTTTGTTCAGTCCAACGAGTTAAATTACTTCTCTCAAAAATTGTCCCCACGCTTCGTGCAAAATGTCATAATAAAGAAGAAATCGGATTTAGTGTATACCCTGGCAGACCTTACAAGAAAAGTATCTGGAGGAGGCCCACCACTTCCCCGCCCTGTTTTAGGTACTGATGGTACCCCTTCAGAGCTCTCGCAAGGACGCTAATTTTTTTTTTGATATAGCGAGTCTACATTTAAAATTTCAAAACAAGACCTCCAAAATGTCCATGCATACAATGTTATGAAAAGAAAAAAAAGGAACTTTTTGTTTTTAGGAAAAGTATCTGGCGATTTCCATGTAAAGGATATTGTCAAGACAGACAATGTTCCGGTCTAAATTCTTTTCGAACATCAGTGCCTCCGAAGGTCTGGCCATATTTCGTTAGGATTGATATTATTAATAATTAAGAACTTTGGTTCCTTATTAGAATTTCTAAGCACGGAAAACTTCACCGGCCTGATCAACCGAGTTGAAGAATTCCCATGCCATCTGACAGACTTTGGTCCTGTCATAATTTAATTTCGGAAGAAATGTTTAAATACCTCGCGAGGGCGTTTTTATATATCTGTTATTGTTAATTATAAGCTACTTGCTTAAAACCCTTAACCATCAACTCCGGTATGAATACTCAAATTGAATGGACTAGAAATAAACCTTATTAGAATTAGTATCCACTAAATGTTATTAAGTACACGACAGACTCCAAGTGAACAAATGAACACTCATTTAAAATATTATGAATTTTGTATAATGTAATTGGCTAATATACCATAACATGTAGTATTTGTTAGGATATAACATCTTGAAATGTAAGGAGTTACATTCCCACTGTCTGTTTCGTTTCAGGATGGTGAAAACAAAGAAGCATTGTCTACAAATTACGTGCTTGAACACTGGTTGTTCTCGTTTCATCATTAATATGTAAACGGATATTTTTGTCATTGTTTTACAGTAAATATCTTGATGGGTCCTGAAAATATATTAAAGACTGCACCAAGCGGTGCAATAAACATTTAATCTCCTAGTGATAAAATGGAGCTGTTCGCTTTATTGCTGATGAAACGAGACATAACTTCCTTGTTTTCCTTTATAAGTCCGGTTCTGACTTATAATGTGGAACGATATACAACCACCGATCCTTCCAGATTTTAAGCCACTTCGTTGATATTTTGATCCTTGAATCATATTTTCTTATATTTAACCTTAAGACCAGAACATGGGGAGATGTACTGAGACCTTTCCTTATGTTCTGAGTCAAATTTTTCTCGATAAACGTTAATTTTATTTAATGTTGATCCATTTACTTCTCAGCAGTCATGTCTGTATACACACTGGTGTTACTTGTTACAATTAATGTTTCAATTTGAAAATCTTTGTATTAAATCTTGCTATCATGTAAGTAATCTGGGATGTTCCTTTCCTATTGTTATAGAATTCATATTATGAAAATTCTAAGTTTGTATTACATACTTGTTGGTTTGTCCTGCGCGACTTACTATTATCAACTTTGTTGAACAACGGTTTACAGAGAAAACCATAGGTTGTTTCATACCACATCGATTACGCCTTCGTTTCTGTTGGACGTATATCTAGATCACTGCACTGTTAATAGTTGAATATCAGTTAACCTGTTTACACCTTCTATATTGATGGATGTATACATAATTATATTGGCACCATTCTTATGCGATGGTTGTTAACTGCTTAACACTCTTGTTGAATTAAGATTGTGTATTTTCATTAACTGCTCTATTTTTTTTTTTTTTTTTTGGATTAGGCAATTCACCCTAAAGAGAGTGCTATGTGCCGTTAAAGTTAAGGGAGATGGTTATAATTTTATGGGAAATCTATACGGGAATAGGAAATCTCAAATATTGAAGTCATTCAAGTCTATGAACTTGTATAGAACTGAGAAAATGCGAGAATTGTTGAGAGAAAGTAAATAAGGAATACTAAGGGGAGATTGGTGGGTGATTTTTAGTAAACGATAAATGCCTTTGAAGGATGAATGATTTTTACAATTAAAGAAAACGTGATCAAGAGTCTCATTTTCCATGCCGCACTGGCAGAGTGGACTATCTAGGACCCGGATTTTAAACAAATGGGATGCAATGGAGCAATGACCAATTCTCATTCTCGAGATACAGGATATAAATCTTTTGGATTTTTTCTTGCTGTGGAACCAAGGTTTACTTGGAATATGATTTTGTATTCCAGCATAAAAAGCACCAGTTCGGGTTTTCGTATTAGTCCAATTTTCTTCCCAGGAGCGGATCATGTTGGATTTAAGAATTGGGATGACGTCAGAGATAGGAATTCTAAAATCTAAAGGATTAGAGCCAGAAATTGTTCCAAGTTTAGCTAGAAAATCGGCTTTCTCGTTACCCTCAATTCCTAAATGGCCAGGGACCCAAACCAATATTGTCTCGAAATTTAATTCATTTAAAGATTTAAGGGTGTTTCTGATATTATAAATAATATAGTCTTCTGGTTTATGGATATTTGAGGAAATTTTCAACACTGCGCTTAGTGAGTCAGTGCACAGTAAGGCTCGTCGAATATTGAAAAGCTGGATTTGGCTCAAAGCTTGTTCAATTGCGAAGCATTCTGCAGTAAATATGGAAATTTCTTTAGGCAATTTATAAAACAAATCTAAATCGAATTCGGGAATGTGTACCGCAGCTCCACAATCTTTGTTATCAGACTTAGAACCATCTGTGTAAATGAGAGAAAATTCTGGAAACTTAGAAGATGTAATGTTTTTAAATTTTTCTTCAACATTTTGATTAGATGAGGTTAAAATATCAGTTCGGAAGTCTGAAGTTATAACGTTGGGGATATAATTGATAGAATCAAATGGGATGGTGAAAATAGGAAGGACAGGATCTTTTTGTAGATTTTGGAGGGAAGAAGACAGAGATTTGAATGAAAGAAAACTTTTTAGAAGGAGAGGAAGTCGATTTTTATCTGTCGATCTTTTTTCGTTATTTAAGTAATTGAACAAATAATCAAGGCTTTGTTCTAAAGGGTGACGCGATATAGAAAAAAATTTAAAAATATATTTATCAGCTAGGAATTGTCTCCTTAAAATTAAGGGGGGATCAACACATTCTACCTGGAGAGATTTAATTGGAGAAGATTTCATCGCTCCAATAATTATTCTGAGCGCTTTGGACTGAATTCTTTCAAGTTTTTTGTCCAAATATTTAGGAAGAGAATCAAAAAGAAATGTTCCATAATCCAAATGGCTTCGCACTAGAGCACCATACATTAATTTAAGAGTAGTAGGATGAGATCCCCACCACACTCTGGAAACAGCTCACATAATATTTAGCCCCTTTTCACACTTAGCCGAAATGTTCTGAATATGCGGGAGCCAGGAAAGTTTATGATCCAAAAGTAGTCCAAGAAATTTAATTTGTTTAACTATTTGAAGAGGGACATTATCAAAGCAGACAGAAAAGGGGGGTATTTTTCTTTTGCGCGTAAAAGCCACTACTTTGGTTTTAGAGGTAGCTAAATTCATCCCATTTGTCAACAACCAAACTTTAATATTATGTAAAGCCAAATTCAATTCCTTCGCAGCGCGCGATAGATTTTTGTGTGATAAATATATAAGGAAATCATCAGCAAAATAAAGTCGCTTGATAGATGAAGGAATTACACTGTCTAAATCACTTATATATATATTAAATAATAATGGACTGATTACGGACCCCTGAGGTAACCCCTTCCATAGTTTGCGATTTATAGTTTTTGAGGAAAAGTGGATAATAATGGATCTGTCTGTTAGTAAATTAATAATAAATTGAACTAGTTTTAAGGGAATTTTTATTTTAATTAATTTTTCTTTCAAAATGTTAATTAATACATCGTCGTAAGCTGACGAAAGATCAAGAAATGTGGCCAGAGTGCAAGAATTAAGGGACTGAGATAAACGGATGTCTGTTGTTAACACACTTAAATTATCTATGGTTGATTTCTTTTTCCGGAAGCCATATTGATTAGGAGAGCTAATTCTGTGATTTTCAACAAACCATTCCAATCTGTTCTTTATCAAGTGTTCTGCTACTTTCATTAAACATGACGAAAGAGCAATAGGACGATAGGATGAGATTTCAGATGGATTTTTGCCAGGTTTTAAAATCGGAAGGATTTTTTTAACTTTCCAGACTTCCGGAATAAATCCCGTTTCGAACATGTAATTAATTAGGGATAAAAAATATTCAACCGACATGTCTGAGAATGCTTTAATGAAACTATATAAGATTCCATCAGGGCCAGGAGAAGAGTATGGAAGGGAATTGATTACTCGATTTAATTCACTTATTGAGAAAGGAGAGTCCAGCCAGCTAGAGTGAGATGGATAAGAAATAAAGGAAGGCATTTCCTCACATCTGGCAACTGACGGAGGAGCTATCTTATCAGCAAAACCTATAATAATTTCTTCTGGAAAATGTTTAGAATGCTGCGGAGTATATGACGAACCGAATTTTTTTTAATCGGACCATACGGATGACTGGGGAGATTCAGGAGACAAGCGTTCACAGAATTTTCGCCATCCAGACCGCTTTTTGTTTTTCAAAACGCGTTTCGCTTCTGCCTGGGCGCGTTTCACAGAAAGGTAATTTTCGAAAGACATACATTTACGGAAAATGGAAATTGCTTCTCTTCTGGATTTAACGACACTAGTGCATTCTTCATCCCACCATGGGGTGGAATGTTTTATCTTAATGTTAACATTACGTTTTTTAAGTGTTTTTTCTGCAGCTTTTATTATCATGTTAGGAAATAATTCACATTGTAAACTAGTGTTGACAAGGGAAGACTTAGATGCTTGAACAATGGAGTCTAATTCTGAAGAACAATTTCTCCAATTCGCGTCTTTCGTTTTAAATTTAAAACTATTGTTTATCGAAAAGGAATGCGTGGAAGATAGATGGTGGAGAGTAATTATTATAGGAAAATGGTCACTGGAAAGGGGATCTTTAAGAATGTTCCAAGAACATATGGGAATCACCGAAGATGAGCAAAGAGATAAATCGACTGCACTTTTCCGATGTTGAGGGGCAGTGAAACGAGTTGGAGATCCATCATTTAGTATACATAAATTATAGGTATCCATAAAATCTAATAGATTATGGCCAGAACGGTTTGTTAAATCACTGCCCCAAGAAGGAGAATGAGCATTGAAGTCCCCAAGTATCATATACGGGGGACGAATCTGGGATATAAATGTTGATCATTCGTTTTCAACAAAAATTGTAGAGGGAGGGATATATATTGATAGTAATGTAATATCAGATATAACAGCAGCTACTATCTGAAAATTATTGGAGAGAGTGTGGAAAATAATTTGTTTAAAAGGGATAGAATTATGTATAATAAGAGCAGTGCCACCTTTGCCATCCAGTCTGTCATGTCTTAGACAATGATATCCAGGAATATTAAATTGGTATGAGGGTTTTAACCACGTTTCGGAGATGGCAGCAACTGAAATATTATGTTCATCAAGTAACTGTACAAGATCAATTTTGTTGGCGAATAGACTTCTACTATTCCATTGAAGTATTTTGCTCATTTGCGGATACATCGGGAAGGCTAGAGAGTAAAGATTTCATATAATCGGCAGCGTTGGACGGTACTTTATTGTTATTTTAAAGGATCGCAATTAACAGGGTAATTAAAGTTTGAATAAAAGAAGAATATTCAATCGTGACTTTAGGGAAGATATCGGAAGTGGAACAGTTTTTTAAGGCAGTCCCATTGGGAGCCTGGGATTTATTATTCCCATTCGGGTTAAGTAAAAGTTCATTATGTAGTTTTTTATCGAAAGAAGGAATAAATTTTGGATTAGATTTTATCGGTTTGAAAATTGTTTCTTTGTGGGAAGATGATAGAGGGGATTTATGGGAAGAAAAATGAAAGAGAGAAGCGTTAGACGTTATCTCTGCAAAAGATTTTTTTGTAGGAGGGAATAATTTAGAGGCCTGAAAGTAGGAAATATTGTCTGCAGCCATTGACTGTTTGATATTTCTCTGTCTAGATAACTCTGGACAGGCCACACTAACAGCAGTATGGTTGCCCTTACAATTAATACAAATAGGGTTATTCGTTGTATTTTGACACTGTTCAAAGGGATGATCCTCTCCGCAATGGAAGCAACGAGGAGGTGAACGACACATAGGTTTTGAATGGCCAAAACGGCAACAGTTCAAACATTGGATAGTCGGGAATCTGTATATTTCAACGGGAAGAGCGTTATAATAAATAAATACACGGGATGGTAATGTTCAACCTTCGAAAGTAATAACAACGGATTGGGAAGGTTTCCATATAGTGGTGCCGGTGGAAGTATCCTTAAAATTCAAACGACGTGCTTTTAAAACTTTTGGAGTTAATTGAGAGTCATTAAGAGCATCTACTATTTCTGTTTCTGATAGATCGGTTGTGATACCTTTTACTCTGCCCATTCTGGTTAAATTGAATGTAGGTATGAAAGATTTAAATTTATTATTTGAAAGAGAACCTATTTTTTTAACAAAATCATTAGCTAATATGGCTGATTTAAATTCTATGGGTAGTTTGTATTGACCTTCCGGTTTTATTGATCCATTTATAATACTGAGGTTATTGAGTTTTGAGCTAAAAATAAATTTACCAAAATCCAGGGGATGAATTATTTTCCCCTGTTCAGTCCTTTGGACATTGACAATAAATGGAGCTGAAGATGAAATAGAATACATAAGCTCAATGGCTTTTGCTTCTGGCGGAATGGTATCATTATAACTTCCATGAGAGATTGGGGCTTCGTTTGATTGTGAAAGAGATTTAATTTTAGGAGGTACATTAAGGCAAAGCGGAGGACGTCGTTTTCGTGAAGGAAGGGTTACAGAAGTCTGGGTATCATCAGTATCGTAGTCGTCTACAATATTAGAAATGGGTTCAGGGTCCGGAAGTCGATTTTCATCTTCCTCCATTTCAACAAATTAAAAAAAAAATTAAACAATAATTATTATTTTAGAAATAATAAATGATAGAAATAATACACGCAACTTCGTCGCAAACCAATAACACAAACAAAAATAATGAATACGAAAAGGTAACAATAAATAAATCTTATCTGTACGCCGCGCCGCCGTCAAAGTAAGCCGTCAAACACAGAGCACTGGTAAACACGACTGCACACTACCGAGGTTCAGTGACTAATCAACTGCTCTATTCTCTTATGGACATCCTCATAAGACCTAGTTAGGTAGCATAGATAGAAACATCGACAAAGTGTTTTCTTATCTCCTATGGAGAAGTTGAGTCAGTGATAAGTGAGGGTTTCTATGCTCCCTAAAAAGTGTTGCCTGGCGGGCTTATAACCCTATTTTGGGTCAGTGATGCATTTCTGCATTTGGTTGTATAAACTGAACGTGATAGACACTCAGGTATTATGTTAGTTATAAATGTGGCGTCTGTATTATTTAAGTCTTACTTTTATTAATTATATACTGATTATTTTTATAAATGTAACGTCAACGGTTGTCCATGACGCTAAGTCAATTTGTCTTCATCCAGCATATTCACGCTGTGGGTGTTTGCGGATCCCGTTCACGGAACATTGGTTGTTATGTTTAGATTAAGTTTTTTTAAGTTTAGTTCCTACAATTTTATAGATATTTAAGTAAGAATGGCTGCACCGCAAACCTGTTCATCCTGCCTTACGTTTGATGAAGTGCGACCGGAGTTGCTGCACGCCCATTCGCTATTCTCACTTTGGTTTAATTTTTGTTCTATGAATACTTCCTATTGATGATTATTATCTACTACTGATATTTATTGTTAACTTTGTTCTTCTGTTGTAGTAGACCCTTGGACCGACCTAGATAGAATAGGATTATGTTATTTCGACAATTTTATATGTTTGATGGCAAACATTTTGTGGCGAGGGGGGTAATGTTATGATCCAGGGCTAGATTCCTTTTGTTTTTATATTTTATTAATCAATTTGTTCTGCATCATCACATCGATCTCCCTCGTTTCTCTAATCTAGTTAGGAACTGGACGATTGTCTATGGTAGTTTGAAATTTTTTCGTGCGGCGGGCCGAGAGCGACATCTGGGCCCGGCGGAAATAAGGAACCACTTTTTAGCTGGGTAGTCAACGTGTGGGATCGTGGACTGGACAGCTGATGGTCGCGGTGATTTCCATTTTGGAGTAATTATTTGTATGGATGGATTCCATTCCTTTTTTGTACCGTAGAGTGCGAGTTTGCTTCGGGCACGACGGGATTCGTTTCCGCAACCTGTAAAACAACCATTCCCGATGTGGGTAATGGAGATTTCTTTGGAAGAAATAGTGTACGGACGAACCACGCGACAATCGTAATCCGGTAATCAGCCGACAGCGGTAATCCATAAATAAATGTTCCATCCGGCGTAAGATTAAATTATATTCAATTCTAAATTCGGGCTACGCAAAATCGTCAAGCGGGAACCTCCTTCTTTTGGACGTTTGATGTTTGGAATACCAACCGCACGTGGCCGGCGGCCGAGAGAAAGCTACTGGCATAGGTTGCAGCATCCTCAGAACCCGGATACGCACGGATTATTAGTTGGAGAGCGTGGATGCGGCCGGGAGATATATTTCCTCTCTTTCGGAGGCCCGATCCACGCCTCACGGGGACACGTCAGCCGATGGATGGAGCCCGGGGGACGTTCCGTCGCTTCGCCATTAAGGAAAACACAGTGTTCGGTAATAAGAGACGTAGTGACTAGCTCTCGTAGTGTAGATTATGATAACGGATACAGGTCGGTCTTGGGGTAAGTCCAAAATGTATAATTTAATAAATGATTCTGTCATGCTAGGGCTCACTAGTTAAATATTATGTTTCTCTATACATACAATAACAAACCACGCACCGCTTTTTATTTTATGTACTATGAGAGACCATCCCTAAGAACAAAACAGGATTCTGACACGCGACCT
Organism: Hesperophylax magnus; assembly: GCA_026573805.1. Classification (NCBI taxonomy): domain Eukaryota; kingdom Metazoa; phylum Arthropoda; class Insecta; order Trichoptera; family Limnephilidae; genus Hesperophylax; species Hesperophylax magnus. Next base: position 26,897,935 of record JAIUSX010000011.1, read on the forward strand.
TGGTTGCGAACCTTCACACCTGAGATTATTATTATTTTTTTTTTTTAATATGTTCTTTATTCAGTAAAGTTTATACATTACAGTAAACGGGTAAATTTTTGGCCACCACATTAGGCACATGCCCGTGTTGTAGTGGTCAATTTTATGTTAAGTATAATAATACAAATTAAAAATAAGTTGAATGAAAACAAAATAATATAAAATATTATTAATATTATTGTGTATAAACATTCTAGATGATTAATTATAACCTAGATTGGCGCGTTCTACCGAACAAAGTTTATACAACTAGTATTTGTACGTCGAATAGAAAGGTAAGGTTGGTACATATACTCCTCTGTTTATTATTTGTACCCTGGGTCAAAACCAGCTTAACAATATTTAGTTCATTATAAGATATAAAGCGAATATTATTTGTTACATATTTAAATAACATAGCATGGTTATTCAGTGTACGGTCTCTTTTAGTTTAGTCCTCAATTGATAAACGCTATTTGAGTGGTCGACTGTTGAATTTTTCGAAAATCTGTAAATGACGCGAAAAACTATTTCTAACACTTTGAATATACTTATAATGCTCAATATCAACCTACTTATACGTTATTCTATTGATATTTACTGACAAGTATTATTTATTTTCAAATTACTTAAAGCACTTTTTATGAATGTATCAAAACCAGCAAAAATTTTCAAAGCTGGTTTTGCAAGTCGGCGACTCATTTAATATCTGTTAATGGTTACCTTAGGAGTGTATAAGGGCTATCGATATTTTCCAGATTGGCTAAAATAGTTTTAACTCGCCCTTAGCACATTTTTAAGACAATTCCGCCAAAAAATATTTTAAATCGTTGTTTAAAATGATTTGGATCCTTGCATCTGCTCTGAAATAGCATCTGCTCCGAAATCTCGCTTAAAATGATTTGGATCCTTGCATCTGCTCCGAAATCTCGCTTAAAATGATTTGGATCCTTGCATCTGCTCCGAAATCTTGCTTAAAATAATTTGGATCCTTGTATCTGCTCCGAAATCTTGAATTAAAAGTTCAAATTGAAATATACAATTTTTTTCAAAGCTTTTTAGATTATATTATATTAGATGAATATATTTTTTTATCTTGAATCAGACTATCTTACCAGTAACTACAGAATGTCTTTATGTACAATGTTCACAGCTGTTCTTTCATTAGACAGTACAAACAGATTTTGCTTAGAAGTTATACGCGAAAGGGCTACATATAGTTGGCCATGTGAAAAACACTCAACGTTCAAATCTAAACCTGCAACATTGAATGTTTGAGCCCTGTGACTTGTTAGTGGTCATTAAAAAATACAGGTTTACTGGAAATTACAGTCGTTTCAATTGAAACGGTCAATCTATCGGTATCAAAGGAATCCGTGGAATTAAAACAATTTATTCGGTTCCACCTCTGGTCAGTATTGTACATTCTATAATTAATGTTTTTTTTTGATTTTAGGAGTGTTCAGAGATGTTTAAATGGGACGCCCGAGAAAGACCAACGAGTATAATATAAAGATAATCATCTTTTCCGGAAATATTTGTTTGTAAAATATCTGTATTATAAATTAAACATAAATATTCAAATAAATACAAAAAAAAACCTTTTTTAATTCTTATCAACTTAATTATTTATTTAATTTCATCTAGTTTCAGGTACAACTAGATTTTTAAATTGAGCCACAAAACTATTCACAATCCTGAGCAACCTTAGTGATACATCAGCTACTATTTTATACATATATACTGATAAAAAAGTCAATAAACTAATTAAAATTTTATTATTGTAGAAAGCAATCACTTTGTGGTTTGACATATTTAATAAATTTTTTTTTTTTTTTGTTTCTAAAGTTTGTACCCTAAAGATGCTTGAGTAAAGCGAAACCGGTCGGTTCTAAAAATTATTAAAAACTCGTGGTTTTAAAACAAAAAATATTTTATTATTATAATTTGTTTAAATCTTTCACAAAGAGAGTTAATAGATAAATTTAACTGTGAAATTATAAAAATTAACCATTTATTTGCACATCCCTTCCATTTTCACATGAAACCTGACACTCGGTTATTTCAAATAACAATTATATTTAACTATTGACTGATTTGACACGGCCACAATTATTAAATAATAATTATTATATTTGGATGATTTGTGTATCGCCGTTTTAGTGAAAAATCACCTCGAAGGCGCTGGTTCCCTTGATTGTGCCATTTCTTCTTCGGGCGTCCCCGACTTCCTCTACCAATCATATTCGCGTCACACCTTCTCCTTACACTTCGTTCATCCGCTCTATAATGCATTAATAATTGAATAAACTATATAAAAATCACCTCGAAGGCGCTGGTTCCCTTGATTGTGCCATTTCTTCTTCGGGCGTCCCCGACTTCCTCTACCAATCATATTCGCGTCACACCTTCTCCTTACACTTCGTTCATCCGCTCTATAATGCATTAATAATTGAATAAACTATATAAAAATCACCTCGAAGGCGCTGGTTCCCTTGATTGTGCCATTTCTTCTTCGGGCGTCCCCGACTTCCTCTACCAATCATATTCGCGTCACACCTTCTCCTTACACTTCGTTCATCCGCTCTATAATGCATTAATAATTGAATAAACTATATAAAAATCACCTCGAAGGCGCTGGTTCCCTTGATTGTGCCATTTCTTCTTCGGGCGTCCCCGACTTCCTCTACCAATCATATTCGCGTCACACCTTCTCCTTACACTTCGTTCATCCGCTCTATAATGCATTAATAATTGAATAAACTATATAAAAATCACCTCGAAGGCGCTGGTTCCCTTGATTGTGCCATTTCTTCTTCGGGCGTCCCCGACTTCCTCTACCAATCATATTCGCGTCACACCTTCTCCTTACACTTCGTTCATCCGCTCTATAATGCATTAATAATTGAATAAACTATATAAAAATCACCTCGAAGGCGCTGGTTCCCTTGATTGTACCATTTCTTCTTCGGGCGTCCCCGACTTCCTCTACCAATCATATTCGCGTCACACCTTCTCCTTACACTTCGTTCATCTGCTCTATAATGCATTAATAATTGAATAAACTATATAAAAATTCGAAAGGATTTTTTTGATGTGAATACCGCACATCCCAACTGCTCCCAACCGTCTCTGGAGCCAGTGATCCTATGGCATCTCCAATCAGGGTATTTTGTGAGGATGAAGGTAGTGAGGAGGAAAATAAGTTGGGGAGGAGTTAGGTGGAGGAGTACCTGGCAAGTCATTTCAAATAACGAGGGCAGCAGTTGGCTGGCTGACACCGCCCTGGTAACTCGATTTGGAAGTCACCAGGAACCGAGGGGCAGCTGCTCCAGCTGCTCCAGACTGCCGTTTCAGCATCTGTCAGCAGCAAAAAATATTTTTTTCTATTACAGTCTTGACGTTTCATCCTTGCTCATACGAATTTAAAGAAATAAAAGCAAATAAAGCTATATTTAAGCAGTAAAAAGTGCAGAATATATTGATTTCGCGATCGTGCGTTGTTTGTGTGTTTTTAAACTTTAAAAAAGTGACTCTGTGCTCTATTTCATTGTTTGTGAAAAAATGACAATAAGACACAATAATTTAGTGAATTAAATAATTAATAAACAGTGAAACATAACGAAATTTAAAGTTTATCCTAAATATCTAGAACCTCAATAAAAACGGTGTTTTTTTTACTTCCAAAAAATGAATCCACATCAATTTATGGATTCTGCGAAGGAGGCAATTGATGATTTATTGAATTGTGTTCAAGATAAAGTGAATAAATTTAACCAAGAACAAATTTACTTAATTACAACGAAAATAAGTGCTATATTAAAGAGGATGGGACATCTAACTCTTCAGTTATCTGAAGCAAAGGAAAAAATAATCGAACCAATATTTGGATACGGGAAAGTAGCTGAAAACCAAAATAAAATATTGAAAAGTGATTACAAATTAATAGTTTCATCGAACAATGCTGAGGAATTTTCAGAAAATATACAAAATAAAATCAGGAAGAAAATTAACTTAAGTAAGATTGGTGCCAAAGTGATTGGTGTTAATGCGATATCTAAAAATAGAATACTTATAAAATGTTCGACAAAGTACGATGCGGAAAAAATGAGTAAAGCTATTGTGGACGAGTTCAAAGACATCAGTGCTACAGAAATTAAAAAGACGAGACCAACTATAATACATTAATAATAATTAATTAATTTTCAACAGTTTAAAACTTGAAATTAAAATTGAGGAAAATAAAAAAAAAATTCACACACAAAATTACAAAATGGATTAAAGAACAAAAAAGACAATATTACCAAAATTTCATAGCATAAAATAAAAATAAAACCTACACGTAACACACAAAACCAATATAAACACACATCACTCACAAACACACAAGATTATTTTCAATGTACTATTTTTATAAAAATTTTAAATATATTATTATGAATTTTTAATTTTAAATGTATACTTTTTCTCATTAAATGTATTATGTAGTTTTTTTTTTATATTATAAAATGAAGGCCTCAGCACGGGCAAGCCACCCAATGAGGCCTACATTACTGAAAACCTTGAATTGTAAAAAATATTGTACCTAATAATAATAATAATAATAATAATACATTATAAGGCATTGTTAATGACTATAATAAGGATGATAGTATACAAGATATAATCCAACAGAATGAAGATATCAAGGATGTGATGATAGATAAACCAGAAATGGAGATGACATTAAAAAAGATCTTGAAAAACAAATATAATAACATATCTAATTATATAATAGAAGTTAGTACTGAAATAAGAAGAAGGCTAGTATATACCGGTAAAATCTATGTGGGATACCAGAGAATACAAGTAGAGGATGCCCATCCTCTAGTGCAGTGCTATCACTGCCTGGGCTTTGGACATACTTCTGTCAGGTGTCTTCATAAAGAAAAGGACAAACCACATAATGTGCTGGTGATCATTCCTACAAAGATTGTGCTAACAAAGATAAAGAACCTAAATGTAAAAATTGTGATAAAAAAAATAAAAAAATGAACTGGAATATTGACATCAGGCATTCTGCAAGCGATAAATCGAAATGTATTGTGTATAAAAAAATGAGCTTTTTAGCAAAAGAAAAAATAGAATATTGACTAGAAATAACATTAAACCTGTCCCAAAGTAGATATAGTGTTATTACATTTTATTACATAAATATTGTCATAAAAATTATAAAAGATCACAAAATAACTAACAAAAATAACATTATTATATTACATTATTTTATGAATAGTAAGATCATAACGACACCTTCAACAACATTTTTTTGTTTACTTAAACATGCATATATTCACTGTGTACTATATTTCACATTCATAATTATAAAAACAGCTTTTAAAAAAATCTTAAAATATGACAAATATTCTGAAATAACACTAGATGTGAATATACAGTTTATTTTATATTTATTAAGCCTTTATCAAAAAGTACTTGTACCAGTTAGCTTATTGTACCATCACTTTTATATTGTTAAATATTTAACATTAAATTCTTCAATTTATACTCAAAACATGTCTGTTGTTAAACAAAACAAAAAAATAATTTATTGCCATCACAAATTAAATGGCGCAGAATAATTTTTCTTATGTGGATAATGATAACGAAATAGAAAGTAGTACAGTAAATAATTTAGAAGATTGGATAAAAAAACAATACACAAATACGTCTGATAATCTTGATTGTATTCAATTAAATATTTGGGGATCAATGGTGAGGCACGAAATGAAAGAAGGTTTTAAAGGTCACATGTGTTTATTGGTGAGTCAGTAGCCGTGACAAGGAGATGATGAAGGACAGATGTAGAATACTCCGGTTGCTGCTGTGATGTGTTGGCAGGTCAGGCGCGGGTCAGTGAGTCGACGCCGGGCGCTGGTGACCGGGACTCGATGGCTGTCAGGCACTGGCGATCTGTGGAATCAATACTCCAGTTGTAACGGAGAAAACTACAAACCCCGGACTGAGATCGATTCTTCAAGATATCGATCGATGAGAGACATCTTTATTGCTACCGGTGAGCTGCGCAGTAGATTGCGCAGAGAAGAGGAGAATCATTAATTTCTCCAGCCAGTCAGATTTTGGGAGCGGAGCAGACTACTTGTGACTTGCGGAACCATCGGCGACCAGTACCACAACATGGCGGGTTGGAAGAAACTTTCACGTAAATCATCATTTAACTTTAGATAGTTATACGGGTTATCTTTATCCCTTTAAATCTTTTTATTTCTAGAAGAAATAAATGGCGCCCTTTATAAATTCACCTCTTAACTTTTATGATGACTTTCATTTATAAAATTCAACATGCAGATGCTCTTCGAGTCCTGCACACGGCCCTGAGAATCCTTTAGTTTAAAATAGAGTCTCTTGCTACTTCATTTATTTAATTAACCTTATATTGTGCTAGCCTCCATTCTGAATAAACGATTATTTGTTAAACTCATCCTTCTTTAATTTACAGTTGATTGAATATGTTTTTATTTCAGAATACACGCAATCCATATTTGATTTACATTAATCATGAATCTTTCATTAAAAAATTGTTACAATGGCGCCTGCAACGTGTGTATATCGGTTGAATTTTTTTTTGTAAATTTTTCATTTTGAATGTCATCTTTTTCACCCCAGTAGGTAGAATTTTTTTTTGACACGTGTGGTCAATATCATTTTGGTCGTGTTTAAAGTTTTTTTCAACGTTGTGGTTTGGTTCACCGATGATTTCGTAAGTTCACACTTTTTTTCTTCTTCTTAGTTTAAAATTTATTTTATTTTGGTTCCCGCTTTCAAATCTGAACTCATCCTGTGTGCCGCTAGCTATATCTTGAGTATTTACTCATTATTTACCACGTTTTATACGTAGCTTTTTAAAATCCTAACGAGATAATGGTTATTGTGTGCTAATTTGTTTTATTTTGTCCTAACAGAGTATTTAGGTACATATTTCATCGTTCACGAATGGCGCTAGAAATGATCATGATGCGGACAGTAGTTCTTCGCATCTCATTTAAAAAAAAAAAAATACGGAGTAAGTTATTTATTTAACCTCTACTATAACTTTAACATCATGCGATTGTTAATTTTTCTTTGAATTTCAGTGAATGAAACTATATTATAGGTTCCTTAATTTCCGTAATTGTATTATTTCGAAATATTATAGCAACCTTATTGATCCGTAATTTCCTTTCAATAATAACCTTTTTTTACCTTATAAAGTTAATATTACGTTTGTCATGTGGATGATTGTTACATAAAAGTGTTCAACTCTTATTAAAACCATTTACACATATTATTGTGTTCTTAAATTATAAAAATATAGTTACAAAGATTTATGATTTTTAAATTTGGAATTTTATTGTCACTTTCAATATACTTTAACAAAATATATTTTTTCTAATTACTGTATTTTAAAATTAAAATGTTGCATTTGTTTTTACTCAATAATGAAATACACAAAACATGCTTTTCAGAGTAAATGCTGTTTCAACATTGGATAAATGCTTCAGGACTAGGAGCGAGACGTCACACCTGCCTGATCTGCGTTTTCCTTTGCTGTCGGCAAATTGCTTTTTGAAGGTTTTCTTTTATAATTTATTTAGTTTTAACTTTTAATATACAAGATAGGACCATTAATATTCAATGCTCATATTTTGTTTATTATGGGAAAAGGGTTTTCAACAAACAGGGAATGTTTTAAATCTTTTTTTCAACGAGCTCAGTTGGAACTAAATTTTTTATAGGTTAATTTTTATTTGTCGGCAATTGTTTTCAAGTAATTCTGAATTTCCATTCTTTCAATTCATACAAGGTTCTGTTTTTAATTAATTATTAAACAAAACATAATTTTCACGTACGACCATATTTTTTTAGTTTTTGTATGCTTGTCCAGGAAAATTAGTTTTTACAGGTTAATAGTCATTGTGTTAAGGCGTATAATACAATTTTTATGACCTTAATTAATTTAAAATATCAAATCTATAAGTTCTACAGGAATTTCCATTCTAAACATTCGTTAAACAAGATATTTTACAGAAGGTTTTACCCTTTTGTTTACCTTTTTCTTTGTAATTTGGGTTTTGGATTTTTTTATATTCAATATTGTTTATACGATATACTTTGCAATCGTTTTAATCTTTACATTTAGCTTAAGTTTATTGCCGTGTAATTTGTTCTTATTCAATAGATACTATTTGAAAAGAATTTATTTCAATAACTTCCACATGACTATAATTATCATAAATTTAGTTTTAACGTTATCCGTAAATATCGTTTTAAATGTAGAAAATTACTACAAATTTGATCATTTTAAGAAACAATAATTTCTTTGATATTATTCTTATAATTGGCACAGAGTACCTTATTCTCAGGCACTATTAAGGACATTATCTTGTCACTTATTTTCAAACGTATCATGCTAATACGCATGAGGTCACTTGCAACACATGGTTGTTGGGTGCAAAAATTTTCATGTCATTGTTGCATGAAAAGATTCTTTTTATCTTTAAATTCACTTTATGTTTTTGGTGGACGACATTTCTATTTGCCGCCATGAATGGGAACTGTCCATCCTCCATTTGTGTTTGTTTTGTGATGTCATGTTAATGTCATGTACTGTCATGTTTTGTCAATCTAGTGGGAACAGTTACATGTTGTTACAACCGCTGAGAACTGTTATTATCCCACATATACACGAGTCTTGTGATAGGCTTTGTTTAGTATGCATTGTTGATATGCGATAGTACGATATTGTACTTTCAGGTTTGATTCCTGTCTTTTTTATCATTAGTCCATGGGGACCCTGTCACTGAAGAGTTTTGAGGTTACGGGGAGGCCATGTACTATTTGATATTGTTTTTGATACTATTTGATAGTGTGAAATCTTGGTAGAAGTTTTATTTACGTTCATATGCGCGTACTAAATACGAACGTCACGTTGTATTTTTTTTATATTGATTAGGTTTACCTTCTCTTTATGAGGATCTGAGGTACAAAACCATCAATACTAAATTAATCAGACTTTCCGAGTAATTTTCTGATTACCAAAAAGTAATTTTGTTTTTCGTATTAACTGTTAACCTTCGGGGATGTTTTAACAAGTTGGCGAAATAAACGGTACTTAGTTTTTTGTATTAATTTTGCATCGCAAATTAATAATCTTGTACCTGAGTAAATTAATGTTTTTGTTGAATGTTATATGTTGTGCGTTCATTTAACTCCTTCTGCAAATATCCTTACAATTCTGATATTTGCATAATGAATTAGTTTGTTGTTTTATGGGGGTTTTTTTTTTTTTCGCATTGAATTTTGTTTTGGATATCTACACAAATATCTTAAAATCTTAAAATAGTTTATTCTATTTGAACTTTTGTTTGGTTTTAAAACACAAGTACTAGTAATATTTTATTAAATTCTTCCGAATTTTTACAGAGCTGACATCTATCGGATGTTTTTAAAAGTTGTTATTTAATATCGATTTTATCGATTTCGTCCCGTTGGCGTCATGTATCTTTTATCAGGAGATTTTTCAATGTGGATGAGTGTTTCAGGCGAACAATTATTGCTTGTAAAATAATTGTTACCCTTTGTGCTATGCATAAAAAATCTTGTCTTAAAAACATTAGTTTACCAAAAAAATAATAATTAATATCGATTTATTTATTTTTCAATCGGTTTTGTCTTAGATCTATTGATTGGGTTTGGGTCCTTGATATCAATATGCTTGCAGGATAATTCACTAGATGGTGTTAATTCTAACAAAACATTTTAATAAATAAATTTTCTTTTGAATTTCATTTTAAAAAAAAAAAAAAAAAAAACTTAAAAATATTGTTTCTCCAGGTTTACATTCTGTTACTAGAATTTTTGTCATTTTGCTACATTATAGTAAAAGGGCTGCTGTGTTTTCCTTTTGAAAGGCTTTTCGGTTTTCAACATTTTATGAAATTTTTTTTCTGTATAATCTTGTTTTTTGTTGGTTAACCCGTTAGGTAGATAATTATGTAGGGAAAAGAAATTGACTCGCTCACCCTGAAGAAGCGGAACTGGCTGCTCAAAAATATCTGCTAACAAGACAAGATTTTTATATTTTCACCATCATCTTTGGAAGTCTTCATGGTTTGGGACTGCTGCTGCTGCTTACAGAAGAATTTCAAGCTAATATTCCCTGTTTTCATCGTAGATGGTCTACTAGTTTAACTGCTTCAATTTGGAGGATGGAAATCTCAACATTTGTAATTATACACATCTATTGAAGCAAAACTATGACGCCTGAGGGTTCCTCTACACCTCCAACACCAGGAAGAAATCTAATGCAGTCATGTGCTTCGGAGCCAGGTGGTCCGTTCTTTTCTTTGGTGGAGGGGTAATGTAACGGAGAAAACTACAAACCCCGGACTGAGATCGATTCTTCAAGATATCGATCGATGAGAGACATCTTTATTGCTACCGGTGAGCTGCGCAGTAGATTGCGCAGAGAAGAGGAGAATCATTAATTTCTCCAGCCAGTCAGATTTTGGGAGCGGAGCAGACTACTTGTGACTTGCGGAACCATCGGCGACCAGTACCACAACATGGCGGGTTGGAAGAAACTTTCACGTAAATCATCATTTAACTTTAGATAGTTATACGGGTTATCTTTATCCCTTTAAATCTTTTTATTTCTAGAAGAAATAAATGGCGCCCTTTATAAATTCACCTCTTAACTTTTATGATGACTTTCATTTATAAAATTCAACATGCAGATGCTCTTCGAGTCCTGCACACGGCCCTGAGAATCCTTTAGTTTAAAATAGAGTCTCTTGCTACTTCATTTATTTAATTAACCTTATATTGTGCTAGCCTCCATTCTGAATAAACGATTATTTGTTAAACTCATCCTTCTTTAATTTACAGTTGATTGAATATGTTTTTATTTCAGAATACACGCAATCCATATTTGATTTACATTAATCATGAATCTTTCATTAAAATTGTTACACAGTGCTGACGGAGGCCGAAGGTGCGGCGAACCTTGTAGGCGGTTGAGCGGGAACGATGTAGACCAGTGAGGATGCTGCGTGTCCTCGTGGTGGTCATGGTAGCGTGGAAGAAGCGCTGGTCAGAGACACTGGAACCAGGGCGCTTGTAATCCGAGTAGCGCTGGCCGCGGACGTGGCCGAGGCGCTATGATGGTGTCCCGATGGAGTCCATGATGGTACGGGCGAAGCCGGGAATATTTTCCTTTGCGCTAGTAAGATTAGCGCGGGTTAACACTCGTTGAACCTTGTAGACTGACGGCAGAATGATGACTGACTGACTCGCTGCGTCGGGCTTATTTATACTACACGGCCGACGGTAGCAGTAGGTAGATAGATGGCAACTAAATCCTAGGCACTCGCACAGACTGTACGTTTCAGGAACGTTCGACAGCGTGGCAATTATGCGTAGGCGGCAGACTCGAACCTTCTGGCGAGTTCTTGTAGTATCCCAGACGGACTGCAGTATTATTGTCGCGAGTAGATACTTGAAACAGGTAGGTTGCTTTGTTTTGATTTCGGCTGCAAATACGTACCTAAGTAGCAATTAGCAAGTACGTACCTAAGTAGGTCGAGCGGTTTCTTATTAATTATTCAATGGATTATTCTCGACGCTACAAATATAAGATCTATAAAAATATTGGGATGTGTTGCATATATAAATATTAAATTAATTGTTTGAAGCATATTGACATTCTGATGCTATGTGAAACATGTATTCAAACTGAAAGTATGTGTATGTACAATATTCCTGGATATAATGCATATTACTACTGCAGGACTGATAAGTCAGGAGGAGGTATTATATTGTATATAAGAAACAAATTTGAATTTAGACTAAAAACATTACAATCAATACATTTTGAAAATATAACAGGAAAGCTCATACTCCAGGACAAAACTAAAGTCAATATAATAGCTATCTATAAACCTCCTAATTTCAGTAAATCTTCATTTCTGACGGAATTATCATCATATCTTGAGACAATTAATAGTAAGGAAAATATTATCTTACTTGGAGATATAAATCTAAATTTGCTTAATGAACAAGATAATATTGTAAATTCATATGAAAACTTACTTACTACCCATTATTTTACTAAATGCATCAATGTAGTAACCATAGAAGCTGTATTAAATTGACAAATTACTCGTACGTGTATTGACCATATATTTGCCAAATTTAGAGGCAAGAAAATAACTGCTTGCGTCTGTGAAAATATATTGCCGAATATTTTATCACTGCTATTAATATAAAATTTCATAAACGTCAGGTAGACTTTGCAAATAAGTATATTCAAATCATCTCACAAAAGGATATTGATAGATATATCAGAGATTATAACTGGAGTAAACTTATAGAGGAGAAGGATTGTATTTCATTATATGAAAAAATAAAAGCTTTATTTAATAAATTTTACAAGAGTAGTTCTAAAACGAAAGTGCAAAAACCGAAAACACGAGCTTATGCAATAAATGAATGGGTAAGCAGTGAATTATTATGTCATATAAATAAAAGGGATAAACAATATGAAAAATGGAAAAGTACACCAACAAACAAAACATATGAAACAGAATACAAAAAAAATTACGAAACCTTGTCAATTAACTTATAAATAAAGATAAAACTAACTACTATAATAATAAATTTAAAAACTGTTTTAATGATACAAAAAAACTGGGATGAGATAAATAATATTTTAGGACGTAAAACCAAAAACGATTGAGATAAAACAATAACACGATATATTTTTGTTATTTGTTTTTGGGGTGTTATACCGTGTCGCGCTAACTCCTTCTTTAGCCAACGTTTCAGATAGCATTGCAGTGTCCATCATCAGGGCAGATGTGTTTTTGACACGATATATGTTAAAAGATAGAACTGAGGATTCTGTGTCAAATGATTTTGTGAATTACTTCTCGGATAGCATCAGCAACATGTTACATAAATGCAATCACAAAGATACTAATATTGTACTGGAAGAACTGATTCATATTGAAAACATTGTTAAAAAAAATGAAAAACTCTAAAAGCACAGGTATTGACAATATAAGAATGTTTGATTTAAAAAGAAATATAAAAACTCTTGGGCCAATAATTACTCATTTAATCAATAAGATAATAAAGCAAGCAAAAATTCCACAAGAATTTAAATGTAGCATTACTAGACAAATATTTAAAGGTGGAAAATACATTGAACTGGGAAATTATAGGCCTATTAGTATACTACCTGCATTAGAAAAAATTCTCGAAAAATTTTTATCAAATAAATTAAATAATTACATTGAAAAATTCGCTATCATAGATTCAAATCAATATGGCTTTCAAAGAAAAAAAATACTGAAAAAGAACTGCTAGATTTTTTCAATTACATAAATAATCAATTAAATAATAAATTTCATGTTATTGTGTTATTTATCGATAACTCTAAAGCTTTTGACACAATTAACTCTAAAAAACTGCTAGAAACCTTAGAAAAAATTGGAATAAGAGGAAATATGTTAAATTTATTTAAAGATTATCTTAGTAATAGAAAAATTTGTACCAAAATAAATAATACTTTTAGTAAAACAAATAACGTATCTGCAGGAGTTCCACAAGGTTCCATATTGGGACCTACACTATATATAATTTATGTAACTATAATGAAAAAGCGTTTCTCTTTTGTTAAACATTTTGTATTTGCAGATGATACGGCATTGGTCATATCACATAAAGATCTAAAAATTGCAATTGAACTCATTCAAATTGACTTTAATCAACTTTGTAAATGGTCACATGATGCAGGACTATTAATAAATGCTAAAAAAACCAAAGTTATGCATATAAGATCACCTAATGCCAGATTTCAATTTAATCCTAATATTATTTCTCATAATTTTAATTGCATCCATAAAAATATCCCGACTAATTGTAAATGTGAAAGCTTAGAATTAGTTACGGAATATGTCTATCTTGGTGTTACAGTAGATTGCTTTTTCAAATGGGACAAACATATTTAAAAAAAACCTGTAAAAGACTCAGATCAATTGCTGGCAGAATGTACACATCAAATTTTTTCCTATCAATTGAAACACTTAAAATAATTTATATGTCAATGGCAGAATCTATTATAAGATATGGATTAACCATATGGGGAAATACTACTATAACCAATCTGAAACAAGTCCAAGTTGTACAAAACGCAATTGTAAAATTACTAGTCGTCCATAATATTTTTAAACAGAGACATAATACACCGTTGCTGTTTCAGAGTGCCAAAATTTTACCTCTTAAGGGCCCACTATTCGAATTTCATCCAATTTCCGACATATTTTCCTTAAAAGTTTGAAGTTTTAAGCTCTTAAAAAAATATATGTTATTCTTTAAGATAGTATCTATTTGTTCCAAAAGCCGAAACGGTAATTATTTGAAATTCCCTCGATAGAAATAAATCGCAAAGTATGCTCCGAAAAATATTATTAACACGTTTATTTCTGTTATTTTACAAGTTATGTGTATGAAAAAAATCACAATGCTTCTTTTAATGCTACTCAATAGACTCCAAAAGTGATTTTTGCTATTTTTGAAATACGCCGTGATTTATTAAACATTTTCACAACAGTCGCTTACGTCTTATGATTCTAAGCATGATTATTGCAGCCTCTCTCACTTCCTCACGCGCGTACGCTATCTGCCATCCAGTCGCTGCTTAGAGAGCTTCGCGGACGGTCGTGTTGTTCTCCGTTTCGTGATTTCTACTAAATAATATTTATCGTAAATAATAATATTGTATTCCGAAAATGGGAAATAAACGAAAAAGTGCTCGTATTTCTAAGAAAAGACTATTTCGTTCGAAACAAAAACGCATGGTGGACATTGTAAGGTAAGAAGAAAAATATAAATTTTGATTTGATGAATATATTATTATTTACTATTACGTAGGTAATATTTATTATAAAAATAAATTATTTATATATTGTGTAACAAAGGTGACAGGTATTGTTTTATTTTTCAGAATGCGTACTTTGGGAGATAAATCTATTGCCTATTTATAGATAATTTTAAGCGTATATCAGTTCATAAATATTGTTTTTTCAAAGATGGGAAATAAGCGAAAGACATCTCGTATTCCAAAGAAAACAATATATCTCCAAAGATATACAAAAAAGCTTATATTTATTATAAACATTTGTAATTCATATTTTTATTTATTTATTGTGTAGTAAAAAGTTATAAAAGTTATAAAAATTATTTTTTTATTTTTTTCAGAATACGATAATTTATTATAAAAATTAATTATTATTTTTATTTATGTATTGTGTAGTAAAAAGTTATAAAAATTATTATTTTATTTTTTTCAGAATACGTACTTTGGGAAATAAAACTAATTCCAAAACATTAGAAATTACAGGGCAAGTTCTTATTAATTCACAATGCAACGATGTCCGAAATATAATATAATATGTAATAATAATATACGGGCCATCTGTTTCAAATAACAATACTCGAACGTGGAATTCAGAATAATAATGAACATGCGAGCGAAAGAAGCTATTGAAAGTTCTGAAACTGTGGGGAATATAATTTAATAAAATAAAATACTTTTTTGTTTTAAAACCACGATATTTATTAATTTAAGAACCGACCGGTTTCGCTTTACTTAAGCATCATCGGGGTACAAATTAATACTAAACAAGAAGTACATAATGTGTGCATATATATAACAAAATATAGAGGGAGACAACATGATACAAATATAAGCAACACAAAGACGGTCATAAAATACATTAACATAAGTGCACAAGTAATGGAAAACCCGCTAGATAATTATGTAGACTAATGGGTTATACGAATAAATCGGGAGAAACAAAACATCAATAAAACCTCAATAATAACGGTTTTTCCGAATTCGCAAATCATTTGATCGATAGCTTGCCTTCCTGAATAAATCTAATTTTATTTAATCATTTACGGCCAAGATATTTTTGACAATGGTGTGTTTTTATCTTTCTGTATTCCAATCATTTAGCTTTGCTTCTAGGGTTGTGCTCCAGTATTGCTTTTTGGAGACTGTAAACGGATCTCTCGGCATTTAATGAAACTGCAGCAGAACAAAGGCTGTTGCTATATTGACGTTCATGGTATGTTTTGCTCAGATTGACGATAAGGTTTCCAGATCTGCATTTCGCTCGAAGCATGTTTAGGGTAATAAGTTTATAGTTTAGGGTTCTTTCACCGTATTTATGGGAACATTTCAGAACCACCAATCTTTCATTTTGAGTGAATCTTGTGTTTGTGATTAAATTATATTTGACAATTTAAACAAATAATATTTAGAGAAGTTAAAAATAAAATTGAAAGTTCACTGAAAGCTTAAACTATTAAAAGTAGTAATTTCATAAAAATGTAAATAAATAGAGCCCCTTTCACATTTTAGAATGTAATTTTATGTTGCTTACATGTTTTATTACTCTTTATAATTATTGAATTGTTTAAATGAATAAATAAATAATTACAAAAAAGTCTTCTGATTTGTAAGTCCTCAGGAAGCACTAAGAATCTTTCTATCTATCTTTATAATATAATAAATTTGATGAGCATAAAAATGTAAACGTGTATATAATCTATATAAATGTACAAAAGTAGATATTACACGTGTATAAATATTATATTGCGCATATTATACAAGATGTCGGGGGTAAAGTGCACAAACTTCGGGAGGTGATTCTAATTGATAGTACAAGTAAAAAAGAAAAAAAACTTTTTTTGGAATTCCAACGTTTTAAGATAGTTTTCGAGTAAAAAAGTTTAATTTTTTGTATAGAAAAAAAAACAATTTCTTCTACGGAAAATAAATTTTTGTGGAAAAAATTTGGAAATTCGAATAATTTCCATTTCTTTTTTACTTCTTCTAGCATTTAGAATAACCTCCTGAAGTTTGAGCACTTTACCCCCGGACACCCTATAAAGATAACCATATAAGAAAAACCTTATTGATGTAAAAATATATTTATTGATTTTATAAAAGTTATAAATTACTTTTATAAAAGTGATAATAGTATTTTAGTAAAGTAAAGTAATTTGTATACCTATACAAATAACTTTCGTAAATGTTTTTTGTAAAATTTAAAAAAAAAATTAATTAATTAAATCCGTAATAAAACCCATATTTTGAGAACCATCTTCATTTCGACTTCGTTCCTTAGAGTAATAATAACTAGAGACCGCACTAATATTTGTACAAATCGTTGACATACTCGCAAAATAAAGCTCTCCCTTTCAGCTCGGTTCCATTAACGTACAAAAAACAGAGACAAACAATTTCTGTTAAAAACATACTGTGTAAACGGGAAGCGACTTTTTGGAGCGGGCAAAGTTCACGCCAGTGTGATTTGCTCGGTGCTAACTAAAAATTGGTCTGTTTTTCTAAAATTGCAATAGATGTCGGTAATTTAATTTCGTTATTTAAAATATTAAATAATCCCCAAAATTATTCCTAATACGAATTCAGACACCTCTGTCGGATTCTTTTAACACTAAATATTGTTTATTTTGTGAGTGTTGCCCAAATCTAAATTCTTTACGCGGAAAGCGGGCCCTTAAGGCTATTCTATGGCAAAAAATCATAATTCAGTATATATTTACCCCGCTGCATAAATAAAAATTAGAACATAAATACAGTACTAGATTCACGCGCAATGACGGGTTAATAGTTTAATAATAAATACGGACAGAGAACGTTTGAATACAACATACCGAAGATATTTAATTTATTATCTGACACTATAAAGCAATGTAAGTCGATGAATAAGGTTAAATATATGGTGAAAAATTGGCTATTTGGGGACCAACTGGTTGATGGCACTGTTTAAAATGTTGCAGAAAGAATCGACTACTACGTCAATATCCGAATTTTCCTGAGTAAATGACCAGTCTGTCATTGACAGATGTTGGTTGATTAAGTCGTAATTGGCTTTTGTAAACTGATAAATTTCTTTAGGTGGGGCGTGAATAATAGGAAGTGTATCGATTTATATATAGATATAGATATAAGATATATATAGATATAAGATGTAAATTATAACTTATAAAAATGTATATGTAACTAAACTTTAATCACCTGTTGACAAGCCAATTCAATTGGCTTAGCAGGACTTGTTTGTTGATATGTATTAACTATTTATTCAATAAAAATAAAAAAAATAAAAAAGATGAGGGCATGCGATATCTCTGCGAATTATGGAGGGTGCTCGGACTGCAGCACAACGATTCCTTCCGCCGCATCATTTCGTCTTCAATTCAATCAGAATAGATTTTTCTAATCATTTGTTCATTTTTTTAACAGATTCAACTTCTCAGTGTTAAAACACATCCTTTTTGAATTTAATTTTTATTCCAGCAGCCTACAAAGGTTGACATCTTAGACATAATTTAAATACCTACACAATAATTTCATTTGTCTCGTGCAGTACTCTGAGAAATCTAACCCCATGCTCCTAACCCATAATATTTTCCAATCATATTGTGGAAATTTTTGATTTCTATAGTTTAGATATTCGATTTAATCTTAAAATTTACAACTTTTTGGAAGAATTAGGTCGTTGGCGTGGGTGCCGTTAACGCCTTGCCACCCTCGATAGCACTTACAACGCACAACACGACTAACGCCATACCTTAATTAGCAACACAGCTCAGCGCCCCAACAGCAATCCCGCAATATCTTACAGACTGGCAACCGGAATATATTTTTTCCGTCTTAACGTCGTAATCTTGCGGGATTTAAGTGCCAAGAATTAGGAATAAGGGACATAAACGCGTCTTAATCGAATACGCCACCGCAATTAATTTGAAATCCCTAATTTGTGGCGGCCGTCAACGATAGCTATTTTCCAATTATAGCCCCTAAGAGGCACCCTTGTCAGGGGGTGGGGGTAGGAGCCGCGACCCCTGCTAGCTACACAACCTATCGATTGATTCGGCAAACGCAATTACTCGTGAAAGATCAACCTCTCGATATCTCGCCGAACCCAGGAAACCTAAACTCCGAACGGGACGGGTTATCTGCGAATCTGCTAATTGAATGTCGCTCCTATCTGGCAGATTATCAAAAACTTGCAATATGGTTGAGGCCTGCAATAATGGAACATGCGGTTTGACAAAAAAAAGTGGCAATAAAAATATTAATTTCCTTGGCAAAACACCGATTTTGGAGTAAAATGTAGTACGAATTAGAATTTAGAAGATGCAGGCCAGCAAAGATGTCGCAGGGCCAAGGCGCAAACCAGCGAAGATATCACAAGGCCAAAGCGTAGTAAATCTTTATCTTTATCTTTATCTCTATTTTCAATAATACCTAACGTTAGATTCTATGAATTTAATTATTTAGATGTAGTAAATCTCATATTATCTAAAACACCTAACGTTAGATCCTATGAATTTATCCATTTAGATGTAGTAAGTCTCATATTATCAATAACACCTAACGTTAGATCCTATGAATTTATCCATTTAGATGTAGTAAATCTCATATTATCAATAATACCTAACGTTAGATCCTATCAATTTATCCATTTAGATGTAGTAAATCTGATATTATCAATAACACCTAACGTTAGATCCTATGAATTTATTCATTTAGATGTAGTAAATCTCATAGTATCAACTATACCTAACGTTAGATCCTATAAATTTATCCATTTAGATGTAGAAAATCTGATATTATCAATAACACCTAACGTTAGATCCTATGAATTTATCCATTTAGATGTAGAAAATCTGATATTATCAATAACACCTATCGTTAGATTCTATGATTTTATCCATTTAGATGTAGTAAATCTCAAAGTATCAACTATACCTAACGTTAGATCCTATGAATTTATCCATTTAGATGTAGAAAATCTGATATTATCAATAACACTTAACGTTAGATCCTATGATTTTATCCATTTAGATGTAGTAAATCTCAAAGTATCAACTATACCTAACGTTAGATCCTATAAATTTATCGATATGTTGTCATAACCCAACTTATTTTGTATATATATCTTCTTTAAGCCCCAGCATACCCAATTTCTACCGATTTATAACAAGTTTTTCGTTAATTCTCTAAGTTTTTAAGTTCCAAAAAGTATATATTTTATTTTCGAAGATAATACGTATCTCCATACATATGTTATACTGAAATGTTAATTATATGAAATTCCCCCATTGGAAAAATATCGCAATATATGCTCAGAAAATTATTAAAAACACGTTTTTTTCTGTTATTTAATATGTTTTAGTCATTTTTTATATTTTAGACAATCACAGGGTATCTTTAAATGCAACTAAAGTATTTTTGATCTATTTCAAGCGACTCGTGTTTTATGAAATATTTTGACCAATTTGCTTAATTATTATCGTTTTGTTAATATAAGCGCGCTCCCTCTAACATTCGTATTTACATATCTCCCTTTCAAACCATATTTGAACGCTTACTACGGGGCCCTAAGTAACTTCAACGAAAAACAGTTATTTTGAATGAGTTTCCCATATACTGATTAGTTAGTAAGGTACAGATTTTCATTCAACCATGAGTTGATACATGTTATGATAAGATTTCTGGAATAAACTATGGAAGCGTGACTAAATAATATACCCATAAATAGGATTTCCCAGCTATATTATTTTCTCACATTATACACACATTTATTTCTACTTGTTTGAGAACACTATTTTACTTTTATTGATGCTTTTGCCCGCTGTGGTAGTCCCAACTGCTCCCACCGGGTTGGGGTATTTTGTGAGGCTGAAGGTAGTGGAGAGCTGGTCACCAAAGGCAGCTAAAGCCATTTCAACTCTGAAAGGTGATCTTTTACCAGAACGATACTGACGGTATATTCCACTCTGGAACGCGAAGCAAATATTGTTTATAATTAATTACATAAAATGTATTGCCGGACTCAAACCCGTGATATCCAGATTCAGATTAAATAATATAATAAAATCTAGGCCGTTTCGGAGCATATAACAAGCGAATTAATAGGTTTACATTTGCAAATAACAAAAACGTATCCCTTTGTTAACTGCTAAAAAACATGAAATATTAACCGACCATACAACATATGTATGTATTACAGTGTATTATTTATCAGTTCTCGTGGTGAGAAACATGAAAGAAAAAAACGAAAATTGAGACGTCCCGGCCGTTAACCTGTGGAGTATCTTTTGTTTATTGTATTTTTACAGACGACAATCGGCTGTTAGTAGGTAGAAGGTAATGCATGATCTGAATATGGCACATCGATAAGTAAATGGATCACGATATAAAAGGAAGTTCTTTTAACATTTTTAACCACTGTCCAGTCCAGGGCGGGGCGGGGCCGGGTGATTTATGGGGTCTCGACAAGTCGCAGAGGGTTCCGGGGAATGGGAAATGGGGGATGGGAGTCGAGGTGTTGAGGGGGAAACCCATAAGCCAAACCGTGACCCGATGATTCGAAATTTAAATGATTGATATACGCGCCAAAACTTTTCCGCGCTCCGTCACAAGCCGACACGGATTTTCAATCAGAAGGACAATATTTAAAGAAAATGTGTCAAAACAGAATATTTTCTAGCGCTGAACATGCACGGCTGACATCAACCATCAATCATCTGTTTGTTTGCCGAGAAACATTAAAAATAGGCTTCCTACTCCAATTTTCTGGCCTACTTCCACAGCACTAATGTAGAAGGCTCCCATATCTGGAATAATAACTAATGTTGGAATAATGGTAACGTGGAGCACAAACATTATTTACTTCCTTGTTTTTTTGTAACTGGCTTACAAAAATTCATTCAAAGATTTTTCTATTAAATGAATAATAAATAATATTAAAGATAAAAATATTAAAGTTTTTCTAGTAAATGATTGATAAATGACTGAAATAAAAGATAAAAAATATTAGATATTTCTGTAGTTGAATAACATAGTGAGAATTTAATCATCGAAGATTATTCAAAAATATTATGTGAAATATTAAAATGTGAAACAGTAAAATGAGAAAATATTTGGTCGCATCTAGGAATTGAACCAGAGACCTCAGCCTTAACGGGGTTTTATTCTACCACTGAGCTAATCCTACCGGCGAAGTGATTTTTATCAGAATTGCGCTAGTTATTAGCTTTTCAACTATTTTCAGATACTCACCAGAAATCCTCACATAAATTAGGCACTGAAAATGAGGCTGAAGTGTTAATGGGCATTTTGTAAAAAATATTCTTCCGTGATTGAAATATTATTATTTAGGTGAATAAAGTGATAATTTCGTTTCCCCGGAGTTTGGCCCGTAGAACAGTGTCGCGCAATACATAAAGATTGAAAAACTGTTCCTACCCTAAGAAAACCTAATCGTAAAAAGAAAATCAAAGATAATAGATAGAAAAATCCGTCGAAGTAAATATTCCCTAAATAAATTATGAACCTTTTTCGATATATTCTAATATGAAAATCATGGTGGATCACTCAAACAAATTCACAAATATTATGAAATATGTAGGTACACAAAATCAATTAAAAATAGCAGCCTTAAAACGACTGAAATCTTATGGTGTTTGTGCGAGTGGTGCATGAATTTTCATAAATATATTGTTACGAAACACGGTCCACCCTAAGAGCCATTAACGCAATACAAATTCCAGCCACCCTAAATCTTCAAAGCTACACAAAACAACCGCACATCTATACACCGCGAAGCAGGCGGGCGTTTTGCCAGTTGAACGCAGGCACCGCTCTAGCGAACACGTTACTACCGCGCTGGCATTCACGCCAAAACCACAAACAACGCGGTCGAATCCGCGTCGCATATCGAACCTTTGGGAACGGTAATACTTCCGTTTCTCCTTAGACCATGTACTAGGACCACCGTAATCGGGTCCTGGGAGTCAACCTAGTATTGAATCCGCGTGTGTACCGACTCAACTCCCGGCTATGGACAGCACGAGAGACATGGCCACCCGGCACGTACACACCAAACGCCTCCGTCTGCATCACGACCTGACGATTTCGTAAGCCATCTTCAACCTAAAACCCCCCTTGTCTTGTGTTCACTTCGTAACTTCAGTAGCTCCGGCCACCCAGTTGAGAGAGAGAGTGAGAGAGATACCGTTTTATGGCTAGGATGTACACCCCGTTGTAAACTATTGAAATAAACCCTTTTTTACCGCACCCCTGACTTGTGATATAAACCTTATCTGTGCTGACCTTGGAGAGCTTGAAGAGAACAAAGAAGTCCCCCACTACCTGCAGACAAGGACCTCATCGCCTCCGTTACTGAGCAACACAAGTGGCCCTAGTTCGATACCAGTAGGCACGTGCCTTTCCTTGTGGGCCCCCATTTTATAACCTAGCAATAAGTACTTTAAATTTAAATTTGAACAAAATTTAACAAATTTTAAACGAAAATAAATAAATTTGAACGCCACAACTACACATTGTACAGTTATCGCTACTTAACTATAGAGGGCAGAAAAACGCGCAGGAATTAAACAAAAAATAAAATAAATAAATTCGTTTCGCTATTCGTCAACAGATGGAACTAAACACATAAATTGTTTCAAACTAATTGCGAAACATATATATTTTTATTAATCCAATAAAATCAAGAAACCTCGCATACAAGACAAATATACAGAAATTGAATAAATAAATACATTATTAAAATAAACGTAAATAATTACAAAAATGGACTGCTATAGTTGCGATAGTATTATTAGTCCAAACAAGAGCATAAAATGCAGCATATGCTTAAATGCATTTCATTACACCTGCATAAATAGCACCGCAGAAACACTCAGAGACAACTGGAAATGCAAAGAATGTTAAACATTGGATCCTAAAATTCAATCACAATCCAATTACACTCCTTCTTCTAGTAAGAACTTTGGGCCTACCGACTCAACATACACTGAAAACCCAGAAAATATGAATTACATTATAAATTACATCGACAAAAAATTCGATGAAATGAAAACAGTGATTTTAAACAAGATAGAAACGGAATCTGCGGACAATAAAAAATCGCTTCAATTTATAAGCGACCAATACGATACATTAATAAAATCTATTGAAAAAATTCCACAGTTAGAAAAATAAATATCGGAAATAAAAAATGAACTAGAACAAAAAAAACATAGAATTCAAAAGTATTGTAGTAAAAACAACAGAGATGGAACAGGCGACACTGGAAAAGTACATCGAAATATCAGGTATCCAAAATCATGATCCTAAAATGACTAAAAACATAATAAAAGAAATAACTGCTGCGTGCGGAGTTCAAACTGAAGACACAGAAATTTCGAATATAAATCACATCCAAGATCGCCGACCAAACCATCCACCAAAAAAAACTTTCAAATTAAATAACAAAAATAAAAGGGATGCTATACTATCATCAAGAAAAGGTCTCACCACGGAGGCAATAAACCAGCCCGGAAAACAAAACATCTACATTGGAGAAGTAATGACGCCATACTACAAGCAACTGATGTGGAAATTAAAAAACCATGCAAAAATAATCAACTACAAATTTGTATGGTTTCGTAGAGGCCATTTATTAACCAGGAAGACCCCGGAAGGCAAAATTTTCAGTATTAAACATTGTGATGACATAAATAAACTCACATAAACACAACTCCACACGTAACTACACTTCACATCATATACTTACACAATTAATCACCAACATGGCGGATTACATGGAATATACAGACTCGGACAACCAACACTACTGTGTAAGTACAAACGATTTTAATCTATGGACAAACATCACAAAAGAAAAAAATAGAATCAAAATATTACACCAAAACATTAGGTCAATTAATAAAAATTTTGATGAATTTACGATATACCTGCAACATCTTGATTATAATTTTGATATAATTGTGCTGACAGAATGCTGGTTGAACGATAAATATGTACCAAAAACAATCGAAAACTATAACACACACCACACAAAAAACACAAAAATCAAAATGATGGTATAGTTATATACATCAATGATAAAATAAACACAATCGTCAAAGAAATACACATAATAGACTCCAACTGCATACAAATAACATATGATAAAGAAACGTGTATTCTTGCGATGTACAGATCTCCATCCAAAAACAATATTACACATTTCCTAACTGCACTTAACAACACTTTAAAAGAAATCAACAAAAATAAAAATATCATCATCATTGGAGACCTAAACATAAACATCTTACAAAATGGACACCCACAAAACATGGAATACCTAACACTACTAGCACAGCATGGACTGGAGCCAACGATAAAGGTTCCAACACGAGTCACACAAAACACAAAAAGTTGTATATTTATTTATTTATTTAACGCCCAGAGGGCTTTTACATGTGGGTGGTACAAATTTAATGACAGTTTTGAAACATAAGAAAGAAAAGAAAGAAATAATAAAAATAAAATTAAAGAAGTATATGCGATAAACAAAATTAAAAATAACAAGAACATAAATTAAAAAATACAGCGATTTGACTGTATATGCGAGAAACAAAATTAAAAATAACAAGAACATAAATTAAAAAATACAGCGATTTGACTGGTTTACAAAAATATAACTTCCATTTAGGAATAGTATTGAAATAGGTCTTTTACGTAATCCACAAAATTCGCAAAGTTAATATTAAATATATCGACATCACCTAAGTATTGGTTTCCCATAGTGTGAAACCGTTGTATTGGGGAGTTCGCAATGTAATTGCGCTTATGTGTGTTGCAGTGGAATAGTGTATTTTGTCGTGTTGTTATTGTAGGTATTCGTAAGTTTATGAGTTGCAGAAGTTCGCAACAGTCGAATTTAGAGTTTAGAATCTTGAATAAAAAAGTTAAGTCGTTTATTTTACGCCTGTCTTCCAATGTGTGTATTTTTAGAGTGTTTAATAAGAAATGATATTGTAAGTCTTCTAGTGGGATATTTAATTTAAAATTTATAAAACGCAGAAATTTTTTTTTGTATTCGCTCAATGTTATTAATGTGAATTTTGTAAGAGGGAGACCAAACTACTGAGTTATATTCAATTATGCTTCTAACTAGAGATATGTATAACAGTTTAATGGCTTGTATGGAGTTAAAGTTTTTAGTTGTTCTTAATACGAAGCCTAGTGTTTTCATGTCTTTGTTTACAATTTGGTGGATATGATTGGCGAAACTAAGTTTTTCATCCAAAATAATTCCGAGATCTCTCATTTCCGTGACTCTTTCTAAAGCTGTATTGTTAATGTAATATTCAAATAAAACAGGATTTTTATTTCTGCAGAAAGTCAGGGTTTTGCATTTGTCTACATTTAAAAACAGATTATTTTGTACGCACCAATCTTTAAACTTATTAATATTTGATTGTAGTATTTGGCAATGATTTACATCAGTTATTTTTTTGTATAGCTTGATGTCATCAGCAAAGAGCAATACCTCGACATCGTCGAAGCAATTTGTTATATCGTTAATGAAAATGAGAAACAAAACCGGACCAAGGTGACTACCTTGCGGTAGGCCACTGGTCGCACAGAAAGCTTTCGATAGCAAAGATTTTATTTTAACAAATAGTTTACGATTAGTTAAATAGCTAGTAAACCATTTTAGCATGTTGTCTCTTACTCCTAGGGCAAATAGTTTTCGGGTTAGTAGTTTATGGGATACTTTGTCGAATGCTTTTGAAAAGTCTGTATATATGCAGTCGACTTGTTTATTTTTTGCAAAAGATTCTAATATAAAGTTTTGAAATATTGTTACGTTAGTTGCGGTTGATCTACCTTTGATAAAACCGTGTTGTTTTTGGTCGATTAGTTTTATTAATTTGGGATAGATTTCATCAAGGACCATTGATTCAAAAAGCTTAGAAAGTACTGACTGTATACAAATGGGGCGATAATTGGTTATGTCAGTGTCGTCTCCTTTTTTGAGGATAGGTGTAATGAAGCTCGATTTCCAGCGGCTTGGAAAATATCCAAGGAACAAGAGGCGGTTGAATAGTACTGTAAGCGGTTTAGATAATGCATTGGAGCATTTTTTAAGGAATATTGGTGGAATGTTGTCTGGGCCAGCAGATTTGTCAGTGTCTAAGGAAAGTAATTTCTGTTCGCAAGATTTTTGTGTGATATGGCAATTTGTTAAGTGTGTAGTATTACTAAATTTGTATTCGGGTATTTTATCATCGGGGGTTTCGTCATCGTATACGTTTTTGAAGAAATCTGAAAAAAGGTTTACAATGTCTTGTGTATTGTTTGCACTGATTCCATTCATTTGCATTATTGGTGGGTAATCCGTGTTTTCATTGTTTATTTTTTTAAGAAATTTCCAGAGATTTTTGGATTTAAAAACATTATTCTCGATGGTAGTTATGTACATTTTGTAGCAATGTTTAGAAAGATCTTTACATTTTTTCCTAGTTTCCCTAAAGTTTATATAATCAGCTATGGATTTGCTTTGTTTGAATTTTTTGTGTTGGATTTTTTTTTGCTGAAGAGAGGCAGTTAGCTCCAATGAGAACCAAACTGGGTAAGTATACTTTTTCGGCGTGTAAAAAGGTACATAGGATTTGATAGTGTTAGAAAATGTAAAATAAAGTATGTCTAAAGATTTATCAATATTTTTATCAGACAAAAAAGACCAGTCTATATTTGAGAGATGGCAGTTAATTGAGTCAAAGTCTGCTCGTTTAAAGTTCAGAGTTTTTTGTTGAGGTTTGGCATCGTTATCACAGGGTATGTTTAATTTCGTGTATAGGGGAGGATGGTGATTGTCGGCAGGTAGGAGCGGATCATTAGACAGTTCTACAGATATTTTAGGGATGTTTGATAGTACCAAGTCTAGTAAGCGATCGTTATTATTATAGATGAAATTGTGCTGGTACAGGTTTAAAAAATTTGCTGTGTCCAAGATTTCTCGTGCCCGGTCATTTTCGCTTTCGTTTGTGATGTAGCCGCTGTCGTTGGATTCCCATTTTAGATTTGGAAGGTTGTAGTCTCCAAGAATAACAAGTTTTGAGTTTGGATATTTTGACAGGAGATGTTCAACGTCTTCACAATGGTTTCTGTATGTTTGAATATCGGAGAGTGGTGGTAGGTAGGTGGTTCCAATAATAATTTTTTCCAGTCCAGTAGAGATTTGCACAAATAAATGTTCAATGTTGTTGTTTTTCGTAGGTAACTTCCTAGATGAGTACTTTCGTTTAATTGCTATTAAAACACCTCCACCTCTTGACTTCGAACTTGATCTGGCACTTCTGTCACAACGAAAAATTTTGTAGTTAGTAAGTCCAAGTTCAGATGATTTTATTGCAGAGTCAAGCCAGGTTTCCGTAAGTGCATATACGTCATGATGATGGGACGGAAGAGCTGCGTGTAGATCGTCTAGTTTTGTTCGTAGTCCACGGATGTTTTGGTAGTATATTTTCAGCTTAGTTATACTCGGTTTTTTGGATGGATGTTGACTATTTTAGGTGACGAATTTATATACTTTATAGTTATGTCCGTTTCTCCATTGGCTTTACGTTTTTCAAGTTCGGTCCGTAAGTCCATTAGGTGCTTTTGCTGTGCTGGGGTCGAGTCAGAGTAAATGCGTACATTATTCTTTAAGAGATGTTTTTTTCCTTGTAGTATTCTAGCTGTCTGGGAGTCTTCAAACTGGATTTTAATTGGTCTTGGCTTGTTATTATTATTATTACCAAATCGGTAAACTTTAATAATTTTATTTTTTGCAGTTATATCTATATTGGAAATTATTTCCGTTACTGCAGTTTGGTCATCCAAGATTTTGTCAGTAGCTGTTACCTTTGCACTTTCAGGTACATTGCACAAAATTATATTTTTCGACCTCTCCGTAATTTCGTTCATTTCGTGGATTACCTCACAGATATTAATATTGTTTTGAGATGGAATAATTTTTTGAATATCTTTGTATGCTCGCAGTTCTCCTTCCAAGGCACCAGTTTTGGCAGCTACCGCTGCCGACATATAGATCATATAATGATCAAAACAAAACTAAAAACCAAAACCGTAGTACTTGAAAGCACTATCACAGACCACTACATGAATATGATAGCAATAGACACCGAAAACACAAAACCCAATCAACATAAAATATTCACAAAAAAAATAATTAACTACTCAAACTTGAAAGAAAAACTCAAAAAAATAGACTGGAGTACAATATACCAAATAGAGAACGTGGAAGAGGCCTGGGATAAATTTAATAACATGTTAGCACAAGAAATAAATAATAACACTATTATAAAACAAGTAAAACTCACACACAAAGCAAAAAAAATTAAAGTATGGATAACACAGGGAATATTAAACTGTATTCGTAAACGAGACAAAATTCACAAACAAATTAAAAATACACCCTACGACATGGAACAACTTAACTACTATAAAAGATATAGAAACATCTGCACGAAAATTATTAGAGTGGCTAAAGAATTGTACTACAGAGAAAAACTTAAAAAAAAAAATGACCCAAAGGAAATATGGAAAATATTAAAAGTAGTTACATACACACAAAAATACAAACAGAAAAATACTTTTGAAAATCTAAATATTAACTCAAAAAAATTAGATGCCAATACAAATACAGAAACTATAGCAAATCATGTGAATAACTTCTTCGCAAATATAGGAAAAGTTTTAGCAAACCGCAAATTGCATAACACAAACACATTACCACAAACAAATAGATCAAATATCAATAAAAACCCGACACAACACAGATTTACAATAAAAACAACCTCGGAAGAGGAAATTGACAAAATAATAAACACATTGAAAAACCGAATTGATCCTGGATTAGATGAGATAACAACGGATTGCATTAAGATATTAAAAAATGAAATTTTAAAACCTATAACACACTTAATCAACCTTAGTATAACACACTCCTGCTTTCCTAGTACTCTTAAGAAAGGACTAGTGATCCCCATTTATAAATCCGGAGACAAAATGGAAATAACTAACTATAGACCAATCACTCTGTTAAACTCGCTTTCAAAGATTTTCGAAAGAGCATTAAAAAACCAAATTATAAAATACCTAGAAGAAAACAAATTATTTTCGGATAACCAATATGGATTTAGAGACAAAATAGGCACAAAAGAAGCTTTGGCACGTACAATAGATTATATACATAGCAACTTAGATCAAGGGTACAAATGCATAGCTATATATCTAGATTTAGCTAAAGCCTTTGACTCAATCTGCCACAATTCACTTTTTAAAAAATTTGAAAACATGGGTATCAAATAATAATAATAATAATAATTGGATGACTTGTATAGCGCCGTTTTTGTGCAAAATCACCTCAAGGGCGCTGTACAAACTTATAATACATTTCTACAGTGATCTATGTTATGACTTAACTATTTATGGAGAAAATATACATTACAATACTTACCTGGTAGGTCACTTGAGATCAACACTTAATTAACATTATCTAATTGTTTATTGGCGAAATTTAGATACAGGATTTAGGACTTAATTGAAAAATTGAATATAACTGGACTTTCTCTTAGGAGTTTTTAGTTTAGATCTGAATTCTGCAAGGCAAGGAACTTCAACTATTAAAAAGTAATATGAGTAACAGAACACAACAAGTCAAAATTAACAACCATACTAGTAAACCACTGCCGATTACATATGGAGTTCCACAAGGAAGCATACTAGGGCCCGTTCTTTTTACTATTTACATAAATGAACTTTGCAGCATGAAAATAGACGGTGAAATAGTTAGCTATGCTGATGACACAGTTTTACTCTTCAAATCTAAGGATTGGAATAGTGTATATAACATAGCGAATTTGGGAATCTCGCAAGTGAAAACATGGCTAGACTCAAACATACTTACACTTAACATATCAAAGACAAAATTCACAACATACAGTATAAATAGCACGGGACAGCCAAAAAACAACACAAACACCATAAAAATACACGAATGTTTAAACACCAACATCTGCGATTGCCCTCCTCTAGAAAAAACAGAACAAATAAAGTATCTAGGAATCGTAATTGACCATAACCTTAGATGGACACCTCACATCAAACAAATCACAAATAAACTTCTCAAACAATACAAATTTTCCTAAACATAAGAAACATAATATATAAAATAAAACAATTGAAAACAATATATTTTGCACTTTGCCAATCAATACTAGAATATGGAATTATTGCTTGGGGAGGAGCAACAAACTCGGCAATCAATTACATAGAAACCGCACAGAAAACGATCTTTTTATTTATTTATTTATTTATTGGCTCGCCAACAGAATACATCACATAACTTTAACAGTAATTTACATTTATACATGGTTATAATGATGTTTCTAATTATAGGTGAGCACAACATTCATCTCAATATTATTTGTGTAATAGTGATTGGTTAGTTACAGTAATAATAAATTTAATTACAAGAGTGTATATAAAAACAAGGAGGATCAAAATCAATTATTAGGAAGAAACTTATATACTTATTAATATATTATACATATATATATATATACATGCATACATCTAAATACACATATAAATACACATACATACATATATACACACATACATAGATGCGTACATACACATTTAAATACAAACACACTTATAAGTGTGTACACTGTACGCATATTGTATGCAAACATATATACACTTATGCACGCATGAATCATATATAGTGGAGCTAATGCATAAGTAGGTGATTGGTAAAGAAAATGAAATAATAAAATGGCTCTAAGTGAGGAGATCATCAGACATAAGTATGTGTAAGTTCTTTCTGAAGGTATTAATTGAGTTTGAAAATATATCTAAATCTAGAAGATTGCAGTATCTATTATACAATCGAGTCATTCTCGATGTTGGTTTGAAAAAACTTGTATTACTACGACAAGTATCTATCCAAAAGGTTACAGGGTTTCTTGTGGATTTCGGTCTTATATTGAGGTTAATTTGATTAATTAAAGATGAATCATACACATTGTTAATGATTTTAAACAGAGAGATTATATCTGATATGTTTCTTCTTTTGGCGAGTGAGACTTCTTTAAAGTGAGTAAGTCTTTCAGCATAGTTACTGAGATTACGATGTACTCCAGATTTGTAAGCTAGTATTCTTCAGTATTTTTTTTTGAACGGACTCCACTTTCCTGCTATGAATTGCATAATGTGGTGACCAAATCACAGAGCCGTACTCTAAGATGCTTCTTACATATGAGTAGTACAAGATTCTGAAGCTACTGGTGTTCTTAAATGATTTAGTGACTCTGGTGATGAAACCGAGCATTTTATTAGCCTGATTGACAATGTTTTGGAAATGGTTTCTGAAGGTTAGCTTCGAGTCAAGTAAGATTCCCAGATCTCTAATGGAGTCTACTCGTTTTAGGATTTCATCACAGATCGTGTAAGGGAAATCAATTTTACGGACATTTCTCGTGAACGAGATGATATTACATTTGCTAATATTTAATTCCATGTTATTATCTATACACCATTGAGACAATGTGAGGAGGTCTTTTTGCAAAGTTTTGCAGTCTTCTTGTGAATTCACGGGATGAAAATTTTTTAAGTCATCCGCATATAGTAAACATTTACAAAAAAGTTTTGCCGTTAGATCATTTATGAATATAATAAAGAGTAGTGGTCCTAAATGGGATCCTTGAGGGACACCAGATGTGACAAGTTTGGGAGAGGACTCATAACTATTAACTTGTACATATTGACTCCTGTTAGAGATATACAATATAATCCATCTCAGGAGGTTGCCATGGAAACCTGTTCTTTTTAGTTTTTGGATCAGAAGAGGATGACTGACTTTATCGAAAGCCTTTCGGAAATCAGTATAGACTGCATCTAATTGTGTTCTTTTGTCAAAATTGGTACATAAAAAATCTACATATTCGATTAAATTTGTGGTAGTGGATCTTTTGCATACGAATCCATCCTGAACAGAACTTAAAATATGTTTAAAATGTGTAAAAATGCTTTTATAGATTAAGGATTCGAAAATTTTCCCAAAACATGAGAGTATACTTATTGGGCGATAATTAGAGATGTCACTTTTATTCCCAGATTTGAAGAAAGGAGTGATACGTGCTATTTTCCAAAGATCAGGAAAAACACCTTCTTTAGAGATTTACGAAATATAACATGAAGAGGATAAACAAGAGATTTAGCACAGTTTGATATAAATAATGGTGGAATGGCATCTGGACCTGGGCCTTTGTTTGAGTTTAAAGGTAATACTAAAAAAACAAGACTGACTGATACAGACCAAATATTCAACAGCTGTGACGTACTAGATATACGCCAATTATACGTTAAAACACTACTAAACTACATTTTTGACAAAAAAATAAATTTCAACATACACAAAATAACACTAACAGACCAGTTAGACAAGCGTACAGAGAAAACATAAAAACTCTGACAGTAAATTCAAGCTTTGGACAAAGACACTACCAATACCACGCAATAAAAGCTTTCAACAGTTTAAAACTTGATATTAAAATTGAGTAAAATAAAAATAAATTCACACACAAAATTACAAAATGGATTAAAGAACAAAAAAGACAATATTACCAAAATTTCATAGCATAAAATTTTTTTTTTTTTTTTTAATAAATATCAAAATAATATACAAAAATCAAAAAGCCCCAATAAACTACTTTAAAGTAGTTTGTCAATAAAAATAAAACCTACACGTAACACACAAAACCAATATAAACACACATCACTCACAATCACACAAGATTATTTTCAATGTACTGTTTTTTTAAAATAATTTTAAATATATTATTATGTATTTTTAATTTTAAATGTATAATTTTTCTCATTAAATGTATTATGTAGTTTTTTTTATATTATAAAATGAAGGCCTCAGCACGGGCAAGCCACCCAGGGAGGCCTACATTACTGAAAACCTTGAATTGTAAAAAATATTCTACCTAATAAAATAAAATTAAAATAAAAAAAAAAATAAATAAAAAATATATATTGCTAAAATAAAATCAAAAATCAAGGCTTCGAAAATAAATAAATTTGAATTGTGTTTGAAATTTGTGGCGTGTTTTTTACTATTAGAATTAATATCTAGTTTGATAAAATGTACGTAATCAAATAAATATGAAAAACTGAGAGATTTCTTACTTCTGATCAGTTTTGTAAGAAAAATCGTTTAAAATAATTATTAACCTACATTTAAGAAATTAAATACATTGTATATACAATTGGGCAAGGAACTTGCACGCCCATTTATTCAGCTGACCGTAACAATCAGCGGAAAATAACATCATACATCTTGAAAAACTCCACATCTCACATAGATTACTTCTGGTCATAGAGCAATGCACGCCACTGGCTAGGAGCGTTCTCAATCGGGTATCGTTTCACAATGAAGGCGTTCATCCGAAACGCTCAGCATTCTGGACTGTTTGAATTAAAATTGAAAGATCGGAAGACAAAGAAAAACACTGGCCGGGGGTTAAGAAATAAGGGGAAGAACGAGAGGAAAGAGGAGTTAACGGTGGGACTTTAATAGTGGAATAGGGGGAAATACTCTCCCAACCAATGAAGAGAGAGATTTTTCCAATGTTTAATGGGAGTTTGTAGAAGGACCGGTCAGTGGCTGAGATGGCATCGCATCTGGGTACCACCCAGGCGTCCTCCATCATGACACACGCAACATTTTCCGATTATTCTGGGTGGTAAGGGGAGATTTTCAAATACTGTCAGGTTATTCTTAACGCGGAAATGTTTTTCTTTTAAGATGAAGTTTTCAGTGAAATCAACATAATCTTTTCTACGAATCGGTTTACGTTATCAATTGTTGAACCGAAGCTATGCCTATCGTTTCGTTTGAGTACAATTTAAATAAAAGTGTTTATTATTGTAATGTTTTTTTTTTAATTAGAAAATTGTAATCGCATATAAACAATTTCTAAAAAATACTTTGTAAGTTTATTTGTGACAATTTCCTTTCATTGACTTTTTTCTTTCTTTTAAAATTGATTAACAAAATAAATTTAATAAAAAAAACACTTTTGGCAATCGACCATTTATAGATTTTTTACCCATATAACCTATATTCGTGTAGATATAAGACTTACCGTAGTACCTTATTAATTATTGGTTTTATAAATCACGGATGTAAATCCGTAGGTATCGGTCTGAAAAGAAAGATAGTTCCGAATTAATTAAAACGTGAGCCTCGAGCAAGCCCCCGTTAATGAGCGTCAGTGAACTTTCGTTGTTTTTATCATCTATTCATGATTTGTGTGAATGCGGCACAAGAGTCCCAACTGCCTGGAGCCAGTGGGACTATGGCATCCCCAATTGAGGTGTGTTGATGTTGTGAGACTGAAGGAAGTGGAAGTAAAGAGATGGAATTTGAATGTTTAGAAGTAGGCTATCAAATCTGGTCTTTAACAACCGGCAAAAATCGTTGTTTTTTAGTTTCAATATTTTAATTAAATGTGACATAGAACATCTCATTTGTATCAAAATGTATGGACCGCCCACAGCTATCAACTTGATTAAGTTAGTTTGGGTTGGTTACACCGATTGCAAAAAATCCTTTTTTTTAATTGAAAAATTTATGATACATAATTGGATAGTTACATAAAATATTGAAAACTGTTTAAAAAAATATTGTAATAAATGTACGTAAAAAAATCCCACCAAGGCGAAGCCTGAGTTTGGGTGTTATATGTATTTTTATCATATTTCTGTGGTTTATGTGGACATACAATATCAAATATAAATTTAAATTATTTTAGAAGAGTTACTGTACAGATGCAATACAATAAACTAAAGCATGAAATATGTGAGAGTTTTAAAATAACACAAAAATAAGGTAACTACTTGTTTTTAAAAAAGACATCCTAAAAAGTGAATTAGCATTCAAAGCAAAACAAACAATAAAATATATCTGCTGTTTTGTATGTATGTCAAGTAATAAAAAATACACTGTCAAGGATATAAATGTAATAGACGGCTTTGCTAAAACTTAAAAGAAAAAATATCTAGTTCAGTGTTTTTTAGCCAAGATTTGATGTAGTTTTTAAAAGATTGAAAGTTTACACACGTGGCCCTTAAGGTTGATCATAAAAAATTATACATTTTTGGAGCAATAAAACTAATATGCCTTTGGGCCAACCTGGTTTTACAGTGAGGCACAGCATACTCACGAGCGCCATGTCTTTGGCTGGCACGATTTGAATTTTTAATAAAGTTGTTTGGTCGCGTGTAAATAAATTTAAGACATTGAACACTATAGGTCTGCTAAAGGTCCATGATTTCAGTTTCTTGGAACAATTGTTTACAGGGAAAGGATTTAGTTTTTTGGTACATTATCTTAATAATTGATTTTTGGGCAATTTCTAATGGTTTTAGATGATTGTTGAAAGTTCCGTTATCTCAGTTTGTTAACAGTTTTTTTTTCTCTATAGCTGGTCCATTTAAGTTGACAATCTATAGTTACACCTAAATTCCAGATTTCATCTCCTCACAGCTACAGCATGTGTTTGGGTTACAATTTACGTTATGAAACTTCAAATTAAGATTGGTTTTAGGAGCCGACTTCTGTGTGTTATAGAAAGGAATACAAATAGTTTTATCATAATTTAGGGTAAGTAGGTTTCTATCTAGCCACTCTTTGACAATAATAATACATTTTTCAACTTTATGGCAGGCAGAGCGTTGCACACACCGCGCCGTCCAGCTGAAATAAACATTATTATTATTATTATTTATTAGTAGTATCTTCCCATGATTTTCTTTGGACTGTTATTGCAGTATCGTCAGCAAATTAGAAAATTTTACATGAGTCATTTATATATATTAGAAAGAGTAGCCCTTCAAGGATTTAGGACTTTCAGTGATTTCATTTAGAACGGTTTACAGATAGATGAAATGCCAAACGGTCGAGTTAAAACAGGACTTCACTACGCTCAGTCAAAGTGGCAAACGATCGATGTTTAGCGACCTAGAATAAAACCACAAAACATGCAATAAGCCCATCATAATAACACTAAAATGGACCAAATCAATCCATGCTCGTGCATGTAGAAATAAACCATATAACGAAGCGATGAAATCGGTCTCAGCAACTGAATAAAAAAAACCCTAGAAGTGTGATGGATAATAAGTGAGTACTATCCACAGAAAATTCAATCAAATTGTTTATCTGCTCAGGAAAGAAATTGACCAACTAACTAACCCATTCTTCATGCATACTTTGTTCATTCTGACACGAGAGAAGGTAGATGTAAATATTTCACACTGTTCACCACCGAATCACCACCGCATCATCAACATCAACATACAACAGACGACATTGAAAGAAATTGGATATTTGAAAGTGTTTAAATAAAATTTCAGCCACGCCGACGACACTGTTTATCTCTCGACTGTAGCAGGAGTGGTCAAAATAAATCGCAGGCATGAGTAGGCAGCTACGTTTATGGCTGTTTATAATTTATAATAATGAACTAGTTTAAAACGGAATTTCGAATGGCGTCAAAGTATCATAGGAAGAAATCTCTTTAGGGGATTCAACCCTTTTGGAAATTTTAAAGGTTCCAGGGCCCTTGAGAAATACGACGAACGGGGCGATAATTTATACAAATTAATTTTTTGGCCCAGTCCACTCTTCTGTCTTCTCCGACTAAATTTTACTCTTTCTACTGCAGGAGTCGCCAACGGTGGGTTTACTATCCTTCGGTCATTTTTATGTATTTGGCACGCACGAGCCCTTTGACCACAACTTCGGTCCCATCACACATCACACCCCAATAATGCAGGGTTCAAAACCTACATTTATTTTTATAATATCAACAAAACCTATCTGCAGCTAGTGTTTCCCCAATATTGGGAAAGTTATGTGGCAGAATTGTGTAAGTAATAAAATACTCATTGAAATCCACCTACTTAATAAAAATGCCTTAAGATCAGCATTCATTCACTGACATCTATTGTTGTATTGAATCGTTCACTATATCAAAATAGGAGCTTACTCTATTCAAAGTTTGGATCAATGGTGAGTGACCTATCTATAGAAATGAATTATCGCATGCAGTCATGAATACAAAGTCTAGATCACTGTTCACAGGTGAGTAACCCACCTATAGAAACGAATACTCGCATGCAGTCATGAATACAAATACGTATTCTCATTTTTAAATCAAACAATGAACTGAGAGCTTTTATTCTTCGTAGTATGTACCAAGAAAACTAAAAGAAGCATATTTAAGGGATGTTAAGCACGTAAAGACAAAGGGGTAGTCGTAATGTAATATATTTAACTAACTTTGTTTTAGTCTGAGCGGAGATATGAATGACCGATCAGTGGCAGAGTTAGTATCCTCTGCTGAAGTTGAATTCCTCGGCTGGCCTCCATCACGACACCAGGGAATTATTGTATTTCATTTAAAAATAAAAATTGAATTAATTCTTTATTATAATAAACATACAAATCCTACCTATACATATTCGACTGTATTTTGGTAAAACCCTTCAAGGATTTGGGACTTTCATTGCTTTCGTATAGAACAGTCGTTAAACCGTAACAAACAAATTTACAGATAGATGACATGCCAAACGGTTTGTATTTCCATACATCCCATTAAATTTATTGTTGATGCCTTTACCTAATTACGTGACTATAAACCGGGTCATTGTCGATCAAAACGGGACGTATGTTCTAATTGTGCGTGATAGCTATACTTAAATTTGCTAATTGATCAAATTTGGGGTTTTTGGTATTTATTCGATTCAGTATTTCTGTGTAATCTGAGCTTCAAAGGTTGTGGAAGTCTGCCATTCTCTCGAGTCTTTTCTGCTCTCACAGATTTCCCATGTAAGTGTAATTAAAGAGATTAATAAGAGTGCCGAAGTCATTTCTCAGTGGCGAGAGCTTCCACGAAGGCCACCAAAAGACCGAAAGCTGCTGGTAATTTAAAATGTGAATCGCTTTCAATTTGCTTATCAAGAGGGAAAACTCACTGAGGTAGTCATGAAAACTGTTATGAACTTTGTCACCATTGTGGAGTTTTTACCAGACATAGAAAATAAAACAATCACAAGCCCTAAGATTTGCATCTTCAGTAAACATGGCATTATTTTGAGGGAGTGACGCTGTAAGTATCGATCATAAATATATTGAATTGATAGTCCGAATTCCGAAGGGTTCATTTTGCTAAATTAGTTTCTTTGTGGTAGAAAATTAAAAATATATGTATAGGTGCTATTATTGTAGTGTTATAGCGACATAGCTACCGATTTCAGCACAATTATCCCATTGTCAGTACGGAAATAATATAAAGGTAATTTTGAAATTCAAACGCTACTCATAAACATACCCTTTTAAGTGTAAACCGCACAAGAGTAACCTTCTGGAGCCAGTGAGACTACGCATCTCCAATAGTGTACACCCGTCTTATCAACCAGTGGCACTTGTTGATAAGACGGGTGTAAACTATTGGAGTATATTGTAAGACTGAAGGGATCGGGGAGGGGAGGGAGTGGAGGGGAAGGATGTAACGAAGAGGAGGGTAGAGAAAAGCCTGGCCATTCAGACCTGGTCAAGTCGAGTTTGAACACCAGGGCGATATTGAAAATATATTGTGACACGAATCACTCTCTAGATAAAGAAATCTAGATACTTATACGTTTTAATGTCGGCAACGGAGCTACCGGAGCGGTCGACACAGTGTTTCACTTGAAATTTTATAATAATTTTGAAAAAAATAAAATTAAAACTAACTATAAAAAATAAAATATATACATAAGGTATTTAAGTTAGAAGGTCATTGAAATTAAAAAATATATATATAATGCAGTTCCTCATTAAATTATTAGATTTCTGTTTGACATTACACTGTGAATATCACCCTTTATAGTCAAAAAATCTTCACAGAGGCCATTGATCTCAGTGACGTAGGCCAAAAAATTGAGCGTCAATTCGATCGAATTTTTAATTCATTTCCTTTCCATGATAAATCATTTTAAAATTAATTACAACATATTCACGAAAATGCATGTACCCAATAACGCATGATTGATATGTAATTTAGTATGTACCAACATGAATTAAAAGCGATCAAAATTACCCCTGTCCCAGCTCTAGATCAACCACTTACTAATCATCCCCTAGAACATGTTGTTCTTAGTACACCCTATGTATTATTACATTGTACCATGCCTAATCCTATTGCCATCAATTTGATATAATTCGTTTCCTTTGTGCCTTCGTTAGGTGGGTATAACAAACCCTTAAGAAATCTCAAGCAAACATCAAAGATATAGCAGGCTTATGTGTGTAATAATATAATCTTATACGACTAGATCATAAGAGTAATAAACAGTGGCTTAAGAGTTGGTATTCCGACCCCATGTTTCTGTATAACGAATATGTAGTATAATATAATATTCAAATACATGTACGTAATGTAGAAGACTTTTTTAATAATATTAACGCCCTTAGAGCTTTTACATAAAACAAATGTAATGGAATGTACCTAACAACAATAATAACACATTGTAGTATTTTTTCCCGGCCAACTGGATATGCAATTCAATTTATCCATATTGGTACGTAAGCAAACAATGCAATATAAAAATATGATAGGAACAAAATGAATCATCATAATAAATTCTTACAGCAAAAACAAAGAAAACAAGAGGTTAAGTAAAGGGTAAAAATTAACATAAAAAGCGGGCTACAGATCTTTACAAAATTTTAGAAATCTCTAATTAATATTAATGTAAATTCCCTTTGCACTCAAAATATTTTTGGTATGTGCTTACCGCCAAATCGCAGCATTCAAAAAAAAATAATTTGAATTGCAATACGAAAATATATTAAAATAAAAAAATAATTTGTTCAATTATTTTTATTTTAGTAAAATAGGTATGTAAGACAACAATCCCCAATGTGAAGTCCAGGTTTACTTTCGCAGGTTTCGCAATTCATTAATTCAATCGTGTTTCTTTTCTGCCACCCTGAATTTTTCTATTGGAACATACTCCACAGACCTTTTTAATTCCAGAACGTAGAGTGTGCAATTTATTTATAAGTCGGTCATCTGTAGAGAGAGTAGCAGAGCGTCGTCCAAATAGAGTACCTCCTCGATAATCTCCGACTAATTGATCGACCAATAATTTGCTTGCGCTAACAAAGGACAACCGACTACTAACTGACAGCGGAATCAATAGATCGAATGAAATGAACGAAGTGCATGCATACGAACTACGTGTCACGGCAGAAAAATGCCGCATCTAGAATTAGAATCTTTTTCGTTTCGTTCATTTTACGCTGCAGCTGTCAAAAATGATTCAAGCGGGACGGTACACACGTTGAGTTACGCTTGAATTTATGCATAAGAATATGCGTGAATACTTAGTATACCATTCCGCAGTGTTTACGACTTTACACACACGTAATTCTTTCACAGATATATTATATATATTTACGTGCAGAATCGCTCTGATACTAAAACGATATACTGGATTTTAATGACTTATCACTCGTTTCTCGATCAAATTCCGTAACTTATTACTGTTTGATTGTACTAATATGATGTTGGTTAAATTATATTGAAAAGTAAAAAAATCAATATATTAAAAATATTGATGAATAAGACTTTATTTATACTCGAGTAATACGGCAAACAACGCATGCCGCCTATATGGCGGCACTCGAGTGTTGAGGATTAATATTAAGCTAATGTATCCTTTGAACTGATGAATAAATTAAATAGTTTATTTTTGATGAGTTTTTTCTTCATAGTGGCTATCAATAATATAAATATCTCAATAAATGGGTGACCGGGTATCTCATCAAAATGACGGTTCAACACACCTACAAAAAATGATAAAAATTCATGAAAAGTGATGAAACATAAACTATTTAACCTAGTTTTTATTTCGACACTTTTAATGACTCTATATCACTTTTTAATGTAGTGTTTAATTATCATTTTGATGAAATATCATGGAACCTTCCAAAGAAATCCATTGTGGTGAGCTTGGGTTTGAT
This sequence comes from Hesperophylax magnus, assembly GCA_026573805.1. Taxonomy (NCBI): domain Eukaryota; kingdom Metazoa; phylum Arthropoda; class Insecta; order Trichoptera; family Limnephilidae; genus Hesperophylax; species Hesperophylax magnus. The sequence goes on from JAIUSX010000011.1 coordinate 26,940,039, forward strand.
ATTATGTACATGAATAACGGTTGCATGGTGTAGATGTAGTTGGCTTCTAAATTTAATTTCATTTAAAAAGAACGAAGTAGTAATTTTTGACAAATATCAAATCACAATAAAAATACTGTAGTGATCATGGTCTCATTTTGCTGCTCTGGCGAGAAAAATCTCTGGCCTCGGGAGACTGCCCAGGGAGTTCGGACGGTCGCTACGGCACTGGCGAAATGACTTATTATTTGTTAACAATTTCAAGAAGGCACCGATACTAATGTCATACCGTCGGCGTTATTGGGAGTTAAATAATTAATCCGTCAGATGTAGTGCGGTATTATCGTCAATAATAAAAACAGGGGCACGGGCACCGCGTCCGCAGCCTTTCGATGGCCACCCCTGGATAAGTCGAGGAAACACATTGTCGAACATTTTATGGCCAGGTATGGAAAGTCCTTAAGCTCTCGTTAAACCCTTAAAAGGGGTTCGAATAGTAAAAAAGCCTTAAATTTTTCAAAAGGTATGCTTTTATGACGATATAAATTTCATCCATATATCAAAGTTTAAATAAATTTGTAGAGGTCAAATTTATTAAACTTTATTTAAGACATTCCAAAAATTGCCTGAAGACAAGGAAAACTTTTTTTTTAGATTCCTAGTAACTAAAAACAATTATAATATTGAGCTATCATTTCAAAATAGGTAAACATGATTCAAAAATTAATATGTTTACATAAAGATGCCTGGAGTCAGGTACTTTAAGCCTGAAATATACAGGGTGTATCGGCACGTACCCGACAAACTTTAACCAGCTATTCCTTAGCATATTTAGAGTAAAAAATCTTATGTGCACTTTGCTGTCCGGTAACGTTTTTTTAAATAAAAAAAATATTATTCATATTTTCACCACATGTCACCACTGTTTTATCCTTTGAATTCCGTTGAATAATGTACGTGTTTACCTATATTGGCGCGCTTTTACAATCACAACGAAATGGCACGGCACCATTCGTCTCATTTTTAACTATTATTATTTAGTGTGTGCGAAAGAGCGAAGACCCTTTTCGACATACTTTTTTATAACAGCTGTTGAACACGAAAAGCAATGCCAATGACAGTGATGTAGTGTGGAAATTTAATTTTTTTTTGTTTTTAATTGAAAAAAAATGCTACCTGACAGCAAAGCGCCCATAACATTTTTTACTCCAAAATGTGCTAAGGAATAGCTGGTTAAAGTTTGTCGGGTTAGTGCCGATACACCCTGTATAGAGGTCTGTGAAATTAAAGTGTTTTCATCGCCATATTTTATATGTAAGAATATAAAAAGTTATAACTTCTTGGAGATTTATTTCTCGTAATAATTACATTTTTTAATTAGAATATCACGCAAGCATCCCAACTGCTCACAACCGTCTGGAGCCAGTGAAACTACCGCATTCCCAATCGGGGGGCTGTTTGTAAGGCGGAAGGTAATGGGAAGGGGAAGGAGTTGGCGTAGAGGAAGGTGTGTGGAAGTACCTTGATATTCAAATTTAGTCACCAGGGCGATACTGGTAATATCTTCTACTCTGGAACCTACAGCAAATGTACTATTTATTATTTCAAATGAACAAATTGTGAAATAATACAAATTCTCACTCATTCATTTTAAAGAATCCAAGTATCCGAGGTGGGCACTAAAGATTTAGTTCAATTAATTCCTCTTAAAAAGAATTTACATAAAAAATATAAAGAAGTAGATCTTTATCAAATTACATTGACTTAAAAAATACTAGAAAAATCTTGTCAAAAATATGTTCTTACTATTTTATTAATAATGTTAGAAACACAATAAGCAATAATGTAAAGCATTTTTAGAACTATGCAAAATCAATGAAAAATAACAATCTACAAATACCAATCTACAAATACCAATCTACAAATACCATCTCCAAATACCAATTTGGAGTATGCGGAAAAGCCAATGGCACTCAAACTATCGTTGACCTTTTCGCTGATATCTTTAAAAATGTTTATATCTGTGAAATTTCAACTTTTGTTAATGCTAGATAAAATGTTGTTATTGATCATAATCTTAATTTATATCTTGTTCGCATAGAAAATAATGATATATTGACTGAACTGAAACTAGATCAATGCAAAAGTGGTGTACCCGATAATATACCTCCTTACCCGATAATCTTTGATTAATTAATGTTAAAATTGATGGCATAACATAATATAAATTCATTGCTACGAGTCGCATTCGGCAAGGGTCACATTTGGGACCGATCTTGTTTTTGTTGATTGTTAATGATGTTTTATATATTTCGATGATGTTCGTGTCCTAATGTTTGCGGAAGATCTAAAATTATTCAAGGCAATAGGGCATGTTAATGATTGCCATTTGTTGTCAAATAACTTGTCCAAACTTTTTATATGGTGTCAAGAAACGAACTCAACATAAACAAATGTCAAATTATGAGGTTTTATCGAATTAAAGAATCCTATAATTTTTTATTGATCTATTAGTGATATATGGTTAGTTTCTGTCTAGGAAATCAATGACTTGTGTACATGGTTTGATATGAAACTCAATTTTATAAAGCATATAGAAATCATACCCAACAAATCTTTGAAAATTTCGGGATTTATTTTAAGATTATCTAATGATTTTCATAATTTCTACACTATCAAAACATTGTATATGTCACTAGTAAGGAGTCATATCGAGTACAATTACACAGTTTAGCGTCCAAATTATGAATTTCATTCACACATTATTCAAAGAATCCAAAATAAATTCTTAAGATATGTAAATTTTAGAATTCCTAGAGAATGCCTTTTAGATATTACGGCTACCTTCTTTATTCATTAAATTTATTAAGGTTATCCAAAAAAAGAATTATTTGCGATTTAATATGTTTGTTTAAAATTATTAATTCCTCATTGAATACCCCTGAGTTGCTTCATTTAATTTCGTTCCATGTTCCTGGCAGGACAGTTACAAGACAGTGTACTTACCATACTATTGTAGCAATTCTTCTACAACTTTGTATTACTTGTAGATATTATCTTGTAGATATATTTAGCTCAAAAATATTCTAAAATATGTTCTCTTTAATACATTTTATGACTTCAAATAGAACGGTTTCATTTGGTGAAATGTAAACCATTATAGACCAGGCAGAGTTAAGTCTCTGGATGAGCAAAACCTAAATTTCTGCGTTATTTTAACTGTATTATGTCTGTACCGGACAGCAGGTGAATGTACCTAAATAATTATTAAAATAATTAAGGAAATTAATATTATCTGTTATCACACATTTATGTTATCAATCCTTTATGAGGCTTATCACCGTACACGTATCATGTGTCTAATGGTATTTATTTATTTAATATCAACGCTATAAATATACCATAAACAATGATAACATGTCAAAGTTAAAATCGTAGAAATATATAAAAAAAAGAATTACAAATATATGTGGCATTTGATTATGAAATGACATTAGAGAGTAAGCAAGTAAGTAAACAAGAGATACAAGTACATAAGTTTCTATAGTGCAAATAAGATTAAAGAGAATTAGATTAAATTAATATTGATTGAAAAGATTTGATAGCATAGCCCTCTTGTACCTACCTTGCGTGCAGTTAAATAGATCTGCCACATCTGCGTATCTATTACTAACTTCATGCAACCTAGGTACAAGCGAGTGTTTGGAATACTCAGTCCTGATATTGTTGCATTTAAACAAAATTTTAGAACGAGTAGCTCTCGTGGGTATATGAAATTCAATGAGGTTAATTAAATCAGGACTGTCTATAGGTACTACCATTTACAATTTTGAACATAAATATTAAGTCGGATATAATTCTTCGATCTGAGAGTTTTAATAAATTTAGATTTATGATCAAGTAATTATAATTTATATTTTTAATGGGAATACCAAGTTTAAAATTAATGTGTCTTAGGAATTTATGTTGAATTTTTTCGATTGAATTTGAATGTAATTTGTAGTGGGGGGACCAGATCGAGGAGTTATATTCGACTTGACTACGAACCAGGGATGTATACAAAATTTTTAATGTTGAAATATTCTTGAAACCTCTGGAATTTCGAAGAATGAAGCCTAGCATTTTCATTCCTTTATTATTAATATTATTTATATGCGATATAAAGTTTAATTTAGAGTCGAAAGTTATCCCCAGGTCATTAATTTCTTCGACAGAGGTAAGGATTGAGTTATTGAGTTTATATGAATGAATAATTGGTTGATTTATTCTGTAAAATTTTATTGAATAACACTTATTTATGTTCAGATGAAGTTTGTTAAGAGAACACCAATTAATTAACCTGTTCAAATAATTTTGTAGACAGATACAATCTTCAGCGCTTTTGATTATTTTAAATATTTTTAAATCATCTGCGAAAAGTAACGCATTAATATCTTCATCAAATATATTTACAATATCATTTATAAACAGTAAAAATAATATTGGGCCTAAATGAGACCCCTGTGGTACACCACTGGTAGCTATAAATTGATTGGAAATGAACAAATTGATTTTTACAAGTAAAACTCTATCAGTTAGATAGCTAGCAAACCATTCTAAAAGTTTTCCGTCAATACCGAGCTTACGTAGTTTGATCAGGAGAATTTTATGGCATACTTTGTCAAAGGCCTTGATAAAGTCCGTATATATGGAATCGACTTGAGTTCTGTTAGCTAATGCGTTTGATATATAGTTTTCATATAACGAGAGATTTGTCAGAGTTGATTTACCTGACAAAAATCCGTGTTGATTCGGAACAATGAGATGGTTAATACATGGTGAAATTTTATCAAGTAATAGTTTTTCAAAAAGTTTAGGAATTACGGATAGCTTACATATTGGTCTATAGTTAGTAACATCACTTTTATTACCCTTTTTAAATATAGGATTTAGATAACAACGTTTCCAAATATCAGGGAAGCACCCTGTGTCAAGGGATTGATT